>JANPWX010020150.1:1797534-1916950 GCA_024734555.1 Trochalopteron elliotii
AGCTAAATACCACCAAATAATATATAATATACAATACAATATATTATTTGGTGGTATTTAGCTCCTGTGAGATAAATAACTCCACTAAGAGAAATGTAAATTGAAATATATGAGTAGGGAACTAATTGTAGGGGACAACATTCTGGAAATCATCAAATATTTTTGCAGAATTGAAATATTTATTGGAATTTTAACAATATTTCAGGGTCAGTTTTCTGACTTAAGAGTTTGACCACCATGGTTATTAACAGAAAAAAAAAATCTCAGATATTGAAAGGAAGGAATTGAGAGAATATTGAGAGAATTTCGGAGAAAAATGCAATATTTTAGATTTTACTTACATTTTCATTGAAAAGGAAAGCCAGCATATTAAGCTACCTTAATAAACAGAAATGAAAAAAAAAATGAATGAAATAGATAGTAGAAGGGTATTTATAGTAGTAGGGTAAATATATGTAATTTATTATAAAATATATAACAGTAGTCTTAGTAAATCAATTTCACACTTTCAAAAATATTGATGACATCAGTCTAAACCAGTAATTTTGCCTTTATTTGGTACAGTTTCTTGACTTGAATTTCATCTAAACCAGTTTTCTCACAGTGAAGTATTTTAATTTCAGTGGAAGTTATATCAGGAGCAGGAAACAAGATCATAAGTTTAATTATCAACAGCACTCATCACTCTCTACAAATACCTTGAGAAGAGGCTGGAACCAGGTGGAGTTCAACATCTTCTCCCAGGTAAAAAGTGGCAAGAAGAAATGGCCTGAAGTTGTGCCAGAGAAGGCTTAGATTGAATATTAGGCAAAAATTTCTTTACTAAAAGATTTGTAAAGCATTTGCACAGGCTGCCAGGGTAGTGTTGGAGTCCTCGTCTCTGGAAGGATTTAAAAGCCATGTGGATGTGGCAGCTGGGGACAAGAGTTAGTGGTGGGCTTATCAGTGTTTGGTGAATGGCTGGACTTGGAGGTCCTTTCCAACCTAAATGATTCTGTGGTTTTATAAACTTTCAAAAAGACATCTGAATGTTTGATAGAGACACAAAAGTTTGTAGTTCAGATCACCAAGGCAGGGAAGCACCTAAAGCCTGTTTAGTCAAAGGGTAATAGTTGCCAACACTATCTCTGAATTTGGATATTATACTCAATTCACTGTAACTGATATATTGAGAAAACCTGGCACTGGAAAAGAATGAATTAATAAAAACTTCATCTCTGTTTTAACCCTGAATAACATTTCTGTGAGGATTTAAATGGAAGAGTTGTGTCTTCCTCTTTGATGTGTCATCAATTTTCCAGACCATAGGTTTGATGTACAGAAAAGTTGGTACCACATTACAGAACAGCAGCTATTCTCTCCCACTCACGAGAAAATACAGCTGCTGTCACTGCCAATTCCTCACTGCTTGATGTATGGGGTGTAATTTCACATGGAAGGTATCGCAGGAGCTAACCACTAGTTTATGTTAGGAAACCTGCAAACAACCTCAAATTGCCACCACCTGAAACAGCAGCAAACCAAGCTTGAGCATCTCAAGTTATCATTACAGGGAAACATGTCAACAGTCAAAAAAAGAGTGGGAGAGAAACAGATGTGGTTGCTGAGCATTTGTTTTTTTTTTCCTATTGAATGAAATGCCTTTATCCTTTTTTGAAAATGTTTTTCTCAGTGAAGTAATGATACTTGGAGGCTGGCAGCAGCAAGCCAGAGCCCACTTGTATCAAGAATGACCCTATATTTCTCTTGTTTGCTGTACTCCCTTTGCAAAAATGAGATTTAATCATTGACTTTAACTGAAACATGTCTATCTGCAATGGTTCAAGATCAACTCTATTCTTCTCTGAAATAATATGTTAAAATTGAGTCTTTATGGCTTTATTTATTGTATTCTGTTTTAAAAGTCACATTATCCTGCGAACCTGCTTTAAAACCTACTTTTATCATTATATGTTGGATTACTCACTAATGGAAGGCTTAAGTTGCCATTGAATTTGCTAACTGAAGAACAGTAGAAGACACATTAAGTTTTCTCTCTGATTTTAACTTGATGGAAGAAACACAGTGGGAAAATGCACTAATGGTAGCATTTACCAGCAGTAATTTCTGTTTATTAAGGCATCTTGTCAAGTCACATAAGCCAAGCAGGGTAGGGAATGTTCAGTACTCTTGTGGGAGAATTTTTGGGCAGGGATCAGGGATACACTAGAGGAAATGGTTTATAAGTGGTAGCAATCTACCTTATCATTATCATTAATTTGTATCATAATGAGGATGTCTCTTACGTGGGCAATAAATGCAACTCTTATCTACTTCCTTGTTTCCTTCACTGCTAAATGGAATTTTTAGCACAAATTTTACAATGCAGTGTGTTCTGCCTTCTGACCTGGAAATGAGTCTGGATGTAGATATTAATGGTAGTTAGAAGTCTTCAGTACAGCCATTTTTCACTAGAATGTGCTCATTCAGAAAACATGGAACTTTTCTGCCAGGAGAACACTTCTCCCGAACAGCGTTTTCCTACAGGTTTCTCATGTCTAGGATGAATTTTTTTGCACAATTTCTCTCTTCATCCTTCAGTCCATGCTGGAAAACTGTAACCACTGCCTAGTATTTGTCATTTTTCCTCTAATGACACCTTAAAGGAAAATAATGAGAACTCATATATCTAGAACTCAACATATAGGTTTCTGTCTTGAGTCCTTTGTTTCATTCTGATGCAAGAGTAGTAATTATAAAACTGCATACTTTCCAAAGAAAGCATCTGCCTTTCTCTGTTGACACTAACTCCACATCAACATATTTTGATTACAGTCTGCTCTTACTTTACAGAGGTAAGGGTTACAGTGGATAAGGAAGAGTTCCCTGTTTCTGCTCCAGCTGCCCTAGTAACTTAATCTTCTTCTGTTTAAAATTTACATGGGGTTTTGTGAGTTTAATTTTCACTCTAATAATATGGATATAATTTAAAAGACTTTTGATTTTAAGACTGTTTCTTTCTGCTGCCTGACATTCTTTTCAGTGGACTTTAGCTCTGATAGATGAACAAAATACCCACCAATTTAGCAAAAAAAAAACAACAAAACCAAGCCAACAAACAAGCAAAACAACAAAAAATCCAACAAAAGCCAATGCTGTACCAGCATCCCATCCTATGTAGGAGGTTGTGTTACAGAAAACTGTATTTTTCTAGTACACCGAAATGTATTTAACACAGAAATAAAATTCTGCCTGCCTTCATTTCAGAGCTAATGCTCAATAAATAATACATTGTAACACCTAAAAAATTAATAATTGTAGCTCACAGATCTTGCAGCATTCACTCCTGAAATAAGTGGTAAAGCTTTTGGCCAATTCCTTAAAGGGTATGACAATGTAAAAATGGCTGTATTGGGCTATAACAAAGGTGTCTTTAGGCTGATCGTCTGTCAGTGCATCTAGTCTGTAATGGTGTTTGGGGAAGAAAAACTTCTGCTTAGAAATCCTCACATCCTCTGGTGGTATGGAGATAAGAGTGCATTTTTGTGAGGTGAGATCTTTGAGTTTACTGCAACCAGTTTCAAAAAATCAAGGTTTTTTATCTAGATATACACTTTGCAATTTACCGTGTCACAGGGCAATCATACAAATAACTATAATCAATGTGCAAAAATACCATATTGCTAGACAATTTGCCCTGTATCTCTAGCTACCTGCCTTTTACTCTTTAAATTTCATGAAGTTAAGTAAAAAATACCCTGCATTAGACATTGCTTATCTTCTTATACATCTTTTTGACCCAAATAAATGCTCTTCAGATCCCACTGTTCCCTTTGTTTTGCTCAGGTGACTAAACCTAGCAGTTATTTATTCTAAAACATACCGTAATCTACATAGTGTATATAAAATAAATACAAATAAAAACAAAGGAAATGTCTTACATATTCCAATCATATAGTCTTTTGGAAAAAAGTATTTTTAGGAAATTGTAGAAAGAAAAACTCAGAAAGGCAACATATTTTGTTTAAAACCATAAAGGCTGCAGATGGGCTGGCTGTGACTTCATGAATTGTATATGAAACTTCCCCAGGTTCTCCCACTAACTCTCTCATGCCAAGAAGATCATAAATCTAGGGCCATTTAAATTATCTTTAAGTTTTACAAAACAATGATTTCCATATGAAAGTTTCTTCCTGGAAAGCAAAATGCTTTATAAAGTTTTTGAGGTCCAAAGCATGTACTATTTTAGAAGACCAAACCTTCTTTTCCAGAATTGATATTAGATGTATATCTGATTATAGATGTTATCCGTATTGAAATGTCATACATTAAATTAACATTTTTCCTTCCTGAAATTGAGAATACAGGGGAAAATTCTCCAAAAGAATGTAATATTTCACTGATTCAATCATTTCACTTAAAATCTCTTTTAAAAAAGAAGGGTTTTTTTTCCATTTTCCATGTTTGAATCTTGTTCCAGAAGAGCCCTCATATGATGTCCAGAAATATTTTCTAGTCCTTAGCCTACATTAGGCCATAGCTAATATTTCTCATTTGTTTCATAGGAAAAAAAATTAATTTTAATACTTTTTCCTTTTCTCATTCTTTCTGACCTTGAGTCATTAAACTTGCAGAAACTGAACACATATGAAGTCTTGCTCAGATTGCATTTAGAGAATATTGAATTTTTTTTTCTCCTCCTAGTATACTTCATAATTATTGGTGTCTCCAATCACTCAAAGTTGCTGTGAGTGTTAATGCAGTTCATATAGCTCATTAGATTTTTGAGAACAAAGCAAACAAAAATCCAAACCAAAACAAAATAACCAACAATGACGAAAGACCAACAACAACAACAAACGCACAAAAAACCAACCAAACAAAAAAAAAACTAGCTTCACCTCCTACTGTCCACAGAATAACAGAATGAAAAAGTCTTCTGAGTTGGAAGGAACTCACTAGGGTCTTTGAGTCCAGCTCCTGCTCCTGCACTGGACCATCCCCAACAATCCCACCATGTCCCTGAGAGCATTGTCCAAACACTCCTGGAAGTCTGTCAGGATTGGTGCTGTGCCCATTCTCTGGGGAGCCTGTTCCAGTGCCAAACACCCTCTGGGAGAAGAACCTTTTCCTGAAAACCAACCTAAAGCTCCCCTGACAGCTTCAGCCCATTCCCTGGGGTCCTGTTGCTGTCACCACAGAGCAGAGATCAGTGCCCGCCCCTGCTCTTCCCTCACAAGGAAGCTGCAACTGCACTGAGGTCTCTCCTCAGTCTCCTCCAGCTGAACAGGCCCATTGCCCTCAGCCTCTCCTCACACAGCTTCCCCTCAAGGCCCTTCACCATTCTCACAGCCCTCCTTTGATCACTCTCTAATGCCTTAAGATCTTTCTTATATTGAGGCACACAAAACTGCCCCCAGCACTGGAGGTGAGGCTGCCCCAGGTCAGAGCAGAGCAGGACAAATCCCCTCCCTTGCCCGGCTGGCAATGCTGGGCCTGATGCCCCAGGACAGGGATGTCCTTCCTGGCTGCCAGGGCACTGCTGGCTCCTGTTCAACTTGCCACTGACCAGGACCCCCAGGTCCCTTTCCATGGTGCTGGTCTCCAGCGTCTCATTCCCCAGTCTGTACATCCGGAGTTACCCCATCCCAGGTGCAGAATACAGAAATTGCCCTTGTTGAACTTCACATGGCTGGTGTCTGTTGGTTAAGATTCAATAGGCAGAGGAATAATTGCAAATGATGATTTATTTGATGTGCCAATCTAAAAATTCAGTTAGTTATAGGAGTGTTTTTAATTTTTCCAAGCTAACAGAATAGAAGTAAACATTCCAGTCGTCAAGTACGAACTTTTGAAAAGACAACACATTTTAGAAGATGACTCCTAAGGTCTTGGGGTATGAAACAACCAGAAAGACCAGAACTATTCAAACTCTCTAGTATTTCAGAAAAAACATAGTAACTAAATATAATGTTTGACCAGTGATTGAAATAGTCTAATTTTGATACAACATAATTTGCATATAGTTATTAATATGCAAATAATTTATTAAATTATAAAATCAGATATGTTCAATATGCCCTGAAAATGTTTTAGAAAGTCATTCAATGTTGCATACAGACAGAAGGAAGGTTGCATGTTATATTTTTAAATTAAACATATTTATCTCTTCTTTTTCCATGGCAATGTCTCTTCCTTTGGCGCACTCTTCATTTTCAGACTGTATTTTCTTTGCCACCTTCTGTATTCTAATAATATCTATGTGCTCCCTTCTTTTCTCATGAACTTCATGAACTAATCCTCAAATACACTGACTTTACCATATTATATTTTTGTTCTCATCGAAACCTCAATGTTCTTAAAAAGCACAAGTTAAGGATCCACTGGAAGGGTGGATCTAAATTGAAATGATGTGAATTAAACCTATGGAATCATTGGTCTCTGAGTTACACCTATGGTGGTAATTCTGTTAGAGTGTTTAAAGGATAGGATTTTGTGATGAGGGTAAAGATTCTGTTGGAAACAGATTTATTATCACACCATCACCCAAGAGAGTGTGAATATGTGGAAGCTCTTGGATGAATAAAGAGGGGTAGGAAGCTCAGGATGAGATATTCACATCAGGGATACTATTAGCATAACAAGTATTGTGTAAGCTTACAGAGTACTCGCCAACCTTGAAAAATAGGTGTAGGACTGCTTTCAAAGTTTTTGGTATAAATAAAATTTAGAACAAATTAGAAGCAGAGTGGGATTCTATTCTATCTACTCTCACAGCTGTAGGAGAATCAAAACATTTTTCCTGCTGGCTTGTGAACTCACTCATACATACGTATTTTTAAGATTACTTCTTTCTTTAGATGAAATTTAGTATTGCTGTACTGGTCAAAAGGATGCTTCACAATAAATATGTGACCTCAGCCTTTTTCTAAGCATGGCATTTTCTACTCAGTGGTTAATAAAATAATTTTAAGAGGGTTTTAGAATTATACTGAAAGTGGAAGACAGAACTAAGTTTATTATTCAAAGAAAACATATATATTTCTATGCCAGCATAGGTATAATGTACAGCTTTTTAGACAGTTAATGAACATTAGATGAGCATGGTTGGAAAAAAATAATCTGAATAATTTGATCTGAACCCCTTTCTTCTTTTAAAAAGACATGAGAACTTTAAAGTTGCATAGTTACTCATGCATGTCAGGCTTACATTTACTTAGCTGGGCAACCTGCATTTAGTTAGCCACAGATGGGTATAATGAAGATGCTATTCATCTGAAACAATGATCCTTTTACTTATCATAGCTGCTGTGTGATGTACATGTCCCATTTAAATGAAATGATATTCACAGTGTCATAAAATATTCATTAAAATTTTTCAGACAACTTTCAATTCAAAATGTTTCCCTATATCTACTATGGATTAAAAGGGTTTTGCTTGGTTTGATTTGGTTTGTTTAACCATTTCTTAACTGACACAGTTTTCATATGTATATGTATATATTCAAGCATCAGTCTTACCAATTTATTTTATTTTCACATCCTGCTTTTGTGTGTGGCCCTAATTTATAGACCCATATAAATTTGGTGTAGTATAATTTGGACTTCCAAAGGGAAAAAGTTACAATAGTATTCAATGACAGCTTGAATTTGTTAGGTGTGAGTGTTAATTTATATGGAAAAAAAAAAAAAAAAGGTAATGGATGAGGAAAACCATGGGACCAAGAATAATATTTTCAACGCACAGCATGAAATACCAATACGATTTTTGTGTTAGTTTTCAAAATTAACTCACTCTGGAAAATGACTTTGGAGCTGATGTTAGTAGCAATGAAGAGGCCAGCGTAATCCAGCTGAGGCAGGAGTCCTGCTGGGGAGCCCAGATAGGGTTACAGGCAGGTCTAATTCCCGAGGCTCCTGCTGAGCTACGTGGTTTTGTGCCAGTGGTGATTGAAGGTCCTTTTCCTCTGGGAAGCAGTCTACCAACTTTCAATCATCACTCAGAACTAATTTTTGCACATCCATCAGCCAAGTCTGTGGAATACCTGGTAAAATTGCACAAAGCTGTTGTTGCACATCAGATGTTTGGAGACTTCTTTGTTCTTCATCTTCCTGGTATAAGGAGCTTATGCTTTTGTATCCACAATTCAGTTATTCCTTTCCCTTACATGAAGTGACCAGGTATGCCTGCTCTGAAAACACTTTCTGCATTAATATGAACTTGGGTATAGCAGAAAAAAAAAATCCCCTTCTCTTAGGGAACACACAGAGGAACATAGGTTACAGCTTCCACTACTTATACACCAATTTCATTATCTTGCATTGTAATTAAAAAGTGATTAAAAAGATCAGTGTACCTCAATTCCTTCTGCACCCAGTTCCTGTAAGAGAGTACTAAATCCCCATTTGAGAGGTGACGAAGACTTAAGAGGCCAGCATTTCTTCCCCTGGTGATTAGCTTGTGGCAAAGGGCTGTCAGGGAAGAAACTGTGAGACAAGATGTATAGAGAAAGGAGTTTTTATTCATCATTTTCCCAAAGAGATGAATTAAGGCGTTCTCACTTCATTAATTTGAGTGCCTCTTTTGACACCTTTCTCAAATTCTGTACCTCTCCAGATTAATTTTATATACAAATCATGGAAACATAGAATCTTTCAAGTTGGACATGATCTCTAAGATCATCAAATCCACCCATTAACCCAGCACTGCAAAGACCTCCACTGAACCATGTCCTCACATTCACATTCCTTTGGAACACTTCCACATTTGCTTGCCACAATAGAAAGCTTGGTATTTGATACAGCATGATGCTTTCAAGTTTCAGTCCTCTTGAATCCTGTGGATTTGATGAGGATAGAAATGATGTATTGACTCGTGACTGTCTCAGGCAAGAGGAAAAACATTTACCATGAGTTATGCCTGTCCCAGGCAAGAGGAAAAACATTTACCATGAGTTCTGCCTGTCCTGTGAGAATTTTTGTTTCAATTATAATTACAGATTTTGTGATGCAGGCATAGCTCCGAAAGGAAACAGAATGAGATTGCATGCAGAATAGTTTGGGATGTTTTTTAAAGAAAAAAAAATACTTGCCAAAAGAAAGTAGCAGGTAATGAAGCAAATTGAATTCATTTGTGGTATAAGGCCTCAGAAAGCTGGAAATGTGGAGGCAAAAACCATATGAGCAGCATCTCTGCTAGCTGCCTCAGCTTATAAGAGCAAACTAGGCAGATCACATCAGGCATGAATTTGTTCTTCCTAAACCACTAACAGCAATCAGACAGAGGTGTCTAATAATCTGTCACAATTAAAAAAAAAACCAAAACAGGTGTCTGTCCTGGAACTAAATGTGTCCAAACATGCATAGAGTTTAAAAATAATGCATCTGAAAACATATAATACAGAAGACATGAGTGTGACTGTACTTAGATTTATTCCTCTATAATATATATGGACTGAATGAGCTTTTTCTTACACAGTTACCCTCTCTGGATATCTATGAATTTATAATGCTGCTTCTTAGCATTTATATTTGTCTACACTAAAGATGCAATAATTTATTAACATGCTAATGAATGTTTAATACTTCTTCTCTTTATCATTTTATCATTTAACAAATGCTATCTCCCTAGCCTCTGTTTCTTGAAAATATGAGAAGGACAAGCATTAAAATAAAACAGTGCTGTTTGAAAAGTCGATGCATTTATATGCAGATTTTTAAAATGTCTCACATCTTGCTCATAACCTGTCATGTGTGTTGTTGAAAGTAGCTGAGCTCTTCAAGACAGGAGGCAAATATCAATGTTGGATTTCATGTGTTGTGACTGATAATTATGTTTCAGGTGGACTACCTTTTTAAACAAATATCTATATAGTAGCTGTAGATTAACTTTATTACCATCAAAAATGGAAACAAAATGGTTTAAAAAGAAACAATATATTAAAAATTCTGTTTGACTCTTCTTTTTTTTCCCTTCTATTTAATTAGAATTCACATATTTAACTTTTGAAAGGCTTTTATTTACAACTGTCATTGTTTGAGAGATACATTTACTTTTCAAATCATTTGAAATTCAAAATTATGGGGAAAAATAACAAAGAAAATGCAACTTCCCATGTTATTCTAATTGCTGATGATGTTACTGTAATCACTGAATACTCAGGTTTACTTTCACGGTTTTTCAAGGCCAATGGGCTTCAGATGTCATGTTGGACAGGATATGAAAGTTTATGTCTCTCTACATAAATTGGAATTTCACTGCAAATGACAGAATGTATGTTTCCTGAAGTCTCATGTAACTTTCCTAAAATTTCTGAAAGCAGTTAATATTTAGTCAAAAAAGTCTCTTCAGAATAAAGGTTCTCTGGATGGTTAAGGGAAAGCCTTTATCTGTTGCATCAGGTTTAATGACTTTGGTATCCCTAAATACACCAGAAATCAAATTAGGTACTCTAGTTAGTGGCATTTTGTAGCACTGTGAAAACCTTTATGAATCATTCTTGTAAATGATGTTGTATGTTTTTGTCATGGCAATTTTCATCTGTATGCAATATCAGATTAACAGTATTTACCAAGTGTTTTAAAAACATGTAAGATTTTAACACAAGAGTTGATACAATGAAGTTTAAAAATTAAGAAATTAAGACAAGAGGTTGAATTTGTATTTTTCTTCATTTTTCAGTTCTGAATTATCCATGTAGAGCCAATGCATTGTTGCAGAAGTAGACATAAATCAAGCTTTGTGCTCAGTCTGAGCTGATACTCGCATTTGTGAATTATCCATGTGTTCTTCTGCCTGTTTCTATTTAATGGTGGTGATATAATTCTTTTTTCTTCCCTCTCTCATTTTCCTCTGCAGCAATGACAATGCAGTTCATTAGTCATCGGTTCCCTGACTACCATGACCCAACTATAGGTGAGTATGAGTTTTCCCCCCTTCACCCCTTTTCAGTTTTTCTGCCTGTGTGAGATTGTGAGATTCACTTTTAGCTGCTTCTAAAAGGTCCTTAGATAGAAGCAAGATCTGCAAACTTTAGATTGCACCTGAATTTTGTGATGACAACTGAGTTGTGTCATGATCTTATCACAGATACTTCTTCCTGATGTTCTTTATACAAAAATCTCTTTAAAAAATAGGGTTCTGCATTCATGCACTGTAACTATTAATGCCGTGCATTTGTAACTGCAGAGTATGAAAAAAATTACTGAGGAATATGAAAACTCCAATCTGGAGTAGGGTTTATTTGTCTGGTTTTTTTAAGTTCTGTTATTTTAGTGCTATTTCCCAGTATTAAAGTCTTAGATGACCTTCTCTAGGAACATCAAATAACTACTCAATTTAATAGGCTTGTGCTCTGGGTATACACACTTTGTTAACTTCGTGGGCTTTACCTACTTTATAAACTTTTGTAATAACAGAAATTCAGACATATCTACTTTACACTTTTTTACAATACACATTTTTGTCTGAAATAAACTTTCATTACTGAGTGGCTGTCAGAACTGCATGTTTATTCATTTAAGAGTGCCTTTATTACTTAGTTTTACTTATACTTTCATATATACACATTATCCTACTGCAATATTTAATTATAACAAGGAAAAGGTGGCAGAATCTAAGTCTAATAAGTGGAGGAGGCACTAAAACCATCCACATTTACAAAGATTTCTTTGGGGGAAAAAAAGAAATCAATTCCACTCAGCCCCAATTTTTTTTTTGTTTTCTTTGAAATTTTTAAATCTTTCAAACTCACCTTTAACTTCTATAAAATTACTGTATTTGCATACAGAGCAGACAGTGAAAGCTTTTATTTTTATCTGTTATTTCTATAGTATTCCACATTTCCTGGATTTTAACTCTTGGTAAATGGTCGTAATTTTAATAATGAAAAAATATGTAAATTCTTTGTGTCAGTAGTAATTTTATAACTATTAAAAAGAATTGCAAAACACCAATGGGATGTGTCAGCTCTAAAGAAGGCAAAACTACTGTGGAATTGCTGCAAATTCATTTGCTGTTCTCAGAAAAAAAATAGAAATCATTAAATCTAATTGGAAAAGAGGAACATTATTAGTTATCAACATCATTATGTTATGTACATACATCCATCTTTATTATTAGCTATCCATCTGCCGTCAGTATTTATCCCTACATTGTATCTCATCATAATCTTAACTTATTGGTCTCTAGACACCACCACAATATGAATAATAGATAATCATAAAGAGAAGAAAAGCTTATGACGCATTCCAAGTACATACTGCAGGAATACCTAGTGGACCTGATCAGGATGAAGGTCTCCTTGAGTGAGAAAGTGTTTCTACTCAGTAAAACCAACACTAAAGAAGAGGAGAGAGGGTAAAAGTGAACGGGGAGTTTCTGAACTCCATCTCGCCCAGCTGGCTAGATACAGAACTGGAAGTACAAGTTTTTCTCTTCAGAATTTCTCTTTCTCAAAACATGATGAGGACATCTGGAAAAATTCTTACTACTCTCTGGGCTCCAAAACACATACTAAAGAGAAGAGAATACTCTTGGGCTAAGTATGTGTGTTTCTTCTTGGGTAAATCTGTGGTATGATTCCTTAAAATTTAACATAAAACCAAGAAACCAAGTAGAAGGAATCAGTTGCTGTCACATCTGTAATAACAAACACATCATTTTCAAATGAGAACCCACTGAAAAAGTTTGTACCATTGAGATTTTTTTTTCTACTTTTATTCTCCTGGTCTCAACTAACACAATTAATCTCGTGTTTAGTTATGCAGTCACTGGCAAGTGTATTTTTACTATTTAGACCATCAGCCTTAAAAAAAAGGGGGTCCAAAATGAGCACTCCCAGGGCCAAGACTATGCTGTCAGGAGACACGAGAGAAAAGGTTATTCCTTGAAAGTCATGAGGAGGTAGACACAGATGCTTTGTGTCATGGGGAAGTTATCATCTAAGATCAGAGCAATGATCACTTTATAGTCAGAGTTTTGTTTCTCACTGTAACCCAGATGATGCAGAAATTACAAAACAGGCCACATATGAAATCTACATTCAAGCTGGCTGAGCAACAAAGCAGAAAATTAAACATAGTTTTTCTTCTTTCTGAGAGATCCCCGATCTCTCTGGATGTCAATTTATTGCCTTTCCCTTGTGCCATACATTTCAGGTCTCTTCCATTCCTCAGTAATTTTTATCTTGTTTATGGAACCTATGGGCACACTGGCCTCAATTTTTTGTGTACTTCTTCTGAAATACCTAGTTCTGGGTACCTGAAGTTTTAGTCTTCTGGGCATTTTTAAGGAACAGAGGTTTCTGTGGAGGTCATTGAATGGGTAATATTATCCAGAAAAAAAGTTCTATGTTGTGTTTAAGTGATAAGCCACGGATTCCCAGTGTTAACCAAACTATTGAGACCGCTGTTCTCCAGCTGAGCATGAAGATAAGGTGGATTCTCTCATTTGCTTGACATGTACATAAGAATCTAATAAATGCCTACCTAATTTTTTTCTAATGTTCTTACACTACCTATCACATTTTCTTTGTTTTCTATGGTATGAAACTGTGATGGCAGTGACCATGATGCTCAACTGTGCAAATTTAACCAAGATTTAAAGAGGCAGTGCTGACAGAATTGATGCTGTACCTCCTTGCACTTGATGGAACTTTTTCTAATTAATTCTCCTAAAACAAGTAGGTGGGCAGAGGGTAGTGAAATAGAGGAGCCCTTGTAAACAGCATCATCGTCCCTGAAATCCCAGAAGTATACCACTTTCAGTTTTAAGAGCAAGTTGTTGATGACCCTGGGGCTACCAAAATATTGATAATCAGTTTGTCATTTTTAACTTTTCATTGTCCACTTTAAGCATTGGCATGGAAGTGGAATAACATTTTCAGCTGTTTTTCATTTCTGTATATTCCTGTGAAATAGTTTGTCATCTAGGTAAGAATAGGGGACAATAAACTGTTCCCAAAACACATGAGCATAGCGCTGAAATAATCTGTTTGATATCCTAGTGGAAAAGCAGAGCTAAATCACATTCAGTCACAAAATACAAAAGGTCCACAAAACCATCTTGTATGGTCACTTAGGAATGCATAAAAAACCCTGAAACCAGTAATCTACAGTAGTTTTTGCTTTTACTTAAAAATAAATGGTTGGTAATTGGGTTTGTTTCATTTCATAAAATCTGAAATCTTTTCAATACTAAGAATTCTTCAGGATTTCTTTTTTGTATAATGAACACATTTTATGCCCTGGCCTGCTCTTTACTCTATAGAAACATACGCTTGGGTAGCTGGCTTCTGAAGGCTCTTAGAAAGCTTTTCTTTTCTTCCTCCTTTTATTTGCATTTTATACTTTATCTATAAACTGGTATGATAATAAGATTTAAGGGGAGATAAATTGTTGTTCTGCTGGATTTTTTGTTGTTGTTGTTTTGTTTTGTTTTTTTAATCTAATCCAACATGAGGCTATGGTGAAAACTGCTTAGTGATACTTGACCAGATAATGCAAAGTCCTTTCACTTTAATATGCTGCCAAATGTGCTTCCCCTTCTCAATTCTGCTCCCGTCTAAACACACTGTTAGGGAATTATCCTAAATGTTGTGCAATAATATAATCTTGCAGCTTTGAAGATGCAGGGTGTTATTTTTCACCTTTTTTTGTGAGAGTCCTCAGGAACATGGATTTTCCTTATCATTCCTTCTCATTGTGTTTCCATTATGTTACCAGTGCATCAGAGTTTTCTCTTCCTGCAGTGACTTGTATCTCTAGCAATACTGTAGAAATATACGAGAATATAATGGTGCTTTGTACTTGTAAATTTTTATTCTGCTGTCCATTGATATTTCTGAAATATTACAGGCCATTTTGATTACAGAAAGCTGCTGCTGCTATTGTGAGGTGATGCAGAATTTTTGCTAAAAAGATATTTCAGTTTCTACCTTATGGGATACATATGTTTATAGATTTGTATGTTACACATACATATATTTCAAATGTTTTAATTTTGATCTTGAAGGAGCTATGCAAATAGGTTTAGAATTATTTACATGTTTTTTCTCTATATATTTATGATTTATGAAAGGAATACCTAGCTACACTTTTGAAGAATTTAATGGATGTTGTGATATCACAAAAGTGCAAGTTTTTCTTAAAGATCACTATAAATTTATTTGAAGGAAAAGGCCGGTTTGTTTTGTTTTTGGTTTTTTTTGTTGGTGGTGATGGCAGTGATTTGGGGGTTTTTTATGTTTGCTGGGTTTTGGTTTGGTTTGGTTTTCCAAGTACACAGAGCATTTTTATTCCAATAAGAGCTTATTGGAATAAATTACCTGTACATTGAGGAACAGATGTAAAGTGTTGAAATAAATTTGTACAATAAATGTTCCCTTCCATTGTAGGAAACTTTCTTTTATTTCATCTGATTGTCTTAGTTTGGAAAAGCTGATAAGATATTGAGAAACTCAGAGTGCAGACATTTTGTAGAGATATAAATAAGTGTGCATTCACAAATACAGAAATAGATGCGTCAGTATTCATTTAAAATATAGAGTAAACATTGATTAAAAAGTTAAATGCTACCTGAATTGCTAATTTAATTCTGTCACTTTGAATTTAATGCCACTTCAGGATCAACTGGGTATAATGGCCATATTTTAGGCCTGCTACAAGCATTGCAGTTCAAAATTTTCAGGCAGAAACATATGATTTTGGTAAGTAAAGGGGGAGGGGAAGGGTAAAATTACTATTAGACTGTATGTGGGAAAAAAATCAGAACTTAGCACTTCATGAAAATGAAATTATTTTAGCACATATTTAATATTTAATTGTAGTCAACAATGAGCATAAATTCCAAATGGCAGTGGATGTGATAATTTTCTGAAACAAATTGCTGAGAGCAATTTACAGTCTGCACAGCCTTTGGCAACATCACAGAAAGTTAATGCAAGTGGAGTGTCAGGAAAGGAAGCATGACATAGAGCAGCAAACTGGACAGGCTCCAAAATGCTCGTTAACCATGTGACTAATCTTAAAATGAATACATAATGCAAACGAGATGCAAGAGCAGCTTCCTGTTTTGGTGAGATATCACTGCATGAGATTGTGTCAAATGAGCAGTTGAGGGCATTAAGGCTGTGTCAATGTCAAACTCTAATTGAAATGGGTGTGGGATGGAAAGCATTCTAGCATTAAGCACATGAATTTCCATGAGGTTTCCTAACGAAGTGGTGCATTCACCAGTGCATCAAATAAATGCATTTACTCATCTTTAATAAGATGTTGGAAGTGTGGGGGTAAATTTCAGACAAAAAAATATATATAAAATGTAGCTGGAAATATTCTAGGTTTATATAATGCGTACCAAAATATGCCAGTGGTATAAAGATTATATCTGTTTTGAAGGTACAATAATGAAAAAGGATAAAGCAAGGGAAATACAAACACATTAAAAATTCAAGAAGACAAAGGTGGGACACATCAGCTAAAGAGACATGTGAGAGAGGCATCTAGCCACAAATGTTCTATTCGCATTTATATTTAGGGTACAAAAAGTTTCTAGAACATTTCTGCTCTTCTATAAAAAATGAATGCACCGTCCCTAAATTAATTCTCATTCTCCTTTTTATATAGAACATTAAATATTTAGATTGGACTGAGCATGTCATTGGTGGATTTGAGTCCCAAAATAGTCTGTTTTCTTTTTATTTCTCCTTTTTTCTCTTTCATCATCATTCTTCATATATTTATTAGCCTTATTTGAGATGGAATAAAAAATTCATATAAAATGATCAATTTGTCTTCAAGGACTGTGTCCCAAGGGTATTCAGACTGATTATGTAGATGTAGCAGTACTGCCTGTGTTTGTTTTCCATATTCATCATTGTTCAAAACAAGAAATGAATAACGTACAAGAATACTGGGGCACACATTTGAACCATATTCTTAAACTTGTGTTTTTATTTTTCATTTTGCTGTCTGTTGGTATTATTTGCATTATTAAGAGATTAACAGTCACTTTTGTTGTAAAGCATTTTGGCTTATATATATCAAAAAGAGCAGAGATTATGGTTACTCTGTTTGACTAAGGCTCACATTTAGACATCCAAATTAAAATGTCTGCTCATGAATCATGTATCTTAGTTCCAATTACGTAAGATTCAGGGAGATTTGCAAGTAGGGATTCAGTTCTTTGTTCATGTCCTTTGTACCAGTTTGAAGTCATTTGAGATCCCCTGGAGCGTGTCCAGAGAAAGGAACAGAGCTGGAAAAGATCTGGAGCAAAAGTCTGATGAGAACTGACCAAGGGAGATGTGGGGGCTCAGCCTGGAGAAAAGAGGCTCAGAGGGGACCTTCGGGCTCTTGATAACTCCCTGACAAGAGGGGGCAGCCAGTGGGAGGGTTGGCTCTTCTCCCAGTAAACAAGGGACAGGACAACAGGAAATGGCCTCAGCAAGGGACAGGAAATGACCTAAACTTTCTCCAGAGAAGGTTTATATGGATATAAAGGTGTTGATTTTTTTTTTTTGTTGTTGTTGTTGTTGTTGTTTATTTGGGGGTTTTTTGTTTGTTTTTTGTTTTTTGGAGGTTTTTGTGTTTTTTTTTTTTTTTTTTGGTTTTTTTTTTTTTTTTTTTTTTTTTTTTTTTTTTTTTTTTTTTTTTTTTTTTTTTTTTTCCCCTGAAAGGGTATTAAGCAGTGGCATAGGCTGCCAGGGTAGTGGTGGAGTCACCAGTCCTCATCTCTAGTGGGACTTAAAAACCCTGTAGGTGTGTCATCTGGGGACATGGATTAGTTGTAGGCTTTACAGTGCAGGGTTAACAGCTGGACTCAGTGATTTCAGGGCTCTTTTCCACTCTAAAGTGTTCTGTGAAGTATTCTGTGCCCTGCAATCCTGTTTTGGCTCAGGATCCCCTCCCATAAGGCTGTAGATCTTCCACAGGTCATGTATGGCTGGTATCTGTCCCCCTGTGGGTGTGACACAGGATCTGTGGATCACCAGAGCCATTCTAGTCCAGTAAATGAAAACCAGAAAAAATTCCCAAGAGCATATCAAACATCAAGACTCCAGTATGGGTAACTAGATAGCATCCACACTTCAGAGTAAGGAGGTATTAGCTACCTACTTTGCATATAGACATATATTTTGTAGGTTTCTAAATCTAGATGCCTCAAGGTTAATTGTGGTGCCTTCTCTGATAGCTTGTCAGAACAAGGACCTTCACAAATCACTGTGATACTTCTCAGAGTGTCTGGATAGAGAAAGATGTAGTGAGTGTTGCTCTGTACATTCCTTGCTAAGGTGGCAAAAGAAAGGAGAACATTGCCATGTGTCTGGCAGTGTAGGTTTTTCCATAGTGACAGAAAAATAAGCCAAGCATAGAAAAGTAGGGAGTAGCATTAAGAAATTAAGAAAGGAAAAAGTGCCCAAACTGCTCAGTTAGTTTAGATTTCAAGGAGGCAACAACACGCCTTCTGCTTAGTGTTACTATTTCATCCTACTGTGAAAAGAAATACAAATTCTTTGAAAGTACAGAGAGGTGAGACTGGAAAATCACAGCAGATTTTTCTCTTCTGATGGAAACAATTTCACTTGAAAACCAAAAGTAATCCCATTTCTCTTTGAGATAATTCTTTTTAAAAGGCAGTATTTTCCCTCTAAGGTGCACATTAATGATAGTCGGATAATCTCTCAACATTTCAGTCATTTGTCTTAGATGAAGTCTCAGATCATGATGAATTTGATTCTTGTTGAGAACTTCAGTATTTTTCTTGTTAAGGGAATAGTCTGATCCTATTCTAAACATGCTGTGTTACTCAGATACATAATCTCCTGATCTAATGTTAAGCTTTCTTTGTTTGAAATTTGCTTTTAAAAGACAGCTGTTCAGTCCTAAATTGTTTCCAATCTGATAATTTCATGCAAGAAATTATCAAAGCAACAAGTTTCATTTTTCTGTCTGTCCTCAAGAGGAATCACCCCTAAAATCCTGGTCATAATATTACTGTCCAACATTCAGATTTTCTTACAAATATGACTCATGGAATTATTTTGAAGTTTGTTTTCATTAGGTGAGAGTCCTTTTTCGATTAACATTTTGAAACAACAGGGAAACATTACTTAATCTACTAATTTTCTTTTAGTATCATATCTGATACAAACAATATCAGAGAATCAGATGCAGTCTTTTAGAGAGTAGGTACCCCAGAGGGTTGATTCTCCTGTCGTCATCTTCCCTTACAAGTCACCAAACACGTCCTCAAAGTTTGCATTTTGGTCAGGACACCTTGAAAAGAACTTTGGCTTGCACTTTTAGCCTTGGCAATGCAGTGGTCTGTGTCCATCTCAAACACCCTTAGAAAACTGATCACAGCAGCTCTACTGACAGATTCACTCCAGGAACAACAGTGAGTTGTGTTAGCTGCAGGTGCAAGCCCCTGCTTCACCCTGCTGTGAAGTCTCAGAGGAGGAAACAGTGTAGAGATCAAGTGTAGAGATATCTAGCTAGAGCTATTAGTGTTATAATATATTAATATACGTAGATATTAATGTCGTTATGTAGCTATTAATACCTGAAGCTATTCTTTACCCTAAACCATGGACAAGAATGATGTATGAACTATCACCTGCTAGGAGCAGAAACTGGAGACTCTGAAACAGTGTATAGTTTTGTGAGATGAAATAAGCCAAATATTAAAACTCATTTTTGAAGAAAAAGAGGAAATCCCACTCATCATCTCTGCCCTTTTCCCAGCATCACTGGCTCTCTGGCATTCACTGTACAGTGTTTTCAAGCTGATTCAATACTATTTCAAAAGAAAACTAAGCCATTCCAACATGGAATAGCTGCCTACCAGCTTAGTGAGTTTAATAATTTTGGTGAAAAAAAATAGTTCTCAAAGCTCAAAAAGTCAAAAGGGATCAGCAGAAACAAATATGTGGAAATGGGGTTGTATAAGTGTGAATGAAAGAGAACAGAAATGGTTTTATGTCTAGGACAGGTGAGGTGTGAAAACCCGGTCAAGCATCTCATGCATTCACTCCAAGACACCAGTCCATGAGGCAAAATTCCTTCCCAAGTTGATCCCTGTCATCAAAAATAACAGTGACAATTACTTGTGCCACTGTGTGGGGTTTTTTGGGCTATTGTCCACCTCCAAATGAGGAAAATTGGTTAAATGGTCTTTTGACCTTTCATGGTTTTTTATATTCTCAGTTGAAGCATTTATCTAATCAGAATTACCTTAATTGATAATCTCACTGGTGATACAATTTCCCTTTCTCCATTGTGTTAGAAATTGAGAAGAAAATCAAATGACTCTGTTTATTATGGGTAAAACCTGGCAAATGGTGAGTGGTTGTCAGCAGAGTTAAATTTAGTTGGTGGACAGCTACGAGAGGTGCTATGATTCTATGATTCTTTCTCTAACATCTCTACTCAACAAGTGCTTACTATGGCTGGAAGAGGATAGAAAGGTGTTTACCCTATTTGCTGTTATGAGAGATCTATGCTTGCCTCATGATCACATGCAAATACCCCTTAGCTGCTAATGGTTCATATTTATTATTTTCCAAACTCCATTAACTTTTTTGTGTTAGGAGTAAAATATATTCCTGCCTTGGCCATCTTCTCTTCACTGACTAAAGGGTCAATGGAGGATCAAAGTATGGTATATTACCCTTCTATTTCTTCTGAAAACCTGAGATTTATTGTGTATGGGCTAAACACAGAGAGAAGAAAAATAAACAAAAACAGTATAGAAGTGACCTTGAGGTTGCTCTTCTTAAGCACTGATTAGTTGGATTAAAACTGAGGAAAGAAGACAAAAGCCTTTTCTTATAAATGTGACAATATAAAAGCATTTCAATGGAGTATTTTTATAAAAATAGTAATAGTAATAATAATGATAATGATGAAACATTTTTGTTCAAATTATTTTATAATATCTGCTACATTTAGAGTGTAGAAAGAGTCAGCATAGAATAGAAACCATTATTAAAATTTTTTATCTGTTCTACAAAAAAAAAACCAAAACTCTTTTCTTTCTTCATACCAGCTTTGTAGAGGGCAGAAGACCTCCAATTCAGCAATGGCTGCTTTTGGTTTGACTCCATCGAAAAATCTTTGTTTTCCCCTGTTTTGATCCACCAAGTCTCTGATTGATCCATCTAGCAGTTTGAAGCAGCAAAAGAGTTAAATTGTTAAATAGTTCTTCTGCTGACAGAAGAGGATATTCTCAGAGCTCAGCCATTCAGTCCACCTTTCAAGCCTACAATTACACCCTAATATTAACCCAAAAAAAGAAAATTGGGGCAATATCTTCCTGTTAGGTTCTTCTCTGCTCTCCTGAAGTAGAGTTTCACTGGCACATTTTCATTGGGTTGAGCCTCTCATATGAACTGTGGAATTTAGCTCTGAACCTTTAGATCCTGACTGATTTTGGCTGCAAGCAAGGTCTGCATCTGGATGGTGACATCAGAACCAGGAGAATTTATATATGTACCCAGAACCTGTATCCACAGTGAAATCACACACATATTGCAGTTTCTAATTAGCAATGTAAGTACACAAAGTGATAGACCATGATTATCTCACCCTAACATCTGCATCTCATGTTAGTTAGATGAATAATGCTTCCAAATGAGAAATACAATAATGAAAGCCTAGGTTCTTGCAGCTAAAGTGGGGTGGAATGTCATGTTATGTGGCAGCTGAGGATGTCCAATGTCCTGGGAATTAAATGGCTGAAGCTGGAGTTGAACACCAAACTCATGCTGTGGCCTTAGCCTAGTGGTTCTGCCTTAGGTGCCACAACCCTCATTCAGTGATTGTAATTACCATTAGAAACATGAACTTAGAAGGACCTGAAGCAAGACTTGCAGCCCATGAATAGGAAAACTTGCTTACCTATGTCCTGTATATTGTGATTAGCAAAATTATTCCATAAATGATATTTGAAATTGAAAGAGACACCCATGCCACGGCTTTCTAGAGGCAGCAGATGATTTATCACACTCAATTCAAAATTCTTCGTCTCTGCACAAATGTTTCCATTAACCTTTCTTTCATGGAAGCCAGCAGCCATCTACGCCTTACTAAATCCAAGGCACCATCCGTGCTTATAACCATGCAGATGCAGCCAACTTGCTAATTACTTCCCCTGAAACGACAAGAAGTGAATTCGTAGCTGTCAGATCCTCCCACTCAGTAGCACAAGCATGGACTTGAAAGAGTAGTGAAATTGCTACCTGCTATTCTTGTTCCCCAAGATAAGGGTACTTGGGACTCCTGTTAATTACCATGTTTTGATTAAACAGGACTACTTTGTTCACTTTGTTCATATACACCTTTGAATGAAATTTTTCTGGAAGCGAAAGTGATGATATGCTTTTGTTAAATATTAGTAGCATTATCTACATTGCAAGCAGTTCCTAACAGCAAGTGCAATGGTTTGCCTGAGTTATCTTTAACCTTAAGTTGCAAAATTGCTAACTTTGGCAGAGAAATTATAATTTCTCTGCAGGAGCTAGTCCTGAGAAAAATTACTTTATTCACTTGGGTGGGGGACACTTAACAAGTAAAATTTAGCCTGTTTGGACGACTGGACTGTGAGTTCTGATGAAAAGCTAAGAGAGTTTTCTTGGCAACAAACTTTGTCCTATAAAATAACGAATACAAATTTAGTTGCATATGTGCATGTGTCCCGATTAAAATAATGAATGGTGGCTTTGTTGATTACAGCAATTGCATCGTAACTCAAAGCTGCTTCACCGGACCAAATTATTCAGATCAACAGTGTCAGTCTTTCATTTAAATCCATGCTGTATCCCAGCAGAAAGTTATCATTTAGAGGAGGTGGCCAACCCAGAAGAATTCTATGTTTCCCAATATGTTGCTCTGTAAGAATGGAATGAGCTTCTCCATCCATGTGTTTGGGGAAATGAAGGAAGAGGGGTGCATTATTTTCTAGACTTCATTTTGGTTATATAAATTGTAAAATAAATTTGATCTTGATCAGATCTTGTAACCACTCTGGGGCCTTGTGAAAAAGCATTTTGCTTTAATTAATAATAATCTTATTTTGGAGGGGAAACATTTATCTGCAACTAGAAAATAAAATGTGGCAAACAGTAAAAAATTAATATATGATATAGCATTATAAAAATACCCAGTGTCTCTGTAGAAGGAGATGATTGCATTTGTCTTTTTTGTGCTTAATTTTCAATCTTCTAATTGCCCTGATATTTTCCAGGAGTGGGTAAACTCACATATACTCTTATGCTCACATATCCTGCTGTAATTTATAAACTTTGGGCCCTGATGACAGAGATCTGACTGGTTGCAGTTTGCTGCAGGACCAGACAAGGTAGCAATGAATTTGCCTTGCTGGCTACTGAGGTTTTATACTTTTACCTCTTTTGTCTCAAAATAAGTGTCTTACCTTGAATTTTCTGTTGTACACTGTGCTTTGTATCCTTGTTGATTACTCCATATAAAAGAAAATCTCTCCTATGCAAAACTGTTCAAAACAATTATTCTTAATTTTAGCTCTTCTTGAAAACTGTGCAGGCCATTGCCTCCTTTTCCAACTGCTTTGTTAATAAACTTCATGATCATGAGAACCCAAAGGGAGAAGAGAAACTAAATTTAACTGGCTCAAAGTTCAATTCCCTCAGATTTATGATCACACAAAACATTTTAGAGCGCAGATAATGTGGATGGGTTTTTTCTTTTTTTTGTACTTACCATAGACTAAGTGAGATTAAGCTTGCTTTTGCTTCCAGTGCTTTTCAGCAAAGAATGAAAGTGCACCACAGTAATGAAACAGCAAGCTGACATTCAGGAAGAGGGTCCTGTGCACATCTATAGATAAAAAAAAAAAAAAAGTAGATGGAATGTGCAATGGATAACGCATTTCCCAATTTTAAAGGCACTGGGTGCATTTCAGGTCACCAAGAAAGCTGGCATGTATTTACCCAAAGCTGAAAATCCATCAGGCTGCTTCAGCAGGTCAGTGTTATCAGTCCTGCCCTGCAGAGCACAGATCTGAAACATTAGGCAGCCCAACAAGAGGAAGAAAGTTAATTTGAGAGCAGCTGTTTTAAGACAGATACATAATGGCATTAGGAGAGAAGCACTGTGGTGAGGTGAGAGCTGAACAGAAATGCTTATTAGGCTGAGAAAGCTTTTAGGTGAATTATTGGAAACAGATGCAGCCAAAGCCTGAGGTAAAGGAGTCAGACAAGAGTATGATGAAGGTGGCTGTTAAAAACTACTAATAATGAATAGTCAGGCTGCATGGGACTTACTGGGCCTAAATTGAAGTTTTTATTCTGCTACAGTAATTCTGGATGTTCAACAGGTTGCCCAGAGGGATTTTGAATTCCCCACCCCTGGAAGTGTTCAAGGTTGGGCAGGGCTTTGAGCAACTTTAGTCCAGTGGAAGGTGTCCTTTCCCATGGCAGGGGAGTTGGAATGAGATTCTTTTAGGTCTCTGCCAATTCAAACAATTCTGTGATTCTAGGATTCTATGCACTGTGCCCCTCTCTAAGCATCTTGACACAACTTTTCATTGATTAGGATTAAATGCAGAGATTTGTTTTAGGATCTGGATGTAATCTAGTTTTTCTTCAGCTTTCCATTGAAGATATTAGGAGTTCTTGTATTAGGAGGACAAAATCAACTACAAATTGTTCTACTCATTTGTTTTCAAACATAGATAATAGAATAATTACTTTTTTGTTTGTTTTTGTTTTTATTTGCATCTTCACTCCTTGAAATTATGAATTATTTATGAACTGTAGAATAACAGAATAATTTTAATCGGAAGGGACTTCAAACATCATTCATGTCTAACTCTACTGCCATGGGTAGGAACACCTTCAACTGCACCAGGTTTCTCCAAGCCCCATCCAACCTGGCCTTGAGCACTCCCAGGGATGGGACAGCTACAGTTTCTCTGGGGAACCTGTGTCATTGAAAACTCAGGGGTAATATTTATGTGCCATTGAAGGAACAGAAACCTCTACAACAGAACTCAGCTGTTAGTTAAAAGCATGTCATAACACTGAACAAAGGCTAAGTAAAGGAAATGTGTTTTCAATTGAACCTAGGGAGACATGGAATCTACAACAGTGATAAATATTTGAATTTAGCAAAGCAATTTGAAAACATTATAGAATATTTTCTGAAGACACATGTGGCCAAAGGCTTGGTTCAGTATATTATCTGTAAATATGTTTATGGCAATTTGAATGCTAAAATGGAAACAGACAGAGATTTCTGTATTTATTATCATGTAACTAAATGCATAATTAATAAATCAATTAATTCCTTTTACAATAAGCACTTAACATGAATAATGCTTTATTTTTTCTCAGATTATTTTAATGTTCTCAAGGCCTACACTATAGGTTTTTTAATAGGCTAGCAGAAAAGTAATATCTACATTAAATGCTGCATTACTTACCTACGTTGATTTCATAAAAACAACTGATGTGTTAAAACATGATTACTGAAGGAAGTGTTTCTAGCTGTGGATTTAGAAAGGCAGAGGTTTTTTTTCTCTCTTCTGCAAACCATCATCAGGATTCTTCTGTCTGGAATAGCATTGTCTGTCACCATCACTTTTGTAGGCTGGTAACAGGCAACATGTGGTGTTAACATGAAACTGAGCAAAACCTGAAAGATCTGACAAAGACATGACAAAGCTAAACAAATGACAAATGGCACATACAGCTCAATGCTGAGAAACAAACAACAGCATTCCTGGGAAGAAAAGGATGAAGTACTCCTAATTGCATTTAGAATCACAGAATCACAGAATAAGGTGAATTGGAAGGGACCCACAAGGATCAAGTTGACACAAATCCCAGTCCTGGCCCTGCACAGGACATCCACTAGAATCACATGGTGTATAATGATGTAACAGAGCTGGAACTGGAATATTTAAATATCCTAGCTAATAGCCTAGTACTAATATCCCTACTTGCATTATTTTAAAGGATACTGCTATCTACATGAGTATTTACAAAATAAAAGGCAGTCAAATCTGTCAGTACTGCTCCTCTAAACCACCCATTGCTTATCATGTGTGCAGAGCTTATAGGAAGGCAACCTCTGTGACTTGGTGTCCTTGTCTGCAAAATGCTGATAGTAATGCTCACCCAAATTGTAAAACACTCATAGCCCAGGAAAATAATTATATGCTAAGGGAGGTTTTAATAGCAATGTATTTTGATGGGTAATTCCTGTGACATGCATATTCTTATCTCAAAGAGGAGGAGTTTATGTGTGGTATTTGATGCAGTGGTTTATGTCTCTGTTCATCCAGTCTTTTAATTTAAAAATTCCTTGCTGTAAATAGATACAGCACCCATACAGCCAAAGACTCATGACCATCCTACATTCAGGAGCATTGTTAAATTAAAATGCATTTTTTGCAGATAATCTAAGCACACCAAGAGCTGTGTCTCCTGCGGCTGCTTTGGCACACAGGGAGAGCAAGAGGCAGAATTCCAGGTGTGGCTGACTGAGCTTGGATTCCTTCTGCTGGCTCGACACATCCTCAGTCAAATAAAATATCTTTTGGCTCACCTATATATGTGAATCTGATCATTTTTAACTGCAATTGGTATTGTAAAAGACAGAGAAGAAGGGAGACTTTATTTAGGAGGTGTAGAGGCAGAACTAACGAATGGAAGAAAGAAGCATCTGACCTATATTTCAGGGACTGGAACACATCTCTAATGCAGATGAAGAGCCCATTACAACTCCCCTTCAAACTGAACACCATTCAAATCTATTTGTCTTGAAGCAGATACCTGCTCCTAACTGAAAATGTACTTTGATATATTTTTTATGAATTCCGCTTCTGTAAGAGAATTGGTCATAACGCAACCTTGCCTTAATTACTATATTACTGTGTCCAGAATTATGTCCTATAAAAGAAGAAATCTGAAAAAATACCATACATTAATTTTACACACACATAAAAAAAAGAAAACAAACAAACAAAAAAAAAGCCAGATAACATAAAGCATAAAGATTTTTTTTTAATTTGCTTTTCTAATACTGCAAAGAGGAATTAAAAAATGAAAAAAGAAAAGTTAAAAAAAAAAAACCCAAACCTTCCAGGAAGTTGGTTTCTTGGTTTAATTTATATATTCAGTAAAGAAGAGAAAAAAAAATCTTAAAAAAAATAGTTATCATTCTGAAAACAGTTGGATCTCTATTTGTTTTGTCCCACCCTGCAATGCATTAAACAGCCAGCATTCATTGAAGTCATATGATATCATACTGTGAGAAGAATTTTGTATCTGTTTTCATTTTTATTTTTAATCTTTGTAGGAAATTAGATTCTAAAAAAATCAACATTATATGTAGGAAAAAAAAATCTTTAACTGTACAGTTCATATATCCACACATTATTCTGATAACAGGGATGTGGGAGTTTTGTTTTGTTTTCTTTTTGGTACCCTAAAAAATGTTCATTCTTGCAGTCAGTGTTTGAAGCAGAATTAGCAATATCAGTAAACTCCATCCACAAGTTTGTACGTGCCAATAGCCTACTCTTCTGAAGAATTTTACCCAAACCAACAGCTGAGACTTTACAATTAACCTCACAGAAAAAGACTGATCCTGAGCTTAAAACGAATGATTTAGTTATAGTCTGATTTATTGCCTGATGTCTGATTAGCATTCATGTCTGTTTTGTTCTTTTAATGCTTTTCGGAAATAGCAGCTGGATTTTGGCCTTGAATACTACTCCTTGGATCTGAAGGGTGTAAAGCATAGATACATGTGGTTAGGCAGCCCCCAATTAATCTTTAAAGGGAGCATTATATTTATATTATAAATTAATTAGGTGAAAGGAAATGTAGTGTACTCAAACACTGAGTAGTGTAAATGCACCAGACACCATTTTTAATCCAGATAATTTTTAAAAGGGAGGATGTTAGGGTATGAGTTTATTAGTATTCCTGATGAAGATTTTCCTGCTTTGTTTCATATACATTTAGAAGCAGTTTCAGAGGAACATTTTCACTTCTGTTCTTTTCTGTCCACATGTGAGCAGCTTGCTCCTGCTCTTTACATCAACGTCTCAGAACTTCTCTTCCCTTACCATGGCCATAAATTGTATCATGCTACCTGGACTGAAACAACCAACCATACAGTAGTCCCTTCTGAAATCCTCTGGGAAACATGTAAAAATACCAGGATTTCTGCTTAACCTCATAGCCACCAATCGAACAAAAAAATGGCTCCAAGATTTAGATTTCTTCAACTCTTGACCTCCAGAAAGTGGTTTCTTTCCATGTTAATCTCTGCCTCATAATTTGAATAAAATAAAGATGTTTGCCCATGTACTAGATAGAGAAGAGAATCAAACCTCTATTTGCGTTACTTTCTGAGATGAAATCCCAGTTTAAAAGTATTAATTGTAGACCAGAACTAAGTGGTACAGCTCTTCTTGGTCTTTTTGACGTGACATGTGAAACATGGGTTTCAATTTTTTCAATTTCAGTTTTTTCAATTTTCAATTCAATGCATCTTGCTTCCGCCTGCTGTCTTGGAAGGAATGAAATGCCCAGGAGATCAGTGAATCCACAGGTAAATGGAAAGGCAATGCCTCTCAAAAGAGTGACTGTGTTTGAGCATTAAGAAGGTGATAGCTCATGAGTGAGTGCTATGATTTGGTCCCTAATATGAGGGTGTGTTGGCTCAAGACAGTGATTTCTTTGGCAAGTCTCCACTTAAGGACTTCCTCTTAAATGTGTACCTGAAGAAAATTAGGACTTAAAACTCTCACCTATATTCCATTTACATGCAGGTTGAAAATACTCCTGCTTATCACACCACAACTGAGGACAGTTTTAGGCTTCTCTTTATTATCTGTACTATCCTGCTTTTTACACACAGGCAGAGAGAGTGTTACAAAAGAAATTCATATCTCCTTCCTGTTTCATCTCTACATTTCTTTGGGCAAAAGCAAAGATTACATGAGAAAAACATTTGCCTAGAAAACCATTTAGATTCATGTACTTGGTCAAAGCATAACAAAGCATGTTTCTCTACCACCAACAGAAGACATCAGCATACTTCAAGAATGAAAAGAGGACAGCGATTCTACCACTCCTTTGTGAAATGTTTTGAGGTCAGAAGTCAGGGAAAGCAAAATAAATGAAAACGACAAAATGTCTTTACGCATTCAGTGTTATGTCTGCAAAGTAAAAATATTATAAAGGTAGCTGGCTCCAGCTTTTAACAGTTGAAACTTTACTGGTGCCAGTGACATTATATCAGGATACACTTGGAGTAGCTCAGCAGGGCAGATATCTTACATTCACTTACTGAAAGCTGTGGCTTATATTCAGAGGCTAGTGGGCCTTTTCCTTATAACTAACTCTGAATCTGTAAATCTTTATCGTGGGGAAAAAAAAAAACAAGGAAAAGAGGATTTATCTAGCTTCATTTTTATCCAAGTAAAATGTAAGTAGGAAAATTTTTTCTCCACATTGACTGTTTTAAAACTTCTGTATAAAGATTCATATTGATCTAAGTGAAAAGTGAAGTAGGACTAAAGATTGGTGTCTCCGTGGGGGTGCTTACTGGCCAGTTCCCCAGACTACCCAAAACAGTTTGTAGGTCCTCCAAATCTGCTGGCTGAGGCGTGGATAAGGCTGGAAGAAGGAGTGGGTCTGGCTTGGGTTGGTAAAGGTGTTTATTTCAGTGCAGTTCCATGTTCCAGGAGAGCCCTTGCCAGAGCATGTGGCACAACAGCCAGAACCCCGGCTTGGGCCTCTGTGTCCCCTTTTCCCAGGTCGCAGCTGGGCGGAGCACACTTTGGACCAGTGGGGGAAGGAAAAGGGTGGGGTCCAGGACAGGGTGATACCAGGTGTGGTCAGGGATGTAGGGGTGGGGGTATTTTGGAAGGAGCAAACCAAGTACAAACAAATAAACAAAATACAGGTACAAATTCAAAGACCTCATCCACACACCGCAACATAGGACCACTGGCTTTAGAGAATCCAGCTGCAGAGCCAAGAATACAAGCTAAATTTAAGGAAGTCTTATGCTAATTATGTATGCAGTAATGTAATGCAAATGGACACCCACCTGCATGGAAGTACATTAATAATATTTGATATTATAAATGGAATTCATATGAAGGAAATACTCTGTTTGATTTTACATATTTTACTATTTTGCTTTTAATTTTTGGTTAACAAAAAAGAAGAAAAAAAAAAGAAAAATCTACTGCTGGTAGATTGCATGGTCATGCAATAATAAATTACTTAAACTGCAAGTAGTCCAAATAATTTTATATAGTCCCTCTTTCCCCCACAGTTTCTTATTCAGCAGTCCCAAAAAAAGATCTGTTAACAAAAACACATGGTGGTTGGAGTGCTCTGGTTTTCTCAGCAAGGTAATATATCATACAATTAATTAAGCCTCCAGGCTATCTTAATATCAATGGGATTAGGTATTTTTTTAAAGAAAGTCATGTGCCTATTTGCTGAATTGAGGCCTAAAATACAGGAGGAAATGCTGTATGCGATTATGTCATAAAAGACAGCAATCCTCTGGCTGGACGGGAGGGGTCTGAGTTGAGGCTATACAGACTTGTATCCAAATGCTTTCATCTTTTTCTTCTGCTGGTAGAAAGCAGATTTTTTTATAAAGCATTGTACAATGCAACATACATATTATGGCACAAACTGAAACATCCCAAGAAATCCAACTGCCTGCCATATAATCCCCTATTATAGCCTCAGTATTATTTCAATAGTGGTTGAAAGTCTGTTGCTGAGAGTCTCTGCTAGCACTGACTCTCAGGACAGGCCCAGCCACAGGCTCATGATGGTTAACAACATTTCTCAGGTACTACAAATGCACTTTTCTTGTCTTCATGCCTCAGTGCACTTCCAGAGCACAGTGTCAGTCATAAAAGCCACTCAGGCTGCTCTGCATGATTGTTCAATTAAGGCGCACAGATAATTTCCAAGACTATTTCAAGTATAAACACAGGCCAGTATCTATGTGCCTTTTAATCTTATGAAGAAAGTACCAATGTTGAGAGCAGAATGAAATTGAAATGTGAGGTAAACAGCTTATGCAAATAGTAGTTCACTTTTTCTTTGTTTTAATTCTTCTAAATTTAGTTGACAAAATCTTGAGCAAAGAAACGGGTACACAAAGCAGAGTTTCTCCTCCTCTGCCTGCATCTGAGTTTGAGTACACAGATTACAGAATTTATTTTTTAAAAGTTTATACTCAGCCTTTCTAGAGATAAAGAAGTTTAAATAATTGCTCTGACATACCTGTTTAGCCACAGAGTGTCCATCCCAACAATTTAGACAATCTTTAAACTGAAACTGTTTGCTAGAAAATCTCTTTGAATGTGTCATTGTAATAAGTAAAAAAACACTCTGTTGCACAGCACCAATACCACACCTTTAACCTTTCTGACCTAAATAACACCTGGGGTCTGTGTTTAAAGAAAGGGAAATGAAAAAAAGGAAAACTTAATTTCCTTTTAAAGAAAGGAAAATTTAATTTTTGTATTTTGAGTTAGTGTGATAGAAACTACTCTCTTTTGCTTATACTTAGTAGTGATGATAGGATTTCAAGAAGGGACTTTTGAAATAAAACAAGGTTAGGTGAGATTGGAGAGCTTTTGAAAAGCCTACTCCAAACTAGCAAAGCTGTTCCATTTTCCATTCTCTGAGCCACTCATATGCTTAAGCAAACTGCACTGTGTTTTTCAGAGGATGCCTATAAAACTCAAGTCCGAATTGATGATGAACCAGCCTATTTGGACATTCTAGACACTGCTGGACAGGTGAGTAATTTTCCAATGTGAGTCATTCAATCAGAGATAAACTCAAAGATTTTAACCTCAGAGGCATGGGTCACAGTGCTGAAAACAAGGTTCCCCATTCAAACATAAAGGAAGCAGTTGCAGAATAACATAGAGGAATTAACAAAGGGGAAGATTAAAGGAGTGCTGCAGTATAAAACAGTATAACTTCCAAATCTCATCAGAGGAGACAGACAGGCTGAAATGAACAATAGATAAAAAGATGTTTGCTTCTTTTTCTCTTATGTGCAGGAACATCTATCACAATAATGAAATTAATAAATACTGTGTTGATTGTCTTACGTCTTTCTCATTCTTCCTTTTCTATATGTATTACAGGAATTTTCTGGTCTACTTTAGACTAAGTATTTTGTTACATTTTTTTATTCTCTCAACATCATTTCTGAATATAAAATGTTCAACCATAAAGAAAAGATCTTAATGCCAAAAGTAATGCACAGTGTTACATATACAGGTTTTCCAGACAATCTGTGGCTGTACAATCCCTGAAAGTGTCCAAGGCCATATTGGACAGGGCTTAGAACAACCTGGGATAGTGGAATTTGTCCCTGCCCAGGGCAAGGGGGTTGACATGAGATGAAATTTAAAATCTCTTCCAGCTCAAAAAATCCCCTGATTCTTCCATTTCTAAGACAATGTGTCTGCTGTGTGAACATCAACCGGGGGATTAAGCTTCATATACAGGAATGAAGAAGGAGGAGTTAAATACAATAATTTCTTCTACCTGACTCAGTTAATTTCTTTCCACCTCAAGATATTTTTACTGTTTAATCAGAGTCCTGCCACTTGCCGATCTTTTCCTCAGGTGTGTCTCAGGGTCTGTTCGAAGGCTTCTGTAGTCTCTCAAGTTTCCTTAGTATGTGTGCACCTCATGCAGGAGCAAGACAACTAACAAGGAACTTAAACGTACTTAAATAAACAAAGAAATATTTGGGAAGTAAAAACCTGCTAACCTTGTTCTCAGCTTTGCAGATCACTGAATACACCTAAGATGGGCACTGCAAATGGTGGGAAATGCTGTCTGCTGCCAGAAATTTAAAGAAAGTTCAGCTATTGTCAGTTATTTTCACATATACAATTTTTTCATGATTTTTAAAATTTTTGATCATGTGAAAAGGCTAGAACTAAACCTCATTCTTAATTTATGGGAGGAGGATACAATTGCCAATGTTATAAATTATGTCAAAACAGTTGCAAGGTAAGAAAAGAAATCCAAATAATTCAGTCAGTGAAAGTCAGTGAGAACAATAGTAGAAAAAAGTTTTATCTCTAAGTTTTATCATTATTAGGAGGCAAAACATCTACAATATTAGAGGTCTATGGTATGTAGTGATCAAGTAATGAAATGAAACACAGATATTCCATAGAATCATAGAATTTTAAAAGTTGAAAAATATCTGTAGGATCATTGAGTCCAACCATTAACCCAACACTTCCAAGCCCACCACTAAACCACATCTCCAATATGCACATTTCTAAATCCCTCAGGGGATTGTGACTCCACCACTGCCCAGATATCCTGGGCCAGGGCTTGATAATCCTTTCAGAAAAGAATTTTTTTCTCATGTTCAACCTCTGTTCCCTCATCTATTCCTCTTTGTAGCAAGCAGAGGCCTGTGGCAGAAGCACTACACTCAGCAGATTTATCATCCCAGGCTATTTTACAGCCTGAGCATAGCTATTTTACTTCTGTTGAAATGTTGAAATGAATAAACCAAGTCAATTTGATATGAGCAAGTCTCTTTTAAATTCCCCTGTTGCTCCAATGTAGAGTGTCATCACTGAAACACGCTCCCAGTATAATTAGGGAGCTCTTCCCCTTTTCTGTCCCCACAATTTTTCAGGAGCTGTCCATTCTAAGTGTCCTGGATTTAGTTGCTTGTCTTTGCAGATGTCTTTGAATTTGTTGCCTCTCTATCTACACTGCACAGCTCCAGAATAAATCAAGACCTAATCCAACTCCCATTTGAAGTCAGCAGCTGAAATAGACTCTTTCTTCACAGAGGACTTAATGGTGCTCTCACAGAAGCTCACACAAATTCTGCTCTGACTTTGGTGACTCAGGGTAAAAATCCAAAGCACTCATTTGTGATGCTGCTGATGTGTTCCTTGACTGTACCTAGTTGTTTTTATTCCCCTGGGTTTCATGTCAAATTGGAGATGGTGTTACAGCTTCTAAATCAGGCAGTGGAAAACTCATTTGTCTGGGTGTCCTCACAGTCATAAATACTTCATCATCAACTTTGAATAATGACTTTAATCATTTCAGGAGATCAAGGAGCTAAAATTGTAATTCATCCTTATTTGGGAAACCCAAGAAGTCAATAGAGAAAATGACTCGATTTAATGTATTTTGTTGTTGTGCTGGAGGATATGTTTCAGCAAATATGTTTCTCCTTTTCCTTCTGTACCTGTGGACTAATTAAGAATTTCAACTCTGTCCAAATTAACTACTAATCATTAACACAGTTTTAATTGTCAAATCTAGACTTAAAAATCCCCACGTGATTTCATACCTGACACTACATAAAAATCTTCAATACTTTAACTGGTAGATTCAGTTTGAAGACCTTAAAACATAAATGGTACTTCAAAAATACATTTATGTTCTCAGCTTCCTGAAACTAAAAAGAAAAATAAATGCAACCTTCAAACAATGTGAAAACCAGAAACATTAATAAACTTGCTTATCTGGTTACTGATTTTTCTCTTATGCATATACACAGACACTGTAACATAAGCCAAGTGCTCATCTCAGGAAGTAAACTGATGTTCCATGGACTCTGGATACATATTTTTTACATACCATCATTTGCCCTTTTGTGCTCTTCCAATACTGTTTTTCCACTGAAGACACAACAAGAGGCATTTTCTTTAAGAATGTAAGGGCTGGTGCAAGCAGTTTTGCTTCACTAAACTCACTACACATAATTTTCACCACCCTCTACATCTGCCAGCTGGGCAGCCTGTGTTTGCCCAACCCAATCAGCTTCAGAAAGAATATGTTTATTTCATAGAGTTTCAGGAGGTATTGATGTAGCTCCTGGTAGCTGGATTGTCATAAACAGACCTACCCTAATCTATTCCTACCAAAAAAATAAAAGCTTGTAAATGTGTGTAAATGTGTGCTGCAAGTAAATGAACAAAAAATTGATGCTGGTATTTTTTTCAGTGGCACAATTGAATCTAGAAGAAGCTGTCAGTAATTCCTTTGGTTAGCTATCAATGATGCCTTTGGCACTTTAACTAGAAGTATTATTCTCAACCCAAAATTTTTCTTTTGCATCTACATTTCAATTAAAGCAAAAAAAAAGAGAGAAGCAAATAAAGCCAAACGCATTAAATGTGGGATTGAGATCATATCTATAAAAATGAGGAAGTTTATTTTTTTAGCTTTTAACTCCCAAGGCAAGCTACAATATGGCATATGGAGTATATAGGACAAACTTAATGGAAATCTGCAAATGCAGATTGATATCCATAAAGATAGCTTGAACTTCCTTGGTTCACCCATAAGGGACAGTTTTCGAGTGACTTTCCCTTGAAATTCACCCATGTCCATTGAGTTTGGAAGAGGTGTTGGTCGAGGTAATTGTGGGATTTCTCTTCTCTTAACCAATGTGCCATAAAAATAATCTGATTTTACATACCTTTAATCCAAATTGACATAAACTCTTTGATTTCCAGGAAACTTGCAGGTGCAAATGAAAGGACATTCAACCCTCAAGTGCTTTATTTTGCATTCAGTTCCCCTCACAATTATTCTCGGAGAGTGACAACCCCCAATTGCTCCAACCTTACACAAAAAGCCTCCACACAGAGTTATAGAAACCTTCTGTTCGCTCATTTACACTTTCTCACCCTCTCTTTCAGCTTAAAAATATGTTGCTACTTCTGGAGCCCAGAAGTATGCTCTTCATGGAGCACACACAGCAGTTATCTCTCCTGCTGTATTTATAAACTGTTGACTGACACAGGAGCTTTTATTCTTGCCGCAGCTTTCCGCTGTATGACACATTACCCAATCTCTCTGTGTAGACCTCACGCCGAACACTAAAAGAGCAGCAGAGCTCCCTTCACTGAAAAACAATCTGATCTGATATGAAAAGCAGCAAAAATTGTTTTCAGATACAAAGCAGGCAAGTAAGTGGAAAAATGGGTTTCTGTACCTGTCAACAAGACCGTACATTCTGAGATTATTGCACCAATTTTTGTTTTCTAAAACGTGAGCTTTTTATGATAAACTTAGTGCACCAGTATATTTCCCAGGTGTGAGTCAGAGACTTGAAAAATTGGCCCTAAAATGTGATGGCATGCCATTTCAGGGAGATTTCCTTTGTCTGGAGTTGTGTGCGCATGAATTCATTTCCAGGCAGACACTTTTCAACCTGACAGCAACAGTGCGCTCTGTACTGAAATCCATCTCTCAAATTGCTAGCAAATCACAGGACATGTTTATCCTGCCAACCTGCAGGACTATGATTCTTACCCCCTGCTTCAAGCTTTGAAGAGGAGCCATATTAGTCCCAAGAGCCCTTCAGATAAACACACTTTCTCAGACTAAACACTATAGTCCGATGATTCACTCAGGCTATTATCTGAGACCCTTCTGCTTATTATCTAAACATGCTGCTCTAATCCTGAATCAATGGAAGTGAAATCTCAAAGTACACCAGTGCAGCTTATCTTAAGGAAATGTAAAATGCCTTTTTGGCAGTAATTATGTCTTAATGGGCCTTTAAAGCATGTTCTTATGAGGGGAAAACAATTTTATTGCACTTTCTGGTAGGTACTGTAGTGCATAAATGAAATCCATTTTATTTTTAAAGCATAGGCATATCAAAGTAAGTAGAAACTATTAACACAGTGTATTAGGTGAGAAGAGCATTACTTTTATTTCCTTTGTATATTGCTCTGCAGGCTGTTGAAAACATACTTAGAAAGTCAAATCATAGCATGGAAAATTTCCTGGGATATCAAGACAAGTTGTTCTTTACCTTCTGGGAAGAGCTAAAATCTCTCCCTTGACCTAGCCATTTTATTTGCCAATGGACAGATTGTGAAGAAACACTTACTTGGCATAAATACAGAGTGGAAAAAACAGTAGCAGTAAATCACAGATGAAATTGCGGACCTGACACCATTTTCCTTCAGATCATTGGCAAAATATTCCTTGACTTCAGCAGGAAAAGATCTAGGCATATGCTGATAAAAAGAAGTATATTACCAAAGGATGAACAGGTAACTGGCAGCCAAGATTCCCAACTTCCTTTCTCATCCCTGTCCATGAGTGAATCACAATGCAATAAAGGGTGAATCAGTTTGTATTTCTAGGCCTACATTTATCTTCCTGTCAAACAGGTGCAATAAAATGTTGCAGGGAACAAGCATTTAGGGTGAACATCAGCAATTATTGAGTCTGACAATACCGATTTCCTGCCCATTGCAACCATTCCTTGTCAGCAAAGTCAGTGGTAGTGGTTCCATACTGCAGATGGTGCAAAACTTTCCAGTGTTTTCTGTTCTCTTTCAACAAAGTCTTCTTTTTTGTCACTCAAAATGCTTTCCCTCTCACTGTTCTTCACCCTTCTCTAATCAACAGCTTCCAAAATCAGATAAATACACAGTGATCCTGATGAAAGTTTTATGGTGTTTTTCTCTTTTAATTAAAATAAGAACATATAAGAGAAGAAAATATATCATTACAATTCTTTTATTAAAGTAGCAAAAACTTTTTTTTCCTTCTTTCCAATACTACCTTTATTTGTAGTAGTTCCTTGTGGGTTCTTGGTTTTGTTGTTGGCGTGGATTTTTTAATTATTTGATTTAATTTGGCTTTGAGGTGGTTTTGGTTGTTTGGTTGGTTTTTTTCTGGTGTACACTGTATGGAAAATCACATATATTAACACATTCCAAATGAGTAAACTTCATCCAAGTCCTCCACAAGACTACGACAGTATAAATTTTCCTTTTCTCCCATCACTGGAAAATATTCTGCATTTTTTCTTTACACCAGTGAATGGTACTGCAGTACTCTGGTGTTCCAGCAGACACTGCACATACTCTGTGTCCTGATTTCTTTATATGTGTATGTGAATGTCCTAGATAACACTAGGAACCCCATTTTATAGAGGTTTGCTATCAAAAGCTTCTTGTTATCAAGCAGCTGTACACAAACCAGGGACACCAGTGGGCAGAAAACTGTTATCTACCTCTGTCAGTTTTGACAAATCTCACATCATAATGATATTTCCAGGACTGAAAAATTGGCTTGAATGCTGAGAAAGACAAGCACTTCTTTACAGCCCCACGTGGTACCCATTTCCCCTGACCAAATGACCAAGAAAAGGTTCTTTTGCAGAGCAGAGGTTTAATACTTCTCAGAAAAAGTAGGTTGGCCCCCAAAAAATGAGATTTTCAAAATTAAGTGTCTTTTATGCCATTCTGAAACTTCGATTAGTGGTGTCTCCAGACAAAGAGAACAAAAGCAAAAAGTTACACAGTTTTCTCTGAATCATCCAAACATCTCACTTGCTAATCCACATGAGAAGGACTGCTGGAAAAGGCTTTTTAAAAATGTAATTTTTATTTCCTGCTAGCAGGACAGGAAATAGAAAAACCTAAAGACAAGTAATATCTTTCTAGCTGAAGTTTCAATAGTTTTGCCTCAGAATCTGAAAGTGAAATTTCCTCCTACCAAGGAAACAAACACACAAAAATTCCCAACCAACCAACCAACCAACCAACCAACCGAAAAGTAAGCCTCAGCAAATGTTGAAGTCCACTGCTTATTACCTATATAATTTGAGAAGAGTTATTCCATCAATCCATATTTTTTCAAAGAGGGATTGAGGAGCAAAGTAGGAACTCAATAAAATAATTAGTGAAATTATAGATTATTTTCTTGGGTTTTTTTTCTTTTTTTTTCTTAACAAGCTATATTTTTGATAGATATTTTTCTCACTTCCATAGAGAAAAGCTTGCATAGTTTGCATAGATTTTTGTGCCTGTTTTTAATTTGTGCCTATTGGATGAAGGGAATAAATTTTTGTCGCGAGTGTTTCATTCTGTTATCGGAGCCATAGGATGATGTGAGACAAACCATGCCAGGGATCAATCTTTTCTTTTAAACTCAAAAGTTTAGCACTGGCCACATTGACCGTGTCTGTGTCAGAAATCAGTGTGGTACCTGACTAACACTTTGGGCAAAGCTGAAGAAGTCAGACTCCTATAACTTTTGGACATGCAGATGGGCTTTGGCCTTGTGTAGGAGAGTTTTGGCATATCTCAGAAGCTACTCAGCATCTTTCAGGATCGTAAAATGATGGAATGCTTTCTATTGGAAGTGATTGTAAAACCCCTGCCATGGGCAAGGACACCTTCCACTACCAGGATGCTCCAAGCCCTGTCCAACCTGGCCTTGGACACCCCCAGGGATGGGACAGCCACAGCTGCTCTGAGCAACCCCTGCCAGGGCCTCACCACCCTCACAGGGAAGAGTTTCTTCCCAATATCCCATCTAACCCTGCCCTCTGTCAGTTTAGAGCCATTCCTCCTCATTTTGTTGCTCTGTACCCTGTTCCCAAGTCCCTTTCCAGTGCTCTTGTAGCCCCTCCTGGAAAGTGCTCCAAGGTCTCCCTGGATCCTTCACTTTCTCTGTTGGATCTATTGATCCAAACAAGGTATCCCATGACTTCTGTTTTTGGAGCTCTGCCTTTGTCCTCATGTTTTTTTGTGGGTTGTTATTTTTTGTTTGGGTGTTTTTGGGGTTTGATTGGGGGTTTATTGCTTGTTTGTTTTTTGTTGTTTGTTTTTGGTTTTGTTTGTTTTTGGTTTTGTTTTTGTTTTCCCTAATGCAAAAAAAAAAAAAAAATCAGAAATATTTGTGCACATGGAAATGAAAAAGCACGTTGGGAAGTCTCATGGACATGACAACTCAGTCCTTTCATGTTACAAGTTCACTTTGTAAACAATACAAAATCCATGCAGATTGTAACACAGGTATTTTGTATTACTTTTGTGGTTATTTATGTAGTCCCCAGGGAATGCACCCCTTGGTGCACTAAATTTCAGTTGCAGAAATGAGTGCACTACTGATTAAATGTTGCAAAAGTTTAAAATAACCACTCTGCAGATTGCTTGTTTCTTCCTTTCCTCCCTTTTCAGGTTCTCAGATTAAATTATATCTCTGCTGATGTGTAGAGTACAGGGGAGGTAAGAGAAAAAGTTGTGTGGTGGAATTTTTAAGGCCAGCACACTTGTTAGGGAAGTCATCATGAGAGAGCATATATGCAAGCCAGAATATAATTTGCAGTCATTTATCATAACAATGAGGTGTCTGACTCTACAGCCTGCTGGTTTACTTCTGCAAGGCTGCACAAGGTCTGCTGGGGAAGGCGGCAAACCTGTGATCACCACAGAAGTTGACGAGCATGTCTGAATGCCTGCAAAGCTCTTTCTTGCAGCTGCAGTCATTACCTCTTCATTATTTTTATATTTTTTAATCTCTGCTGTTTATTGAAACTTAATTACCAAGCTATTTATTTTTCCCTTTAACAATTTATGATGCATTTGTGATAAAAGGTGAAAACTGGCTCTTTTCTTTTTTGCATACCAGTGAGAATGGGGGAAGAGTATTATGTGGTGCATGATAAACCAAATGCATTTGGGGGTTTTAGAGGTAGTTAACAATGAAGATTGCTTCAGTGCCTGCATTTAGAAGAAAATTGTTAAGGTGTTTGTCCCTCAGAGAGAGACCATTAGCATGAATATGAAAGAAAAAGGCAGTTCTCTGAGTTAGCGAGTGTAGTACTGAGGAATTTTTACTGGCATTGTGGAGAATTGATATGGTGATTTCATCCATATTTAGGGGTGAATAAAAAGTAGATATCATCTCACGGGTGATGGACTGCATGTTTTCATTACTGCACATGACAAACCATCTTGGGAAAAGCAGGATTAATAAAGTTAACAAAAGCACAGTTGCAGAAAACTGGCAAATATATTATCACATGGAGGCAGGAGGGCAATTAGAGTGGGAGGATTGGGAATCTTACTGAAAAGAAGCTGTATCTAGAGGGAGAGTCTGAGTGCCAGTGGAGGTTATTTACTAGTTCCTCAGTAAGAAAGAACGGTCACTCAGTGATGTTATATTTTGTAGTCCTGAGTTATTTTATTGGAAGTTGCTCAAATCTGTCTTTTCCTCCACCTTATTTATTTCCCTTTACTTACTTTTTTTCTATCAGGCTGGTGTGGCTCAATCTTTCTGCATAAGTCATGATGCAGGCAGGACATGTGAATACAGAATAGTGAGTGTATACACAATGCTCTGCAGTTAGGGAAGGGGCAGTGAAATAGTCATCCATCCGTGCTCAGGATGCAAAGGAACACTGACACCTGTTTTTTACAAGGCTTAATCCTGCATGGTCTGTGACTGATAGTAGTTCCAGATAGCATGGGAAGCAGTATCGCAGTGGAAAAAAGAAGGGAAACCTGAATCCAAAAGTCCACTTGTGGGAAACAACATGATTTCACTTATGATGAAAACAGATTCTGTCTATCAATGATTTAAAGTGAATAAAAAATAACCTCACAAATCTGTGGTTTTCAGACAGGACGAAATCTTAACATACGAGTTAAGAGCTCCAGACTCATTTGGATGAAGATGAGAGCAATGTCATAATGAATTACCCTGATTGAGTAATCCATATCAAGAAACTGCTATCTTTATTTTTAATTAATTTCTCTTTATATTCAGAACTTTAGTTGTTCATAAAGTCTTTTCTGCATTCAGAGATAAGCAATGTAGTAATGAATGGGAAGGAATCCATCTCTTTCCTTGAGAATACATTAGTTTTTAGAAAGAATCCTGAACTGAGGTCTAATGCAATATCATCTCCTTGCTGGGGCTGAAGACCTGTTTCTGTAGTAAGGAGGTTTCTGCTGAAGAACGTAAGTATAGGGGAAATTAGGAGGGGGAAATAATTTTAGAAAATTTTCAGCCAAAATTGTGTGAAAGTCAGGAATATAAATCTAAGCTTGAACTTCACAATCAGTGCATGTCTAATATGTTTCTTAAGTTCCTGATCATCCATTCAGTTGACCCACTAAGCTTGGACCATTTTCTTGCCCATAGGCAAGGTCTTGAGGCGCTCTCAATCACTTTACCCAGGTGAGCTAACCTGGAAAGCCTCTAAGAATCAGCAGCTAAAAAGTAATGCTGCTGTTTTTCGCAGAAATAGATATCATACCTGTGTCTCATACCTGTGTCTTCCAGAAAGAACACCTGTCATGAATATTTTCGTTCCTCTTCTGTTTCTCTTTCCAGGTAAATAAATTAGCTTAAACAGGGGGTTGCTAGTTGTTTTCTAAATTACCGATTAATTTCAGTGCCTGTCTCAGCTTTATCCTTGTACATTCCCAGAGTTAAGAAAAGGCTACTGATTTTGTACAGCGTGGAGTTCGTAATATTGCTTTGGAAGGCTGTCAGATAAAACTCAGAAAGCCATTAGTCTGCTAGGAACTTGGACGGAATCTTTTTTATTTTCATACTTCTCCTATCATCAGTGATGTGCATTTTGTCCCCAGTACAAATTCACAGAAGGAAAGGGATATTGCTGTTTTACAACAGAAGCAAGAATTCTTTCCTGTAATTATAAAGAGTGAGACACTGACTGATCATTAATCAAGGGACTGATTATGGTAATAATCCACTTCCACTGCAGGCTTATGGGCTAATTCTCATTTATACTAATCCCGTTTTGAACTGCTTCTGAATCATCACTAGAATGGGCAAAAAGGGTTGCGAGAGATGGGTTTGATGTACAACCAGAGCAGTGTAGACACTTGACGAGGAGAAGAATCAATCTCTGTCCTCTAGTGTTTAAGCCAGAACTCCTGCATTTTCTTTGGTCTGTCTCTGAGCTGTTACTCAGCTCCCTTCCTTCCTCCCAGTGATGTGGCAGATGGTTTAGGCTGGCACAGGTGGCTGAGTACCACCTGCTGCAAATTTTTCCCTATCTTTTGCTATGTAACTCCTTTTGTTGTTGTTGTCATTTGCAAAGGATGGCTGGAAATAAGAGAGAGGCAAAGAAAAGAGTGTGAAGTGATGTTGATAATGTTCTGTGCTTTCTTGTTTTCTGCTGTGTCATTGCTGGGAGCCTGTAGCTGGTGCAGGCAGAGCTCTTGTGAGCAAAGGCAGCAGATTGGGAACTTTGGCTTCTGTGGTGGAAAAAGTGTACCTTTATTATCTCATAGTGTTACTCAACCCATGCTGAGGAACAGCATTTCTCACTGCTTAGTGCTGTGAAGAGAAAAATCCTCTATTGGCTTTAGGCATTAGATGCTACATTATCCTGATCTTTTGAACTCCACTGAGAATGAAACAGCCTTGTAGAAGCTAAATGAAAAGTTTAAAATGGAGAGGAGGAATAGCCTTATCATTCAAATGCATGAAGGATATGACTGGGCAGGGCCTGCCTGAATATTGTGAACATCAGAGGCAGGGATCTCTATTTAGTCTCTGTCGAGGTGGTGAGAGACATACAAAATAAAAACATCCCTGGCATCTTAAACACTTCCCTGACTATGGATTGAGTTACTCTCTGGAGTCAATCATGTCTCTCTAATGACTGTAGAGAGAGAGAGAGAGATGAAGACTAAATAAAGCTATGATTCTAAATTTAGAATACCAGACTAGCTCTTCAGGAGGCATAAACCAGATGAAATAAGGCCTGTCCTTTGCATCTAGATTAGTACTGTTATTACAATGTTTATAACGTACAATGTCCAGCTAACATCTTATTTGAGTGTTTTCTTATTTGAAATGAAACTGCTGTAGGTTTCTTGCTGCTTGCTATTATAAATAAATTTTTAAAATATTACTTGTTTTTGTCCTCTCCTCTCCTCCCAAAGAATAAAACACTAACAAAGTCCATGAAAACACTAACAAAGTGCTGAAAACAGCACTTCTCACCAGTGTACTTTCACCAGGTAAAGCTATTTCAAGAGGTAAAAGAAAAGCACATTTTATGACAAGCAGTGCCAGGTAGATGATATGTAATCCCAATGAAGTCAACTGTGATGCTTATGTGTGTAGGAGAATTTACTAACAGAGAGATATGGGAGGTTTGCACTTTGGCTTTAAAAAAGATTTGCTGCTAAAAAGTAATATTTTACCATATTGACAAAAATTTTCCTGAGACAGAAGAAATTTTCAACTTACTTTTAATAAAAAATTCTGAGTCAACAATGAAGCTTCACATATTTTTTTATTAATTTTTTCTTCTCTCATTATTTGAGGATTGTTTTCCCCTCCCCCTGAGTTTCCTTTATGTTCATTTTATCCTTTTTTGTTCATTGCCATAGATGAACAACAGCCTGCCTGTTTGCAAGAACATATTCTACCCTTCATGTGTTCATTATAAATATAAAAAAAAAACCCAGTTTATAATAAGAATGACCCCTGTGGTAATCTGGGAGACAGTTTTGATTAAGAACATCTGTTAGCAGATTCCTGGTTCTAAAGTCAAGCAGAATATAAGACAAGAAGATATAGAAAGTGACATTCTTCAAACTGTGAGGCTGGCCTCCCTGGGGAGGCTCTGACCTCTTCCAGAGATACAAGCCAAGATCATAAAAAAAAGAACAGACATCAAAATATGTGGAGTGTGTGTGTAGTTTGAAAAACATGACACCTTTGCTTCGGAGGTGCTGCATCTTTAAATTTCTAAGCACCACACTTCTGACGAGCATGGGGAAGGACTGCAACTTCCAAGATGTGTTTACTGCTCAAACACATCACCACACAACGAAAAAGTGGGGCAGACATGCTGACCCTCTGCTCATTTTTTTTTTCATTCTTCTCTTCTTTCCCTTTTATCCTTTTTGCAGCTGACAAGGCCATGTCTTAGCTATGCACAACATGGGAATCTGGGAGAAATGGCTTCACTTTAGAGCTCTGCTGGTGTAAAGTGGTGATGTGGGAGATGCTGCCTCTGAACAACTTCTCTTCTGAGTTGCATAAAAGCTTTTCTAGGCCAGCACTCCTTCTTTAGTATTGTTCAGGAGGAAATACTTAGGAAACAGTAAGAAAAAAATGGGGTTTGCTGAACTTTATTACACATCATCCTAGACCCTTTCAGTCAGTGAGGCAGGGCTGTCCTGAGCTGAACATGAGACTCAGACTCATGCTAGATAACAGCACATAGACCAATCCTTCATAAAGGTCTAGGTATCTAAGTGTAGTGTGACTTTACTGCTCAATGACTTTGTTTGCTCTTTTGGTCACATTAAGATACTCATCTTATTTGGAAAAGATTCTGATCTCTAATTAAAAAAACAAAAAACAGAAAACACCCCCCTCCCCCCCAACATACAAGTTCTACTTTTATACCCATGATAACAGTAAGACTTTAAAATTCATTAAAAAAATTACTCTTTATGAAAAGAATTCACTTGGTCATTATGAAATGTGAGATAAAAGAGTATAAATCAAGATGGAGAGAAAACAGAAGTTCAGCATTTTCTCTTTGCTAAGATGTTTTCTTAAAAGCTACTAGGAAAAGCAAGAATATACAAGAGGATGAAATGTGGAAATAGGAACTCTCTCCCAATGGCAGGTATGGAAGTATCTCTTTGGCATGAATGCATTGGATCATGAAAGACAAAGTGTTGCTAGAATTGAGAATTTTGAGAGATTAAAAGGCAATGCTGCTGGAAAAAGTGAGTATTGTAATGATGAGGAACAAATGCACTCAAGGTTTCCTCTCTCCCAGCCTTTGGAGACAAGCTCTGCTCTTAGGCCTTCCAGGGAAGTTTGAAGAAGAGAGAGAGTAGGGGGGATAAATAAGGGAGAAGTGAAGCAAGCTGGGTGTAGGCAGTTCAGTACCACAGGATGAAACACATCCAAGCATGTTGAGGAAGCTGCTTGATATCATTGTGAAATCATTCTGATACCTTTGAAAAATCATGTCAGATGCCTGATCACTAAAGAAAGGCAAATGTGACATCTCTCTAGGAGCAACCTAATTATCAAGAGACTTTCTTGTCAATGTTCTTCAACAACAGGTAGAAATATATATATGAGGATTAGTGGCATTTTTTTTCTGCATTCAATTATACTGGAAAAAGTAAAAAGTTATGCTGCCTTCTTTCAACTTCTAGAAAAGTTCTGTTTTGTTTCTATCCAGACTTGATGCTTGTTCTCAAGTATTACGTCTCCTAAGAAGAAGGATGATTTGGTTTCAAAAGTTTTTTTTACCACATTTTTCAGTTAAGCCTTAGTCATAATACACAAGAGAGTACTCAAGACTGGTGTCAAGCTGCAAGTGCTGCAAGCATGACAAATCTTCCCTCTAATTTTCAGAATTTATTTCCTATTGAGGGGGTGTGATTTCCTTCTGTCTTTTTCCCTTGGCATTTACTGACTTGGGAAGTTTCGTATTTTCCCTTTATTGAGTAGAAAGTTGTATCCAGTACTATTCCTGAATGATTTTTCAGAGGTCCCTTTTACATCAAGAAACAATTAAAGAATATATTAGTGTGACAGATTCACAGCTTATTTCATAAGGGAACCAGGAAAAATATAAAAATAAAACTACTGAAAAATCTGTAAAACTTTTGCTTTGTCTCTGTCTACACCTGAACATTCACAAAACCCAGGTCAACTTGGATTTTAGTTCTGCCTACGGTAGCGAAACATGAAAAAAAGGGAATCTGGAGTAAGATGAACTTAAAAATTAACAAAGAGATGTAATTTCTTCGTAGTCCTTTGTCTTTTACATATTATACACATATAATATGTGTACAGATTTGAAAATATTTTTGTATATTTATTGGCAATTAAATTTATTCTTTCTCTTAGTAGATATTTTTATGTTGAGGTTCCTGGTGAAAAAAAAATCCCACTTCTTTTGAAATCAAAATCAGGTTTATTTATGTTTGACTTTGGAGTCCTTGACTTTGTTCTGAGCAATCATGCTAAGGGGAAAAAAACTGAGAAATTAATGTCAACATGAAAAAATTAGAATGGAAATGACTAGCTGAGTTAACAACAGAAAGCCAAGTATATGTCCTCAATCCAGTTTGTACAGAACACCTAATGCCTCTGAAAACGGATCATTGCAAACATGACACTGAAGTATTTTGCCTGTTTAGTCTAATTTATCAGCAGTAATAATGTGTCATAATGAAAAATTACATAGGTAAACTCATTCCTATCGTGAAAGTCTTAACTATGCCCTGGCATGAGCCAGAATGTGTAGGTAGATGATTCTGAGTCAAAAGTGTCAGTCCTAAAAGCGGAGAACTCTGTCCCTTTGGAATGATTCAGTGTGTGAAATCAGGAACCCAGGGCCTCCTGTCAGTCAGGGAAAGCCATTAAGCATCCCTGGGGAGTGATCCTGAGAGTACTCATGCTCCAGATCATTTATTGTGAGTAACTTAAACGGGGATTTGTGACCTACATCCTTCTTGGCTGGCCATAAATGGCTATAAATGAGTGTACAAAGTTCTGAGCACTTCCTAGAGGTGGATCACCTCTCTTAAACAGTGCTCATTCTTTGTAAAAGGTTGTGCAGAGTTGTCATACAGTGGTGCAGTAGTCGATTTATGAAATTTCTAACTCAAGGAAACAGGTCATCTGGGCTTGCTGTCAGGTTCTGTGTGAAAACATGTACTTTTAGCTATCAGTTCCACTTAGTTGTATAAGCCCTCTAAAAATAAGTTATAGGTGCAAAAAATAGATAATTAGATAACTAATGGTATAACTATTTTCCAGCATCAGAAGCAGCCTGTAGTTTATTAATGGCATTGAACTGCTTACCACTTTTTACAAGGACAGCTTAGACTGTGGACTGCAACTGCACAGCCAGCTAAATTCAGAAGCCTAATCCACAAATTTAACTTTGTTGAAGGTTTCCATTGTCTGCTTAGCCTGAAAGAATCCTGAACTAGTTCTGGTCCTCCTATGAAGAAGGCTACTCTCCTAATAATGGTGTAGAACAGTTCTAAGGGACTTGTGAAAAGAGGAGAAAATCAGGGTCACATGGGATGGGGGCTCCAGTGAGATCTTTGTTCTGGTTTAAACACCTGGGATCTGAGGGTGGATAATGGGTTTAATGACTGTGTTTAGTCATTTTCAGTCCTTGCTCTCAGCTTGGAGACTTTGAATGTGATGCATAGTTTTGTATTGCATCCTTTATTAATCTAGTAGTTATCTAATATAGATGGCTGGAAAAGACCTAGGAATGAAGACACAGCTCTCTTCACTGTCTTGTCCAAACCATAGAGTGTGGAATCCTTTCTGTTTGATATCTTCAGTGTTCAGCTGCCCTACTGCTTGCACATCCAGTTTCCAGAGGATGGGCTATGTTATGACCTGACCCACTCTGTCTTGTAGCTTGGTAGCTAATAAATTCTCCTGGGGGGCTATGGGGTGACAATTTAGAGATTTTCAAATTCTGAGTAAGTCTCAAAGCAGAATCCTACCCTTAAATTGCCTGTTAGTCTGCCATTTTGAAGCTTAGTTGGATGAACTTTTTCCTGCAACAGGTGAAATGTTTTGAATGATATATACAGCCCTTGGGTAAAAGATACATCATAAATAAATGATAATGGTCAACATGAAAGTCTATTCACAGGAAGTATTGTCAATCAACATGAGCAACTATTGAGAGAGATTTAAGGCTGAGACTTTTAGAAGAGCATAAGAAATCCATTTCTCTTCAATTTTCAGCAAGGACTGAGGATATATATATATGTAAACTAAATTGTTTTAAAAAAATCCTAGCCTAAATTCTCAATAGAGTAAAAAATGTAGAATTTTATCCTGCATCCTGCTGCTCATAGAAATGATCCAATGTTGATATGTGTATTCCTTTTTTATCAGACCTTTCTGCATCTTAATATCTCTGGAGAACTGATTCTGTCAGGAGGATTCTGATCCTGACCGACTGTTGCCATGGTATTGGGTTATTCTGGGCTGTGATCAGGAAAAGCAAACAAACTTGAGGAAGAAACTGGCTTTAAAACATATTCTCAAGCCACAGTGCCTGAGACTAGTTTTTGGAAACTAAATCTTGATTTTTTTTATACAATGTGGCAATTATTAAAAGCTTCTGAAAAAAAACATACCAGTAGCAAGAAGCATTGCTGTGACAATAAACATAAAATGAGAAAATGAAGGAGGAGAAAATGGGGCCAATTCTTGCACTGTTTGAAATTCTTATTCATTCTCATTTAATGACATTAAATTCACATTCACTTAAGGGAAACCTCCATCTTTTCTGAGACCCTTTGAAAAAGTAGAACTTTTTGCAGGTCGGATCCCTGTTTTGTTAGGCACTGTTCCAAAGGTGGTAGCAACTGATGAATGTGTTTTTGATATTACTGAGCTTTTGAATTGAGTGCATAATAAGGAATTTGTACCTGTCTCTGATTCCTAGGAAGTAATATAGTTTATTTTACACCTGTTAATATCCATTTAGTTGCAAGTCATCTCTTTATACTGGCAGCACTGAAGAAGTTTCTGGTAACACATGAGACAGTGTTTTCTGTATGCAGGCACTTGCATAATAAGTTCATATTCTTAAGAGGACAGAGCTCCCTTGATGGGAAAAGAAAAAAAATGTCCTAACAGAAATCCTTATTATTGGCGCTGATGAACCCAGAAGGCTTCACGAATTTCAGCAAACAGTGTTTACAAGGGTAAAACAAGCAATGTGAATTTATGTGAGGAACCAGGGAAATTTTCCTCAAGTTTGTTATTTACAGATGGATAATTTTGTTTGCCAAATTACTGAACATCTTTTCCTGTTCTGCAGGCAGAATTCACAGCCATGAGGGACCAGTATATGCGGGGTGGAGAAGGCTTCATTATCTGCTATTCCATCACAGACCGCCAATCCTTTCAAGAGGCAGCAGAGTTTAAGGAGCTCATCTATCGTGTCCGGCACACCTATGACATCCCCGTGGTGTTGGTGGGAAACAAAATAGACCTGGAGGAGTTCAGACAGGTAAGTGACTTCTCTGCTGGTCTTGGCTTGGTTTTCCTTGGCTGCCTCAGGGGTTTCTGCAGCATCTGTTGTACAGTGCTACTGAGGATTATTAGCACAATAGGAGATTTAATCCAAGAGCAACAAACTTTTAATGAATTAAAGTCTTTGTGGTGCTTTTCATTCATATGTTGTGGAATTTGAAGTAGCCTTGGCAAATCACATCTAAACTTTGTTTTTACTTGAAAAACTTTGACTACTCTTGTCAAAAGATTTATGTATATTCATATATATATATATATATATTCAACATAGAAAGAGCGTCAATCAGGATCTTTCAGAAAAAAACCTTGGGTTTCATTGATGTTGCCAGCCAGTAAGCAAGATTTGTTTTTTTCTCCCCAAACATACTAGATTTGATTAAAGGTTTTTCAACCTCGTAATTAAAAAAAAGAGGAAGAAAAAAGAAAAATATATGAGATTACATTTTCCTGAAGATCCAGTGACTGTGGTAAAATGGGGACACGCAAGACTTGAATTCACTTTGATTTGTATACAAGATTTCAGCTACCACCCCGCATAGAGCAACAGATCTTTTTCAGCTACAAAGTCAATGACTATGACTCTCTCAATATCTAGTAATCTTTGCTCAGTCTTTCCCTTTTGTCTCTTCCATACTGTTTGCATGGGTGAGCTAGAGAGAGATCACGTTAGAATGGCTTGGTTGAGCTTGGTGAGCTGATATTGAACAGAAAATATGCCTAATCTACAACTAGAACTGCCTTCAAATATCTGACTTCTGTGTAGATATATGTAACACTTAAATAAAATGCTGGGGTTTGGTTCATTAGCATCTGTGCTCACACAATCCTATCTACTCTTTTCCACTTATCCTGTCACTCTTCTCCCCATTTTGTTGTCTTCTTTATTCTACCTGAAGAAAATCCAAGACAACATTGAGCCTAAAATCAGTCTTAAAGGTCTGATTATGTACATTTAAAATTTCACATCAGTTTTCCAGTTCATTGGCTTCCTCCCAAATCAGGCTGTGACAAAACTCTTTGTCTCACTGTAGTTTAACAGGGGCTTCAAATATGAGTGCTATGTGCTTATACACCAGAGCAGGAGGGATCTGGGTTTGGAGAATGGTGTTGATCCAGTTGTTTTGCTGAGAGAACTGGACATTCACTTGATCCCTGAGCAGGATACAATTGATTGCCTACAGTTACCCCTAGATGAGGTTTCAGCAATGCTCTATTTCCTAATTGGTACAAAGACCCTCTTCCACCCATCTTTGGCATTATCTCTTTCTGATCTTACCTTTTGGTGAGCTTTTATATTTTAATCACTGTCAAAATATATAAAAAGGTATTCCTGGTTCAAATACTTTTACATACTCCTTGGTGATCTTGCCTGGTCTCAAAAACAGGTAAATTGCTGTGCATGAATATCTGGATTGGATTTCACCTGCAGCGTTTTGGATTAAGGGACATTGGGAGGCTCTTGGGAATAATATTAGAAATTAAGCCTGTGAGATGTGCTAAACACACTAAAAACTGTTCTATGAAGTCACCACTGATGATCCTGCCTGAATATGGGAACAAGAAAATTCCAAATTGTGGTCCTACATTTTTAAAATTTTTAATGAAAAGAATTTAAGCCTTCAGAATGTTTTCCTCCATAAGTCCTCTATAAATACCAATACATTTGGAAGTGTCAGAAGGGTCTTCTCAAATATTCTGCAATCCAGACTTTGGCCCCTAAGTCAGAGACAAGTAAGGTAGTGCAAAGCAGATCTGCTCCTTTAAATAAAGCTTTTGAATATGACTATGTGTCCATAAGCAAGTAGTATGTAACAACAGTAAAGAAAAGCAACTTTTTATGGAGTTCATATTTTGTGATATTGTTTTTTAAATTTTGACTTACCTCTACTCCATGGATCTTGTCTGCATAATTAGTTGGTGCTGAGTTGTATAAATTGTGCTCCCAGAATGTATCTTCACTTAAATTTCATTCATTTCAGATTCCACTCCACAATTCAAAGCAAATCATGGTTAATTGGGGAGATGGGAGATACTGCTCAGAGTACCTTCCTGACACCTACACTGAAGCCCCAGTGTGTGAGAGGACACTACTGTGCCCAGCTTTAAGCACATATTCATGCTCTTCAGTGTTTCATTATTTCAGAACCTGGACATGAGGTTGTGCTGTATGTTTAACAAAAACTGAGATAAGTTTTATCTATACTCACTTGTAAGGTTAAGCAATATCTAAGTAACTGGATGAGCTCTGGGAAGGTCGATTGAAAGGGATCTTTTCAAGGTCATGCACTGTGGTTACAGCTTCATTAAAAGCATTTGGATGGTCGAGAGTGACAGCCAACTAACTCTGGAGTGGCAGGCAGCAATGAGCTGGTGATGTAGGGCATTAACATATCAATGAACAAACAGGGAAGTACACAACCACAGCAAATTCAAACAGCTGAAAAATAGTAGGTGTCAGAATGCAATCAGCCAGATTGGAATTTGACCAGGGCACCAGGGCTAATATTGTTGCTTTGTTTAATGACATTTTTCTTCTGTGAATTTCATTAAAACAACTGTAATGTTATTCATGGTACTTCAGGACATAACATTAAGCTCAACATTCTCAGGCATCATTTCCATTTAATGACAATTCTGTAACAATCAGACAGGCCATAGTGGCTTGGCCAGACAAAGCTGTTGCTTGAAATGTGAATCCTTACATAGTAGAGCTAATGATGTATGCTGCTTTCCTCAAATCTATTAACAGGACTACAAGAACAAAAAGAATCTGCAATTATAAGTGTGACTTAAGAGAAACACTGCTGAAAAACAAAAACAATGGGTTTATTATTTTTAGATGATGTTTTTATTTTATGATGGCTTCAGTGAATTTGTAATCTTATGTGTCCCTGTGATTTTTAATGTCCTAAGAAATGGGTTCGACTGTGCTCCTTCTTAAAGTAAGTTTTAGTTATATTCACCAGCGCAAAGAATATACACTTTCAGTTTTCTCTGAAGAACATGGGGAAAATTGTGCAAAAAATGGGTGGAAAACAGAGTAAATCATTATCTTGACGTATATGTGGTGGCAAGACAGCCTCCATCCCCCACTGAATGGGGATGAATTGCTAAGGCATTCGCAGAATCATGAAGTGGCTTTTATTGGAAGGGACTTTTAAACTCATCTCATTCCAACCCCTCTGCCATGGGCAGGAATACCTTCCACTAGACCAGGTTGCTCCAAGTCCCATCCAATCTGGCCTGGAACATTTCCCTGCATCCATTCCGTGACTCTTCAGCCATTGCTCTAAGAAACATTTAAGTATTATATGCATTGTATTCCATAGCTATTTGAAAGAAAAATACAGAACTAAATGATTAGGTAACATTTTAATTTCAGGGTTTTCAAACAGCAAAGTCATTAGATCAGTGAATGTATGCTTGTATGTCTTTAGTTATCATCAGATTTTCAGAAACGTGTTGGACCAGCTGCTTGAAAATGCTGTCACTTTCACATTAGGTAAACCTTGTCATTTTACTCCAGATGAACACCTGATTCTTACTGTTTAAAACATCTGTAACACATAAGTATCTAATTAGAACGTATTCATCTTTAAAAAATACACTAAAGCTATTCAAGCTCGTGCCACACTGTTAAATTGCAGCTTTATATGAAAATATTTAATACTTAGGACCTGTGGCATAACTGAAAGTTTGTTTAGAAAATATACAAAAACCTTTACGTACTAATCACTGCAAAATATTAATTACAGTGAGAAATTAAGAAGAGAACTAACTACTCAAGCTCCTTTGAATAATGTGTTGTAGTCTGAGCTGTAAACCATTCTTTTTAGAGGCTTTTTTGGACTTCTAATGTGGATATTAGAACCTGTCTGGAAATTCTAGCCATGCAGTTTTTCCTCTACGTGGTTTTGTTTTAACCCCAGAGGAATCAGCTGTGGGCTGAGTTGAGTCCATGGATAATATGTTGATGTCCGTTTAGTCTGAAGTTAGGAGGGCAGCTCATGTTTCTTCCAGCTCCTGGCCTCTCTGGGGAGCCTGTCATCAAAGCTGTTTATTTTGCCAGTACAGTCTTGCTCCTGACAAGAATTACGCAGTTTTTTACCCTTCCTCCCATGAGTTATCCTGCTGGCTTCAAGCAAAAATCTGAGAGGAGCAGCACCTTTGAAAGCATTTCCCTCTACAACCCTGTCCCTTAGTAGGAAATAAAAAATCAACATGAGATCTTCCAGAACTGTAGTGGTAGAACAAGAGGCAGTGTCTAGATCAGATGTTAGGGAGAAATTCTTCCCTGTGAGGGTGGTATGGCCCTGGCAGGCGTTGCCCAGAGAATCTGTGGCTGCCCCGCCCCGGGAATGTTTAGGGCCACTCTGGACAGGGCTTGGAGCAACCTGGGATAGTGGAAGGTGTCCCTGCCTATGGCAGGTGGTGGAACATGGTGGTCTTTAAGGTTCCTTCCAACCCAAACCGTTCTGTGGTTCCCTGGCTCTACAGTTTAATGTGGAGAAGTATATTACTTGGAGCGCAAATGCATTACAGAGGTTTCATTGGGTTTTTTTCTCCTAAGGTTTTATTATACCGGAAAATAATTCTCAAACCAGGGTTACAGTAAGCTTCCATGAACCAGCGGAATATTCTCACTTCTATGAGATTTTACTCTATATTTTGCTCCAGATAAGCTGACTGGTTATCAGACAATGTGAGTGTCAACTTTTAGGTTTTTATTTTGACAGTTGCTGTATTTTCATGCTTCTCAAACCTTGAAATATCAGTTGAGTCTGAGACAGATAAACTTTTTTTGTTTATTTGGCTTTGCTTTTGTTTAGCTTTATTTTCTTAAAAATTTGTTTTGGTTTGTTTTCTTTTGTGTGAGTAACTTTTTGTTATATACATCAAAAATTGTCAGTCTTTACCTTCTGGTGCCTGGTTGAGGGTCTGCAAATACTTCAAGAATATGATCTTATATTTTACTTTCATTTTCATTTTTTCAGTGCATGACTGTGAAGCACTGTTTACAAAATGCTCCCTTACTCATATTAGGAATCATGAAACTGCAGTGTAATGAATTTCTTACCTTAGCATCAGGCTGAATTCTGTTGCTTTTGGGATTAAAACTGCTTTGAAGTTCGTAACTGTACTTTAACATCAGCAGTTCCACTTTCTTTTGAAAAAATTAAATGTAAGATAAGTAGAAGTGTCTGTACTGAAGACTCTTGTTTCCCGTTATTCAGACCAATGCCATATACAAAAAATGAAAGGTTTAAATTTTCCTTCTGAACTTAAACTGCAAGTCAAGGGAGATGCATTTTTTTGCTACTTATTGACAAAGAGTAGTATACACTTGTGTTAATTACAGACATTGTAAATGATGAGATTAAATTGCTTGGCCAGACCCTCTGTAAAATCTATGCAGAAAACCAGGATTTATCACATGTCATCGAAGTGTCTCATAAAATGAGATGTATCTGCCTGGGAAGAAGTCTGTCTTGCTGCTGACAGCAGAGGGAGGCTCAGACAGCCGCCTTTTTTGCCTTTTTGCGGTGGTGTTTTGGTGAGATGAAAACTTATAAAATAGTTTCTGGCATCTTTTCAGTTTAGAATCCAAACTTACTGATTCATTCTGGATTTGCTGCTAACTACAGACTGTATTTCTGAGCCATGCACTCATCTTTTCTTTGATTTTTGAATAAACAAAGTCCTAGACAATGACTACAAAATTATAATGGGAATTTAATGGAAAAAATGTTGGGGTGCGTGTCTCTTTGGTCAGCCCGTTGCTCGGCTAGACCACCCGGTAACTCTGACACGCCACAACAGGACCGATTTGTGAGATCTTGGCTCAGCAGCACCCCGACTCTCACTGTCACGGCCATGGTATAAATGAAAGAGGGGACTCTCGGAGGTTTGGGGGGAACAGAGGTTTATTCAGAGTCACAGGGGAACCCCTTACCTCAGGCCCGGTGCCTCAGGAGAGACACCTCAGGAGAGACACCTCAGGAGAGACCTCAGGAGAGACCCCAGACAAAGGCTGCAGGGGGGTTTGTCCAGGACAAGTTCAAGGGGTGAGTACAAACTATAAACCAATGAAACAAAGCAAAGCAACAAATGTCAACTGAATTACCTAACTATTAACAAATCAAAGGTGATTTGGGGAGGGGTCTCGGGGGAATCCACCAACTGCTGTCCAAATCTCCTTGAAGGTTCTGGACCTTGGAGAGAGGGACTCAGTGATGGACAGAGGAAAGAAGGATACATTGAAGAGGATGGGCAGGGATCATCATAGGGAAAGGACCAATAGGAAACAGTCTCTGGGCAAAGACCAGAGAGGCACAGAAACCCTTATCAACTTATGATAAGAGAAAACTCCAAGACAAGGGGCCCATATAGGGTAACTAAAACTATACTAAACTTATTAAAACTTTTAAAAACAAAATCCTGCAACCCCACAAAAAATATGGAGGAGAATAAGGCATAAAAACCAAATTCTTCAAAAATATGTCCTGTCCAGAAAAGGACAGCTAGGGAAGGGTCTGGAGCAAGTATCTGATGAGTGTCAGCTTAAGGAGCTGGGAAAAGGCTCATCCTGGAAAAAGGGGGCTCAGGGAGGACCTTCTGGATTTACACAACTCCCTGACAGGAGGGGACAGCCGGGGGTGTCAGGCTCCACTTCCAGGGAACAGGGTGTCCTGGTTTAGGGCAAATTTGGGAGGAAATCTCCGAATGGGGTTCCTCTGAAAAGCAAATCCAAACAGCCCCTCCCCCCAGCCGGTCTGGGGAAATAATTCCCTCAGAGATAGAGTGGAAAAAAGCCTTATTTATTTAACAAACAAAATGCCCACAAGCATAAAGAATGAATAATAATAATAATAATAACAATAATAATAATATGAAACAATAAAACCTCTCGCTGCTCCGAAGAGAGATGGCAAAACTGAGAGTCCGTGTCAGGAGTCTGTTTATCAGTCCCTTCAGTGCTGAAAAATGCCAAGCCCCGGCCCGGTGGGCCACGGGTGCAAGATCCCGGTGCTCCTCTGGGTTTTTCAGTCCAGAGCAGATTTAAACAGTCCCAAAGAAAAATAAAATAATAATAATAAAAAAAAAAAAGTCCAGGAAAGCTTCTTTGCCTCAGCTAGCTAGACTAACAAAAGGAGAAAAAAAACCTCTCTCTGGCTGCCCTCTGTGTATCCGACGAAGGAAAAAAAAAAAAGAAACCACACAGTCCCAAGGACGAGAGCAGATTCCGAGGAGTGAGTTTGTTTCTCAAAACAAACTGTGCGCTTCTTCTTTCCCTGCTCACTCTCAGAACCAGTCTTAAAGGTACAGATCACAGAACAGATGATTTGGGGATACATAGTCACCCTAGGACACAGGGACAGTATGGGAGGAAATGGACTGACTCCAGCTGTGCCCAGGGAGGGTCAGGTTGGACATCAGGGAAAGATTTCTTCGTGGAAAGGCCTGTCTAACCCTGGCACAGCTGCCCAGGGCAGTGGTGGAATCCCCATCCCTGGAGGGATTTAAAAGCCATGTGGATGTGGCACGTGGGGACATGGGTCAGTGGTGGCCTTGGCAGTGCTGAAGGAATGGTTGGACTTTATGGACTTAAAGGGTTTTTCCAGTCTCAGTGATTCTAGGGTTCTATTTATTTGAATTTTTTATTGAATTTTTATATAATTATTTCATCCAATTTGATTCCATTTGATTGTGTTCATTTCCCATGGATATTCATGTAGTTCCATTTTGCATCAGTCTGACAAAAATGAATTACATTTGTAAGGAGTTGCCATCATCAGTTACATGCACATACCTACACATTTCCTACTCACATGATATCAAATCATACGCTTTTTTGATCTTCATCTGTACAATATAAGCCATTTTTTGCTGTTTTGATGGAGCTCTGACAGTTGTCTGAATATTTGGAATTAAAATTACTGAAGTTGTCACGGTGTTTTATTATCCTAGAAAAATGTCAGACCTTTGAATAATCACTTTCTTCCATTATCAAAATGCATATCTGAATTCTGTCATGTTCTTCTATGACTCTAACTTCTATTTACTTTTAATTGATTTTGATTTTTCAACATTTCTTTTACATTGGTCATTGTCCTAATATAGTTTTTTAAAACAATCTTTATAGTGTTTTCACAAGAAAGAAAGAAAGAAAGAAAGAAAGAAAGGTACGTGTTTTTTCATGCCAGTGCAATTAGCAGCTTTTGTAGTAGTCTTTTGCAAGGAAATTCTACCATTATCAACAATCTTTAGAAAATATTCATTTATACAGAGTTTACCTGCATGTCATTACAATGCTTTCAGGTTTCCAAAAGTTTCCCCCAGACCACAGCTTCACATTACCCAGGCTGCAGTAAATGCCATCAGACACACAGACAATTGTAATGAAACTGTTGGCTCATTTCTCAATTTATAATTGTGTTAACCTCTAGTGAACTACCCAGTATGTCCTGTAATTCCTTAAATATAGAGCAGAAGACATTTGAAGGGGACTAAGATGCAGATAACAACCTGCTCTGTAGGAGAAGAAACAACAGCAAAACAATAGCTGCAATGCAGATAATAAAATGTTTATAATGTAAGACCTGGATATTCAGAGATAAAAACAAAGACAGCTAATTACTTGTAGCTGAAGCAGGACAAAGCAGGATGTGTAGACAAGGGTATACACAGGGGAGGTATTGCAAGGTCACTTCACTGCTAGGGATATTAAACAGCACAATTTCTATTGTTTTGAATGGCTCTGCGTACTTCTTTTTTCTACCTACTTTAATATCACCATCCACCTCAGAGGTTTTTGTTCTCCCCATGTACTGAATCCTGACTTGGCATGACTGTGTGTGACTTCAGTGGGAGAACACCTCAGAGGAGAGGTGTGAAGGTACAGAGAGGCTCTCCCACCTCTTGCCTTATTGATAGAGGTTGTTCCTCAAGGTCAGTTGGGCTGAGATTTGTCTGCTTGTCCTGCAAATTAACACAGATTGACTCTTGTGAAGGTTTTCATCTGACAGTCATGCCATCAGGATTTTTCTTTGTAACCAAAGCAAGCAAGTCATGTTATCAATTTCACACTATACAAAACTCCTGCAGGATTGGAGAAGTGTAGGGCTTGATTGCAATTGAGTTCAGGGTGCTGCAGGTTTCCTTAGAATCCCGCAGAGGAAAAGATGTTGATTACACAATGACCACACAGAGAAATACAAATTGCAAGGGAAAACACAGTGGCATCATTTGTTGGGTGGTTAGTGTTTAGTCAGGAGCCTGTACAGATGTCTGTGCTGGATATTTGTTGTCGTTTAACTCCAGCCAGCAGCTAAGTACCATGCAGCCACTGACTCATTCCCCTCCACTCCTGGTGGAGAGGAAAATTTAAAAGCAAACAAAAAAAAAAAAGTAAGCACTTTAATAACTGAAACAAAATAAAATGTTTCTTTAAAAATATATTAATGATAATAATAATGAAAAGGAGAGAGGGAGGAACAAAGCTCAAGAGAAACAGGTAATGTTTACGACCCACTGATCGATGTCCAGCATGTCCCCAAACAGAAATAGGCAGCTCCTGGCCAAATCCCCTCAGTTTATGCCCTGGGCATGACATTCTGTGGTATGGAGTATCCCTTTGGCCAGTTTGGGGCAGCTCTCCTGGCCATGCTTTCCTCTGGTTTTTTGTGCACCTGCTCAGGGGCAGAACATTGGACATTCAAAAGTCCTTGCCTGAAGTGAGCACTGCTGAGCAACAACTAAAATTTCACTGATTCTAGACGCAGAACACATCACTGCACCAGCTACTAAAAAGAGAATTAACTTTACCCTAGATGAAACCAGGACAAAAGAAAACTTAGGAGAAAGCTCATCATCCCTGAAAGACTTCTATAGCTCATTTTTCACCAACATTGCAAGGTGTAAGGAAAGAGCTGTGTGCAGCTCTTGCTCTGCTTCTTTCCCTGCTCCAGGGGGGAGTCAAAATGCCATATTATTTATTTTCCATACATTTGCTGAAGTCCTCATTTTTCTGTGAATCTTGGTCTTGAGCAGTTGTGTACAAGCCAGGCATCAACTTCTTGTCAACACAGAGAAGGAGTCAGGAGCACACCACAGCAGGGAGTGCTGACTGGGGCACAGTTCTGCCTCTCCGCCTTCCATGGAAGCAACACGACCTCCCCCCATACCTCAGGATTTATCCTGTCATTTTCCCCACAAGGAAAAATGTCTGAAAGAGGATGCAGTGGGCAAGTATCTCTTTACATACTTGTTACTGTTTCTACATCAGCAAAATCAAAGTTTCAGCCCAACACTTATATGTTATTTACTACAGTTCCAATTTGGGAAACTGTTTGAGCATATGCTTCATTAAGGTGGAACTAATGCAAGTTTTTTTCAAATTAATCTGCACTTGAGTGTAGATGCTGTCCTGAAAGTGAGACAGTAAAGAGCAACTTTGTGGAAGAAAAAGCAAAAAAAGCATATTTGCAAAGTAGCGTATTGATATAGGCAGACACATTTACAGAGTGAATTGTTTGCACAAAAATGTGAATTTCTGCGAACTGGATAGCATCCTATGTATTTTTTGCAGCAGGAGGTCAAACTACTTGAAAGTAGAAACTTTGCCAGGATTTAATTACAGCTCATTATGGTGTTATTAATAATAAAAGCATGACCTAGCATTTAAAGAAATGAAGATTAATCAGTTTAATCATCTTTCTTTTTTTAAGATTTGCTTGTTTTCTCATCTTAACGACTCACTTCTTTTTTTCCCAGATGAGTTAGGAAGTTAGAGAGGTTTGTTTTTAATCATATCTAACAACTTGCCTGAGAATAGCAACATTAGCTTCACACACTGTGACATTGTTTAAGTTGTGCAATCATGGAAATAAAAAGAAAAAAAAATCCCTTATCCCCTCTGCCTCCCAAAAACATAGTACAAAAAAGTAAATGATGGGGAAAACATGTGTTAATACCTCATCCACAGTATCCAAATTTTACTATATAAAATCTATATGAAATGGCTGCTTCAAAGCCTCTGAGTATATTGTGTGGTATAGTAGAGTTATTTCAAAAAGATCCAGGAAGTAATCTATTTTAAAATTACATTAAAGCACATTATTGCACTTGAAACTCAAGATATTTAATGTCTACAAGATATCAAAATTTGGGTTTCAGTGTCAGTCATTTACATTACTAATCAGATAATTTTGCTGATCAGAACCCCAGAGTCTGTCTGGGAGTTAGGGTATGGTGTTTAATTTATTTGAAATTATTTTGTATTGGGTTTGATACAGCTTACTCTCTTCATCCACCTTGTTCTGATGAGCGTTGTTTCTAAAAGCAGAAAAGGATGGACTTCCCTTCTACCATTACTGTATTTATTTCCTATGTCACTCAGGATTTGTTCTTTCTCTCTGTTTCCATCTATATAATTTTTCCCACTGACTACAATTAAAAAATGTTAATAAGGAGAAAAATATGTCTTATCTTTTTTTTTTTAGTCGTCTGGTATATCTGGCACTGACACAAATATGCAGGGTTTTCTGTGTGCTTGTGTCTGTCTGCATGTTTTAACACCATAATCTAACACCAACTTTTTGCTCAGAACAGGATATTCATCAGGAGCATGGGCAACCCCTGGGGTATTCCTGTCATAAATACTTAGACACTGAAATTTTGAATTCACTTTACATTTTCCCTGAGGTGGTGTGGAATACAGTGTCTTTACATTTAATGATGATTTTCATTAGCAAAACCATGGGATAATTCTTTCATTCTTTTCCTAAATGTGACTAATATAATATCTTAGTTAAAAAAAAAAAAAGAATAAAATTTTACTTGATTCCCTAGATTCCATTCATTTCTACATCTTACAATTTCTTGGACTTTAAAACCTGAGGAAGCTTGAGGTGGTTGTTTTGTTGGGTTTTCCACCTAGACTGCTTTAAAATCTGAGTGATTATTATGCCATGTATGCTTAGTCTGGGGCTACTTAAACTCTAGACCAAACCTCATGACATTCCTATCATTGTTTGAAATCTTCCTAGCAACTAATTTAAACCCCACACCAGCTATTGTCATTGAGTCCTGGAATATTTTCCAGTGAAGCCAAACCCAAGGATTATGCTGGGTGCAGGTGGTCAGGCTGAGAGGGATGTTCAAATCCTTAGAGTTGTCCAGGAATTTTTTGCTTCATTCTGAACTGATGCAGGAATGTGGGTGTCAGGTGGCATCTCTCTGATCTCTTTTGCTCTCTTTCTCAACATATTTATTGTATGAAGAAAACTGTGTGGATTTGCTCCATTTAATCAAAAATATAGATTTTCTTCCTAATTGTTTTTATTAATTGGTTATTTGTTAGAGGTCAGGAGGAGACGAAAGGTGTTTGCGAGTTTTGTGTAGTCAATGAAGGAGACAGAATGAGAGGAGGGTGAAAGAGACAGTAGAGATGATGTATGCTTTCCTTGGAGTGAAATACACCTTGAGCACTCTCCAGACCTGTGGCTTCTGGCTTGAATTGGGGTAAAAACGCACGTAGCTCGTTTCTCAGTGCAACCCACTAAAGAAATGCTGCTCATGGGGAAGTTGTATTCCCTTTTAACCCCATTTTCCTTCCCATCAGGAGAGAATAGGATGATTGCACTGATGATTGATTGCCTGTGACTACCAGATGACTGGTGATGGCAGGTAATGTTTTCAGGATTATAATGATCTCAAAACAAGGCGGGGGTTAAAACTTGAGAATGTTTTGCTTTGATTTTGAGGATTTGCAATGCTGAGAATCCCTGAGATCTGCCAGGAAACAAACAAACAAATCCCCACCAAAACACAAACAAACCAAAACCAAAGCAAAACAGGGAAACCAAACTCAAATAAAACAAAAACAAACAAACAAAACCCAAAAAAACCAACAAAAAACCCACAAACAAACAAAAGAATGGTAGAGTTAAAGAGATCATAGATGGGTCAGCAACATTTGGTGATCAGTGACACTGAAGCTTGAATGTCCTTTGGGAAACAATAGCATTTCAGACATGGTGGTCTCTGCAAAAAAATTGAGTCCCCAAGTAAATGTAATATAAGAATTTTAATGGATTTTATATTAATATACTCCTGTATTTTGAGACAGAGAGTATTTCACTGTCTGATGTCTTTGCTCTTGCTTGGGTTTTAGCCTTATTTGATATTTATTTGCGAAGAGAAAGAAGTCATGTGTGGGAGTGGTTCATAGGTAGCTGTTCATTAGTTACTGCTTCTCTGTGTTTAAAGCATACACCTCAGTCCTTCATGTTTTATTAGGAGAAAACTTTGTGTAAGATAATTTTGTGTAAGGATAATTCCTAGATTAAAAAATCTCCATTGAACTTGCCAAATTTCTGAGAAGAATTTTGTTGTATTCAGTGTTACTTGTTCTTCACTCACTGTGGAATCTGGAGCACAAAGCCATGGCTAGATGGGGCATAGTAATAAAAGTGTCTTTTTACTCTGTTCTGGAAATCTTTCCTGGCATTCCTATTAACAGGAGTGAAAATATTCACGTTAATAATAACTGAATTTTTCTTTATGCTCTTTATGCCAAAATATGTTTCTCTAAGGCACAATTAATTTTTCAGAACTTGTTGGAATATCTCCCACTGTTTGTACTATTGTTCTATGATCAGGAAGACTGACATATTTTCCACTGCTGTCAACATGGCAACTTTTATTTCATTTAAATTTAACTCTCACACACACAAAATACTGCTTTGACTAATTTTAAATCCCTATCATATGAAAAATAATTTTATATTTGTCCTGATTGCCTGACATTTTCAATGCGGAATGCCCGTAAAAGAGAAATTGGTTTTTATGGAGCACAGGTAAAAAGGCCATGAGGGAAACTGAAGATAATTAATGAAAAAAAAAACCTCATAAAAAACAGTGGAATAGTTCCAATGGGAATCTGTTTCATTCTACTTGTGCAATAAAGTTAAAGGCTTGTTGTTATGCCAAAATTACACAGTAGTGTGGAAATCTTTATTTTTATAATCAGCAAATTCCTTAACTTTGTGTCTAGATAGTCTGCTCTTCTTCAGAAGTGTGCTTCACTAAAGCAAGATACAATTGGAATGGCTGTTTTCTTTTAAAAATTTAAAATATAAAGAAACAGCAAATTTCATAGTATTGAAATCTTCAGCAGAAAATACTTCTGTAAAAAAAAAGGTGATATTTACACAGAAAATTAACACAATTCACTGAATGAAATGCAATGAAAAAAATTAACATGTTACCTGAAATTAAGTAATGAACTGTTACTCAGAATACCCATAAGGCCATTATCCACTTAAATGTATTAAGCCTTCAGTTTCTTCAATGCATGATTTTATTTGTCAAGACAGAGATTGAAAATAGATAATTTAGGTTATCTCTGCTTTTCTATAGTGATGGAAGTACCAATAGTGCCTATATTATATCTTTTTTCCTCCTGTGTGTTCTTCTCATTGAAATTCTACAGTCTGAGCAAAGTCAGACCTTTATGTTCTGCCTTTACCTGCCTCAATATCTGTGGTTTTACCTTGATGAATAATGCCCCTAAATGACAGAATTTTGTGGTATTGTATTCTGAACAATCACAGGAAAGACAGAGAATGCTGAGGTGACTTTGAATGACAGAAATGTGAGTACTTGATACTAAAAAATGGTGAAATGAAATTAAGTTTAGTTCATTGTTTGTATCAGGGTAAGAGTAGTTGGTATAGAAGATCTGCAGCCAGAACATAAGCTTCCCAAAATTTGGAATTAGCCCTTTAGGTTTGAGGGCTCTTTAATAGACTCTCTAAATTCAATACTTGGGCAGTTTATAAAAATGCTAGAAAGGAGAGGTTTTAGAACTAACTGGTAATATATCTGGTAACAAATCATCAGGAACAGATGGTATTCACCCAAGAATTCCAAAAAAGTTCAAGTATAAAATTGCTGAACTATTAACTGTGCTTAAAATGGAATCACTAACAGGGAAATGGAAGATGGCACATGCACAACAGTACAGGCAGCTACAGACCAGTAAATCTGAGTTCTGCTGAGCAAATTCATATCTACTGCAAGAAAGAATAGGATTAAAAAATACCTGAATAAACATGAATAAATAGCAATAATAAATATGTGAATATATATTCTTTTAGAGGCAAAAGTCACTGTGGCTTTCAGAAAAGTAACTTGTGCCTGATAAATTAAGTCAACAAACATACAAGTTTCATAAGTTTCATAAACTTCCAAAGAGCTTTATGTGAATAAAAAAAAACCCACACCAAAATTGAAGGAAGATATGTCACATGTTACTAAATTTCAAAAAAAAGAACTAACAAAGGTGGAAATAAATGGTGAAAAATGAAAAATGATCACTTTTGTGAGACCAGGTTGATACAGATATTCCTCTTTGAAATAAATCCATCAATGTCTGGACAAAAAGGTGGTAGACTTTCTATTTAACTATTTTATTAAGTATTTAACTCTATTTGGGTGGCAAAAATGACAGTTAAACATGATGACATTTAAGACCAATTCTCAGTATATTTAGAGGTTTTGGATTAATTCTCAGTATTTTTAATATAAAGAGTGTGCATTGTTCCTAGCAATACAAGATTGGGGGGAATTAATTGATTAAGCGTATTATATGTTAAAAAAATGAAAATGCTTTCCTACAGAGTGTACAACTAAATTATGGAAGTCATTGCTGTAGGAATTACAAATGTAAAGGACATTTTTATGGATTAAAAAAATAGTTCAACCAGCTATGCCAGGAGTTTTAAAGGAAAACATGACACTCCTAATTCAGGAGGTTCCTGAGCCTTAGATTCCCCAAAGATGCAAGGAGACACCAGTAACATTTCCTATGTTTCATCTACTTTTATGTCCTGTCTCTGAGCAAGTTGCTGCTGTTGGTGATAGCATGGAGGGACAAGACAGAGCTGTGGTCTAATTTATTCAGTGTCAGTGCTGTTCTGCTACAACACGTATATAAAATGAACCATAATGACTGAATGTGAGAGGGCAAACACACAGAAGTCTCATGAAAACATTCATTTACATAAATACTTGTATTTCCATGCACTCATATATTATACATTAATGTGTAGAACAGTATTAACACAATGTTAATATAAAGTAATCACTGTAGTTATTTTATGATCGTATGATTGTTATATAATCATTGATATTATATGATAATTAGTGCTAACAGTGGTTGGTAGGGTTTCCTCTGGGATTCTTTCAGTTTGCTTCCTTGTCTGTTTTTCTGAGGTACTCTATTTTCGAAGCAAATGTTAGCTTGAAGCAGATGTTCAGTCTGCACTATAAAACAGTCCAGAACACTAGCCCCAAGAGATCTTCCTTTTCAAAAGTCGGTGAATCTTTTAATAGTCTTTCATTTTATTTTTCAGTTCTGGGAGATTGATAGCACTAATCATATTTATTCGAATAATTTCTGACAAGAAAATTAAAAAATCATTAGATAACAAAGCCAATTCAATTAAAACAAAAGGTTTCCAGAAAATTTTCTTACATGTGTGGTGGTGTTATGTAACCTAAAGTACATTTAGATATACACATAAGACAAGAATCAGGAACAATGTTAGAGACAACCTAGGAACCCTGACTTCTGCTCATCAGATCAAACATCAGACAATGTTGTCTCCCTCATGCATGATTTTATGTATTGTCTCATTTCACAGCAGAAAATAACAAGTAGTAAGGGGTGGAGAGATTCACTGATGCAAGGTCCAAAGCCTAAGGCTGACACTGCCTTTCAAAACAATTTTGGCTATGAGTGCTTACAAACAGATGTCAGGCTGGGGAAAAAAACTGTTCAGCAGTGCCACTAATTTGATGTCCTCGATGCTTCACTAGCTGGATGATTTCCCATCCTGGACTACTGGCCCATTAAACCTGTCTTTTATTACACAGTCATAAAGCTGAATGACAGAAAATACATAATTAAGACTAGTCAAATAGAAGGCAAAGGATCTACGTTGATCCCATTTGTCTGAGATAGTGAGGGACAAATTGGAATCTAAGGGCTAATATAGAGCAACATTAAAGTGTTTGCTTTCTGTAACACAGAGTTGAGATCTTTATAGCTATGTGGGGAAAATGCTAGGTGCATAGACAGAGCTATGATCCCAGTTATCTGGCATGCTGGGAATAAAAAATCAAACTTATTTCCTAAGGTCTTTGTGTTGCAATTATTTTTCTCCTAGGATGAGGAGGCTGGATAAGATCTTTGTCAGTGACATAGGCAGTGCAATCAAAGGCATCCTCAGAAATCTTGGTCATGACACCAAGCTGTGTGGTGCAGTCATATGCTGAAGGCAAGTGATGCCACCCATAGGGATCTGGACTGGCTGGAGAGGTGGAGCTGTCTGAAAATTGTAAAGTTCAACAGGGCCAAGTGCCAGGTCCTGCAAGTGGGCCATCCCAATCACAAGCAAAGGCTTGAGAACGGCTTGAGGGCAAACCTGGGAAGAAGGACTTGGGGGTGCTGGTTGATGAGAAGCCCCACACGACCCAGCCTTGTGCACTGGCACCCCAGAAAGCCCCAAGTGGCCTGCATCAGAAATGTGGGCAGCAGGTCAGGGTGGGAAGGGATTCTGCCCCTCTGCTCCTCTCTGGTGAGGCCCCACCTGCAGTGCTGCATCCTGCTCTGGGGCCCCCAGCACAGGAAGGATGTGGAGCTCCTGGAGTGAGTCCAGAGGAGGCTACAGAGATGCTTCCAGGGCTGAGGGACCTCTCCAATGGGGAGAAGCTGGGGGAGCTGGAGATGTTCAGCATGGAGGGGAGAAGGATCCAGAGAGACTTTAGAGCCCCTTCCAGTGCCTAAAGGGAATCACTGGAGAGGAACTTTGAGGAAAGGTCTGGAATAACAGAACAAAGGGGAATGACTTTAAATTGAAAAAAGGAGAAGTTCAGATTATGTCTTAGGAAGAAATTCTTCCCTGTGACAGTGGTGTGACACAGGAACAGGCTGCCCAGAGGAGCTGTGACTGCCCCATACCTGGAAGTCTCCAAGCCAGGTTGGAAGGGGCTTGGAGCAACCTGGGATAGTGGAAGGTATCCCTGCACATGTCAGGAAGTGAGAATGAAATTAACTTTACCATCCCTGACTTCATCAAGGCAGAAGTTATTCAACTTGTTTGTTACAACTTCATTGCACCTTCAGTCAGGAGGAATAATGAAAAGATCACCAGAACTGAATCTTCAGTATCATAATGCACATTGAATGTCGGCAAATTAAAGCTGCCAAATTAAGACTCAAATATTTGATTGCCTTTGAGCTGAACTTTTGACTGGAGAGACACATTAGAGATGGTTGTCAATTGCCACTTTGCTCTCATTTCCCAAAGCTACAAACACACCACCTCTGCATTCAATTATTCAGGAAGAGTCTGTATGATTGTAGTCATTATCCTTGTGTAAAATGCTGCATCTGTAAAAGCAGACTACTTCTACTGAAAAATATTAATATTTCAGAAAATTTGAGGTGCTTGTTCTATTCTAACTACCTTTTTCTTTACGCAGTTTGTTTTTCTAATATTTATCGTCCTGTAAACTTTTTATCAGGAAAATTCCATATATATATATGTATATTACAGTATTTATATGGTTTTTTATTTCCCATATGAATTTCTGAAGTTGCTAGTCATACTAAATCACTTCAGGTATTCACAGGACGTACTGTCATGTATTATAATGTACCATAATGTACCATGTATCATTATTCTTTGCTCTAGATTCTTAAAGTAAAGGCTGGAACTCTCAACCAAGATTAATGACTTGGGCCTAAAAAACCAGTCTAATCTAATAACTTTGAATTTTAATAGCTTTTGAGTTTAATACAGCTGTTGCCTCAGTCCTGTTTTACTCAGACATGTGGGTAGTATGGCTTTTTCCATGAGTGATCAGCAGGTTTTGCTTTTGTAGCCTGCCTGCTAATCATTTTTAAGAATCAGTAAATATCTGTGTGTGTTTCAGTGGAAAAGATACATTTAAAGAGCCTTTAGCAATAATAAACTATTAATGATGAGACTGATAAACCTTGTCTGCAATTTCTATTAACGTTTTCTAGTTTCTTCCTTTCATATCTTCTGTTAATTCTTTATCTTTAAGCTTTGTCTTGTGTTTGCTTCACAGAAGCATCATTAAGGGGCAAAGCCTGAGAAAAAAATCAGATTATTTCTTTTTAATAGAAAAGAAGATTAATTTGTTGTGCTGAAGACAAAATAACATTTTAATGATGATTAGGGGTGTATAAATAGTTTTCAATAAGAGATTAATGCAGTTTTGATAACTATTACACCAAAATATTGAGGGCAAACTGCTTAATACATCAGCATCTCTGATTTTATGGACTCATTTTATTTCAATTCCTACTGCCATAAGAAAGTGTCTTTGAATGTCGGAGAAGCTTATATAAATATAATTTTCTAAGGAAAACAGAATGGTTAGGAATAGGCAGTGAAAAATATCTGAACAATTATGTAAATTGTTTTGACTCTTGGAAATCAGAATGTAACTAAGCATTTACATTTTACTGCAATATTTTTATTATTATTATCATTATTTCACCTTTAATAGAGGCTATTTTGTGTGTGGGTGAACCAGAAGATTATGTTGTAGCTAGCAAGAATGTTAACATAATTTTTGGTACACTGCGTTAATAAAACAAGTGTAATGAGCCATAGTGGTGTGCAATATCAGGTCAATGTGAGAATTAAACTGCAAGTAATTATAATACTAAGATTGGTTGTATTCTAATTATCCCATGGCTAATAGTACAGAGTCGATTGTCTGAAACCAAAATTATTTGGGCTGGAGTTGTTTTAGTATAAATGAATATTAGCAGATGCATTGTCATTGAAGTGATATTGTCATTTGTTTTCCAGTAAAAAAAGTCCCTCAAATAAGCAGTTAGAATTTTCTTCTAAATGGAAATGCAAAATGTGCTGGGTTGTGAGGATCATTGACACTAGCTCCTTGCATTTATTCTGGTTTTTATAGTGTAAGTAATGTTAAGCAAATTTGTATTCCAAGTATCTCATAATGCAAGAACATGACTGTAAAAATGATCCTATAAAACTACTAATTACCAGGGAGAAGCAGTAGATGGATATAGTTATATTCCAAGCACAAACTGGACATCAGTCCTCAGTGAAAATTCACTTCATATACAAGCCGTTTGAATTCAATCTTATTCTTAATTGAGAAGTTCAGGAAAATTTCCAGTCATAGTGAAAAATGGTGGGGAAAGAGTTGGCGTTTATTACAGCAGTACATCAATATCAACATAAAAGATGCAGTTAGAAGCATATCCTCATTGGGTAGGATTCCCATCATCTGCCAAACCTAAAAAATCTGTTATTCAGTTGTCTAAATTTGGTCTTCTCACCCAATCCATGAGCAACAAATGTTTTGTGCAATAGTATAAACATCTGTCCTGTGTAAAAATAATTCCTTGCTATGTAGTGAATACCTATCTGCACTGACTCTTTCTTTTTGTTGTTCTTAGCTGTGAAGAGGGACTGATATTTGGAAAAAAATACATGTTCTGCAAAATGTATGGGTTCAGTTAACAAATTAGTTTGGGTTGGTGAATTTTGGCCCAACAGAAATCGTTCCTAAAGCAAGAATTCTACAAAAGTCCCAGCTCTATCCCCAGCAATTAACAGAGCCTGTCGTCCTACTTTAATTTTTGCCTAGAGTTGCAAACCACTCTATGTAAATTTACCTTACATAGAACTTTCACAACTAATAACATTCTGTCATAACAATTTTTAGCCACAGTAGAATTTTCAGCAAATTTATTCCTGTTTCTCATTGTGATTGCTCTGTGAACATGCTTTTCCTCGCATGAATCTCTTTATCATTCAGAAGATAAGAATGATATTTAGAGATTGTTCATCAATTTGCTCCAAGACTATTACAAAGAATACTGACTCATCCTACTTTACAGCTCTTGCTGTTTAATGGGTTGCATCACTCACAAGCTTCTGGTTCTGCTTCATTTTATTACCCCAGTAAGAGGTCCATAAGCAGGAGCTGAAGCAGGAGCAGACAGGCACATATCCACTGTTGGGACCTGGGGAGATGTTGTCCTGCTAGACTCCTCTCTCATTTTGAGAAGCCTCACAGTGGAGATTACGAGTCAATTCCCCTCATTTTCTAAGCTAATGAGAATTCAGGTAATAAGTTTTCTACACGTGAGGAAAGTATTCACCCATGAACGAATTCTTGTTATTGAAGTAAATGAAAGATCATTACATACATCAGTGACTTCAGTGTAAAAACCAGCACTGGGCTAGTTACTGCTAGACAGCTGCAAGGGCTGGATGCTCTGTAAGAGCAGGGAAACCAGGAATCAGTAGTGAGGAGCTGCACATTATCACAAGGCTGTGGCTTAGACAACTTTGTGGTTTAACCCCCTCCAAACCCCAAGCCCCTCCAGCATCTTGTTTAATCCCTGACCAACAGGATCAGGGAGAGAATTGGAAGGATTAAAGCTGGAAAATTCATGGGTTGGCATAAAGAGGGTTTAACAGGGAAAGAAGAAGCCATGCACACCAGAAGAGCAAAAAAGGGAATTAATTCACTACTTTCCGTGGGCAGGCAGGTGTTTAGCCATCTCCAGACAGCCAGAAACTATCACATGTAATGGTGTCTTTGGAAGACAAACACCATCACTCCAAAGAACCCCACTTCCTCGTTCTTTCCCCCACTTTATACACTAAGCATGATGTCACATAATCTGGAACATCCCTGTGGTCACTTGAAGCCACCTGTCCTGGCTGTGTCTCCTCCTAATCTCGCAAGCTCCCCCATTCCCTCCCCAGCCTGGCAGTGCAAAAAGCAGAAAAGGTCTTGGCTCTGTGCAAGCCCTGCTTAGCAATAACAAAAACATCTCTGTGTTATCCACCCTGTGTTCAGCACAAACTCAAAACACAGCCTCTGGGAAAAACCTAACCCCAGTCAAATCCAGTACACCAGCACAAGGTAGTCCTGCAACATCCAACTGAGGTGAGTAGATCCAGATCCTCAGATAAGTCTATGCTGAAGCGGCACATCCAAGAATAAGACAGGCGCGAAAGCTCCAAAGGCAGGATTAGGATCATGTCTGACAGCAACCAGCATCAACCACTGTCCAGAGATCATCAAGCAAGGCTAGAAAGCTAAGGCTATTTCATATGTGCAAAAACAGAACACCCCGTGTCAGGTTGTTGAGGGTATCTTACAGATAAAACAGTATTCTAAAGAGGAATATAACAACCCCAGTGTTGTCATCAGTTTTTTAAGTTCTCCAGCTCTTTAAAGAGTCTAAAATCAGTGTTACATTTTAGCATCTGAGCCTGCTTGCACCCAATTCATGGAGACTTTCAGTGTGCAGGTGGTGTCAGTGAGGAAGGTTCTCAAAACACCTTGTAACCAGCAGGATTGTGGTTGTGTTTCAAAAAGTCTAGTGAAGCTGACTGCAGGATCTCAGAATTCTGATGTCACATCATCCTTATTGTTAAACTAAACTATAGTAAACAGTCATCTGTAGTAAACTATAGCAATCACTGTGTGCTTTGGGGCACTGCACTGAATACTAGGTAGGTCTATGCCTATGCTTTTGCATACTTTTAGTGGTTTTGACAGCTTCTTCCTTTTTTTAGTAGTAATTAAACTGTATGTGTATCAAAATATTTGCAAAGAAGATATAACTTCTGTTGCATGTAGTCATTTTATTTTCATTCTCTATCTTGTACTGATAGTGAAACTAAAATGATGAAAAAAACTTGCAGAAATGATTTTCTCATCTCTCTTCATTTCCCTCTTTCCAAGTTTCCTTCACAGTTATGTCTTGTTGATTAACACATTACAGACAGCATCAATATTCATACTTTAGGGACAGCTATTGAGATCTATGTGTCTCTGACTCAATAATAGGAAGATTCTGAGGGATTTTTATTTTAGGGCAGCAGAGAGAGAATTTAGAAAGTGATGTGTTTAAAGCGATTATTAATAACTAATAACATTGGCTACACAATTTCATTGCTTTGCAATTACCTCAGAAGAGAGGGTGCATTAGACTTTGAGGTACATCCTGTTTAATATAAGCTCAGAGGAATATAGCTCTTCTCCAGAAGGAGAGTCAATTTTCAAAACATTTAAGAATGAACACAAAAGAAAAGTATAAAGAAAATCCTGCAGTCTATATTGCCGATCGAGGGCTTTTCATTTCAGTAAAACTAGCAGTTTGTCACATGAAGTTCAAGTCAGGTTAGTGAAATTATTATCTTGTTTCTCTCTCCCCCCAAACTCTGTTTTATACATCTTCAAGAGAAGTGATAATGTGTAAGGCTGTAATCAGCTAGAGTAATGTACTTTATGTATGCATCAAGCAATGGAATTTCTACCATTTACTAAATTATGATGTGCAAGGATTTCCTCTCTCTTATTTTTAATGTTAACAAATTAAGATACCACAGAAGACTATGGTTTCAAACAAATAGAGCTGACTTTGCCTAGCTGAAACATATCCAGACAAAAGTTCTTGTCTGGGTATTGAACAATTAAATTTATACAATGTTGTGCCCTGGTCTGTTTGCATCTGGATTTAGATTTCAGATTAATCTTTATTCTTCCCTGAATACCTGTGTGTGGCAGCCTACAGAAGGAAGCTGATGTCTGCCTGAGCAGACATAGCCCCTATACTGTGCTCACAGGGTCAGATCTTAAATTCACAACCTTAACATTGTTAGGGTTGGGAAAAATCTCTCATCTCTTTGGAAATCTAAAATGTAGAGCTCTATGGCAGGATGAGTGGCACTCTAAAGAGCATCTCTGGGTGAGCCATATGTGGGAATGATGATTTCCTTTCGCTGATAAAGAGAAAATGGAGTCAAGATGACTAGCTCAGATGGAAGGTTGTTATGTTTATTGTCATAGAAACTCACCGAATCACAGAACACTCTGGGTTAGAAGGGACCTTTAAAAGCCATGTAGTTCAGTGCCTTTACACTAATCAGAGACATCTTTAAACAGATCCAGTTGCTCAGACTTGCATCCAACATGACCTTGGATCTTTCATGGGTTGGGGCATTCACCACCTCTCGGGGCAGCCTGTTCTGGGGTTTTACCACCCTTGTTGTAAAAAATTTCTTCCTTATATTTTAATATCTTATAATAAAAAGGGATCCTCCTTCAGCTTTATACTGTTACCTCTTGCCATATTGCCACAGGTGCTGATAATAAGTTTATCCCCATCTTTCTTACTGGCCCCCTTCAAGTACTGAAAATCTTGTCTGCCTTACCTAGTCTTAAAAACTAGGATAAAACCCTATCAAATCCCAGTGAAAATGAAATTTACAGCAGCCCATCTGTCAGAGTGTATAGTTAGAAACTGCTGCATTATTCCTCCTGAGGTTTTGTGTTTGTAATTTAGTATGGTATGTGTGGCGTGCTTAAATTAAACAATTGTAAGAGCACAGTACAATAGGTGTGTACTCAAGAGCATTTGTAATAGACAGAGAAAAATTAGGGAGACTCTGAATGATGCTCAGAAACCATCTGTTAAACAGGATCAGAAATAATAGAACAATACAGTAAAAATCCTTTGTCGCTGATTTCAGGTGCACTTATGGTTTGAGAGGGACAGTGATGAAAACGCTATTTATTAATTATTTCCTGCAAAACTTCATTGTATAGTCAATCACCACCTGGAGATAGAATTAGCTCTTGCAAAAAGTTCCACAAATGTGAATAATGACAATAATAACAGTCCATACTTATATCAAGTCTAACATTTGGGAATCACAAGAACTTCATAAATAGATTAAAAAATTCAAAAATACAGTGAGGAAGTTACATAATACAACTAGAAAGTCTTGTGGGTCAAACAGAAAACAATATGAGTTTTTTCTGTTAATATTTAAAGTGACCTTTGAACTGTCTGTGGTTTGCATGGGCTTCTAATTTAAAGGTTTTAACCAGCAAAAGCCTCCATTCTGAATAAGGGAGAATAACTCTTCTCTGAACTGTTTGTGATTCTGTGCAAGAAACAATGATGATATTTTGTTCGTTGCGCAAATTGAAGGTGAATAAATTATTTAGAGTGATCTCAAGCTAATACATTATATTCAACAAAAAAAATGTATCTTAAAGGGACAATCTAACCAAAGTGAAAACAATTTTATAGCACTCCCAAAATAGTAAAAGCTGTGAAGACATCAGGGTTGTATCAACCTCCCACTTACCTCCTCTTTTCCTGGTAGTCATCAGATTACTGTACAAAATATGGATGAGCTGTATGCAGGTTCCCTTTTTTTTCCTCTTCTTTCCACTTAATTCAGAAGAAGTCCTCAAAATCTCACAGCTTTTACAGGGGAAAAAGGTTGCAGGCTTTGATCTTTTACTAGGATATATCCTGAGCCTTGTGATAAACCTCACAATAACAGTTTTAGGAATCTGAAAATTTACATGCTCTTTGCTAAGAATAGGAAATGTTGGGGTTTTTTTCCATAATAAATTATTTATTTAATTTATTAAGTTATTTAATTTAATTCTTTTCCAAGTACCTCATTATGTGACTCTCACTGATGCACTGTCTGAGTGGTTTCCTGTAGTACAATAAGCAAAATGTTCCCCATCTGCCTCATGTGGCTCATTCTCAGCATAAGAGGAGAAATAGATGATCAGTTAAATGCTTTGTTTTGTCAATGTTTCATTCTATTTGATTTTTAAAATAGATTCTATTTTATATTTATCTTAGAAAAAGTAGTTTAAGGGGAAATAATCTTGGTCTTGGGATGCAACAAGAGATTTCAATATCAGATCTGCAAAAATGTTATTCCTGTGCTTAAGCTTTTTGGATAAGGTTTGTTGTACCTGAAGAGAAACTTAGGGATAGTTTAAAAATCCTTATTGCATTTAAGAGCAAAAATTATCAACCACAATTGTTATTCAGATTTATAATATTTCAGAAATTATGAATCTCTGTCATAAACCCATTGGGTATAATGTCAGAGACTGAGTATATCTGAGAAAGTGATATCATGGGCTAGAAAGCAGGTCCAGCAGGTCCAATCTCTGTTAAAAGAAAAACTCTTACACATCAGAACATGACATTTGATGGCTTCATGCTAAAGTTTACTGCGTCATGAACATGAAATGGGAACATGAGTTCTGGCTCTGCAAGCCTGCCCCTGATTTCCCCAATGAACACTGTGCATGGACCATCAGAAATGGCACAAGTTTGTTTAACAGGTAGTTTAATCTTTTAAATGTAGTACATGAGATGGGCTGTGAAACCTTTGAAACACAACTGTCACAGATGATCGTGCACTCAATGGGTCACCAATTATGTCTTGGGCAGGAAAATCCTTGAGATTCAGCTGCAGGTAGAGTGACTTGGAAGATCTAGTCAGCTGCTAGGAAAAGAAGTGCTTGCCTTCACCAGTGAGAGCCTAAATAAACATGTTTTGTCTCCACCAATAGTGTCTTTGTCAGATTTTGCCATCTGACATACAGATTTACCTGGTTCTTCAGAACTATCTCAATATTCGCATAGTGAAACCAGAAATGTAGCTGGCTAAAAGTGTTGGAGAAAGCTTGGGATTTGTTCAAGTTCAAAAAGAAGTGACAAAGGTCACTTGGAGCTGGGGAGGAAGAAGAAATAATCCTATTCAAAAATTAATTCAGTAATGAGGATTTGTTGTCAAGAAGCAGATAGAGGAAGAATTGACAAAACCCATATTTTTTTCTGCCTTAAAAAAAATCAACATAAACAGTACAAAATTAATAATCTAAAATAATTGGGAAAAGTATGTGAAAGGAGGGACTGGGATCCATCGTTCTGACAGACTGGCTGACACAATATGTTGCTGAATTGTGGTCCCAAAGCCAAAATTTACTTTGCTCAGGTTTGAAAAGAATTTGTGTTGAAAGTGAGAAATGTGTGCAGGAGTTGATGGAGTGGAAATGAAAGTTGCTGTAGTCAAGCATAGAACTAAATCTCCAAAGTAAAATATCCTTGAATCAGAAGAATTGGACCATCTACATCATAGAATTCAAAATGAAGTGGAAGATGGTATAGCAGGCCCAAAAATGTTTTTAGTAAGTATCTTTAAACAAGTATCAAACATGTTGTCTGTACTTAAGGAAAAGAGACTAAAGAGAAGGTTCTTTATGCTTAAACAATAATAGGTTGTATACAAAATAAAACAAAATATTTTTAAATTCTCAAAATGAGTTTACTAAAGCTGTATTATTTGATGATCTAGAAAACAAAGTTGTCAAAACTTCTTTTTTCAGTTTTGTGTTAACTTTAGGCTGCACAAGGATCTACTGCATAAGGTCACCTAGGGAAATGCTTTTGAAGGTGGGGAAAATGCTCTTGAAGGTGCTGTGGTGACTTCATAAGGGCACAGGAGCAAACAATTCCAAAATGCTGGAAATCGAGTAGACAAGGTAGAAGATTAGCTTGGATGAGCAGAAATTTGTTTTGGAGAAAAGGCAAAAAAAGGAAGTGTGTGTTCTGAAGAAGCAATGTCAGGTGATGTGGGAGAAACACAGAGATGCCTCTTGCCACTGCAGTCAGAAAATCTGTGTGCCCAAAGTGCCACTGGAGATGAAACTGAGCAGAAATAAACTGAGGGGATGGGGAAAAGGGGTTTTCACATGCATTCGTGGGTACCTTGGAAAGCGCCAGGAGTTGGAATCAGGGATTCTGATGGGTTGCTTTCAACTCAGGATATTCTGTGATTTTGCAAATCTGTGGAAATACAAAAAAAATTTTGGATATTATGGAAGAAAATCTCTTTTCTGATTTCCTTTTTTATTTTATTTGCATAAACCTCAATTAAATTGCAACATTAAGCTTGTTGCACTGGGAGTCCATTAAAGATTTAGTTACCTTCTAGTCTATTTAAAAAGTTAAAAAATAATTAAAATATATAGGTGAGATCATTACACAACATGAGATACTTTTCTAAGGAAAATGGTAGATTGTTAAAGATTCTCAAAGTTTTTAGTTCTGGACTCAATAATTCAGAGATGAGAGTGGGTTTTTTTTGATTTATCATTTGTTACGAGGAGTTTGCCCCTGACAGAATGCTGCAGCATGGTGTCTGGAATAATTTAATGTTTGTTTGGTGGTTTGGGGTTTCTTTTGTTTTTGTTTGTTTGGTTGTTTTTTTTTGTTTTGGTTTGGTTTGGTTTTTTTGGTTTTTTTTTTGTTGTTGTTGTTGTTTGTTTTTCATGTTTTTCATACTTGAATCTTGAAGGAAAAATAATAACTAATCTTTGAAACTGACCCATGCTCCAAGCACAGGTGAGTTTTCTGCTCAAATCACCTGAGAAATGAAAATAGGAGGTTTTTTTTCTTCATTCTAGTTATTTCAGGACCTCAATTTTGCAGACTTCTGTAGCTGTTTCATTTTACAATGTTTTATAGTTTTTAGAATGTTTTATAGTTACCATTTTTGTTGCTGCTGTTATTCAGGGTGTTTCTAATTGAATTTTTATAGCTGAAGATATTGGTACTCATTTGTTTGCTTAAGGCATTGTTGGGCAGATGTAGATGTGGGAAAGAGATAATCTGTATTTAATGTTCACCATACTTGCATGAGTTTTTACCAAGAGATGGTAAGTTTTTGAAGAGTCTGAAAAATCTGAAACAAAAATCAAAATTTTAAACAAATTGTGAAATATAAATTCACAAATATTCACAAATTATTATTCAAAAATATAAAATTTGTGAACCAAGAGAAAAGCTTACAGGAAGAGAAACATGTAGTTATTATTATTAATAATATTACTATTACTACTTGGACAAAGTTCTGTGCTGGGAGATGTTATCTCACCATTCTTATTTCTCCCATATCAAAATTAGTGATATAGATCTCTAGGCAGGTTTTGGCTTCATAGCCATAATTTTCACAAAAAGGGGTCTTCCTCCAGGGAGAGTCACTGAGAGATTGAGGCTGTGTCTTATAATTTTGGCAAAGTGATTTCCTTTTTTTCCTTTTATTTTAATAATTTTTTTCACAAATTAATAGCATCTCGTGATATTTTAAGCTAATATATTCAGCCCTCATCTGGATACTCTTGCTGTTTTTGAATGTCAAGTATAGTCTCATCTTTTTATTAGTCAGTCCTTTAGATAAGGTTTCATTTTATAGCTTTTTCACTCCCTCAATCAGCTGGTGAAGTTAACATTTCTTGCAAAATAACACTTCTTGCAAAATAGCAGTTTTCAAAAAAAAGCATTCATGTTCACTTTGCTAGTCTTAACAATATTATGTGCTTTAAGTGGCCATTGTGGATATTATTTTTCTAAGCATAGAACAATTTTTTGTGAGCACACTGGCTCTGCTCACTGTCTGCTGAGACATCAGGCAGCAGTCTCTGAGTGCAGGAATTCCAGGTGGCACAGCCAGGGATTTGGTCCAACAGTGGGCCCATAGACACCTGGGCTTTTCTAGACACATTTCTTGGATAGCAAAGAATTAGACAACTACAAATCAGGTAGAAAAATGGGGATGCAACTCCACTATTTCTTGTGATTTTTCTGATGGTAGTGACATTGAGGGATTCATTACAATGTGGCAGAGGTCTCTGCACTATTCCATGAGCAGTGTTGCTAATATTACGTGCAACAGCAATTAAAATAGCACCTTTTTCTTCTCTCTCTTATTATATAATTGTGGGATGGTTGGAGTTGGAAGGACCTTACAGATCATCTCATCCCATCCTCCAGCTGTGGGCAGGGACAACCTCCCTCTAGACCAAGTATCTCCAAGCCCCATCCAGCCTGGCTTTGAGCACTGCCAGGGACAACATCTACCATGCCTTGCCACCCTCACAGCCAAGATATTTTTCTAATATCCAAACCTGTTCTTTGTCTGTGTGAACCTTTTCCGCCTTTTTCTATCACTCTAGGTCCATGTACACAGTCCCTCTCCAGGTCTTTCTTTCTTTCTTTCTTTCTTTCTTTCTTTCTTTCTTTCTTTCTTTCTTTCTTTCTTTCTTTCTTTCTCTTTCTTTCTTTCTTTCTTTCTTTCTTTCTTTCTTTCTTTCTTTCTTTCTTTCTTTCTTTCTTTCTTTTCTTTTCTTTTCTTTCTTTCTTTTCTTTCTTTTCTTTCTTTCTTTTTCTGTCTGTCTTTCCTATCTATCTTTCTTTCTTTCCTATGTCTCTCTCATTTAAAAACCAGCTTTTCCTTTATAGCTCAAGCCAGGACTAAAATGAATGGAAGATGGCTATACATGACAGGGATGTCAATTCAGTAGGATGGTAGGCATCCAGTGCTTTACAGAATAACTCATGGTAAAGTGATTGTTTGAGTATCTTTTTCACCTGTAGTTGTTTATTGGTTCCAGACCTGCTGTGGAGTGAAGTGCAAGGTGCAGTGAGTTTTTGCAAAGATGTGAAAGCATACTCTTCTGAGAAGTACCAGCATTTACTGTCAGCTTCCCTCCTTTAGCCCAAAGGATATCATCTCACTTGTTCACACCCTTTACCATATGAGTACAACCTTTGACAACTGAAAAACATATCCGTGCAACAAAAACAACAACCACCACCAGACAAAACAACAAAAAAAAAAACCTGCCACCCAACCCACTCTGTGACACTGAATTTCCTGATCTTCAGAAATCAGACAATAGCAGCATTTCTAATCCCACATTTGTGAATAGCTGCTGTTTGGATGAATAGCCTGGGCATTTTGCCTTATGGGTAATGATATGGGCTAGCTGTTCTGAAATGTTCAGGCAGATTCCAACTATTCTTTCTTTTGAGAAAAAAAAAAGAAAGAAAAAAAGAATGTAAAGGAACAGAAAAGAAATACACAATAAAAAGGTTTTCCTTCTCTTACAAAGGAAATCATGTCATTTGTATGATGTAATGTAATCATCATACAGGGTACAAAAGAAATTCCAATTACTGAATCCATGATAACAGTAGAAAGACTTCAATAATTAAATGATTATTGTATACAGAGGCTTCAATGGGACTTGTAATTCACAAAACTTTTTTTCAGTAATTCAAATTCCTAAGGTGAAAAAGGCAAAAAATTGAAAAGCAAATTGAAAATCCCATTAACCACTCCTGCTATCTTTGTACCTACACAGGCACATGACTGGATTCCTTTGCAACTGCAGATGTTTTGAGACAAAGGACATCTGTGAGAGTGACTGCCAGAAAAACACTGTTGTCTGTTCTTTTGAAATAAGCCAGACAATTAGTAAAAAGCTCAGGAATCACTGTAAAAGCTATCTAACCATAAAACTAATGTTCCCTTGGCTATTAACAGTTCACCTGGGACCATATCCTGCTGATATGTTTATTTGATAGTTTGCTGCCTATTGGAATGGGTAGGCATGGCTGGAATATTTCTGCTTAAGCTGGATTTTTTTAGGTCCACTGAGATTTAATTTTTTAAAGACTTTTCACTTCTTTTTACAATATTAGCAGACATTTTTCCATCAGAAAGTGAAAATAATTCTATTTCTAGTACTTAGGGAAAGTGGATTTTCAATTAACAGCATTTACCAAGAAACATTGCTTTGAAAGTTGTTTGGAAACCAAAGTGATATATTCTGAGCAGCAATAGTTATGACTGAATCATGTAATTTCAAACATTGTAAATATTATGAACTTGACAGAAATCTCATCAAAGTAAATGAGAGGAATTCCAGTGACTTTCATCACACCCTGTGTCTGGTAGTAACAAGCTTCGGAGTCAAGCCCAAGTACATTATAACAATCAGTTAATTATGCCATGATCTATGGAGCCTATTGTGATGAGATGCTTTTTCCACAATCTTGGATTTAGACTGAAATTTATAATGTCCTTTCAAAGAGCACTTTGAGATCATGGGAATCTGTAATACTACAGGAAAGAATCTAACACTGCTTCATTAACCAACATGAAACAGGATGATAGTACCATGAAAGTGAAAATAATTGTATTCATAGTATTTTGAGGAATTGGATTTTCTATTAACAGATTTTACCAGAAAAGAATTGCTTTAGAAATTTATTTGGAAACCAAAGTTATATATTCTGTTATATATTTTAACTAAAATATTTAGTAATATATTTAAATAATTTATTACTATTTTATTTTATAATAAATAAAAAAAAAAACTTTTTGAGACAGAGAGCACTCTGCTGTTTAGAAGTCACCCTTGCAATTTCATTCATCTCCTGAGAATGTAAAAGACCAGAGACTTGTAAATAAAGAGAGAGATAAACAGCAAAGTTGTTCGGCAAATATTCACTAACTTGAAGGACTGCAAGACCTTAGGTGAGGGAGAAGGTTCCACTGGATTTGATATACTGCCACAAAAATCGAAGGCCCTGATCCTTCTCTCAGGAATTCTTGGGAACACATCCACTGCCTTTGGTGGAACAAAAGCTAATGGGAGATTATTAAGGAAAGAAGAAAATCAGATTCCAGTTTGTCAGTCTGACAGCTTTCATCGTCGCTTAATTGTTAAAATATACAAGAGAAACAACTCTTTTAAAAATGATAAAATGATCTCCTGAAGCACCTAAAGTCTATGACCAAAGTTTATCTAAAACCTTCATATAGAATGAAAACAATATGCTATTTCATAGTTTTACAGAAATTATATCTTGGCTGATTGACTTTTATGATTTTATGATGGCTTGAGTTTGCTTCTTTCAGTCCTAAGACTAATTACATTTTAGACAGGGACATTGATTAGATAATGCCACCCAAGCACTGGTTCTTAATGATGCAAAACGTGAGCCTCAGAACTAAATTGTGTTTTCAAAATTCACTGTGCTCACAGGGCCTCTACACCCTGTCAGTCCCAGTTTTGCAGCTTGAGGCAAGCCATAGTGTTGCTTTGTTATCCTAAGATGGAGGAAACAAGGAATGGAAAACCAGGGAATTTTCCCTCTGTATTTAAAGGAAGAGATTGTAAAAGGATTTTGAAGAAAAGAGGCAGAGATAAGTATTAATGGAAAAAAAACCAAAACCAAAAACCCCTACTCAGAGAAATGGTGAGATTTTCGTTAACTATGTAAGGTTGTTATAGTTCTCCTTTCTACTTTCTCTCCTGCTCAGCAGACCCAGGAATATTTTTTCCCCCCATCCCTCTGTCACAACTTCAAATTTATAAAGATTATTTTTTTCAACACATGTTAAACAACTTAATGAGGGTTGAAATTATATGCAGAGCAAATTACATGTGCTTAGAGGGTCTAAGGTAATAAAAAGGCTGGGCTTGGGCTAGGGCCAGAAAAAGCTCTTGCAGCTAGGTTTAATTATTAAAAGTTTGAGATATTGGCTGTTCTCCAGTTCTTTCATTCAATGTGGGTTTATTTTGTTCTGGATGTTTTTTAGCTCAGTGTATTTTGTGAAAACATATTAGTGATTGGAGTGGCTTTGTTCCTGTTAAGAAGGAGCTGCCAATTCACACAGAATCCTATAATGGTTTGGGTTGGAAGGGACTTTAAAGATCATCTCATGCTAGCACCCTGCCATGGGCAGGGACATCTTCCACCATCCCAGGTCATTCCAAGCCACATTCAGTCTGGCCTTGGACACTTCCAGGGATGGGACAGCCACAGCTGCTCTGGGCAGCCTTTGCCAAGGCCTCCCCATCCTCACAGGGAAGAATTTCTTCCCATCTATCTCTGCCCCCTGTCACTTTGAAGCCGTTACATTAAAACCATTGAAGACAGCATTAATAAAACCATGGTTTTTTCAAATTGAAAAGAAAAGCTGCAAGAAGGCCTGAACATTTGGGGAAAAATGTGGAGGTGATCTAGCTCAGAACTCAGGATACTTTTTAGAAATGATGAGGGTAAGGGGAGTTGAACTTATACAGAATAAATGTGTTCTTTTCTATTCTTCTCCTTCTTCAGAACTATTTCTTTTGTCTTCAAAGTGAGCAATTGTGGTAGTCCACATCATCCTGCTTTGCAATGCAGAGTAAAAGAGCCTTGCTCTAAGGGGAAAGTGACACCAAAAGTGTCCTCTCCTACTCAATAGTAATTTTCTTTTTCAATGACTGATATTAATTTTTTTACCACCATCACTTGTTCATGTAGAGAAGATTGATTAACAAAACAAAAAATAAAATTATGTCACTTGAGCTAGAACTTGGCAAAATACATGACCAAATTTATTGCAGTTTAACAGCATGTCTTTGTTTCCTTTATGAAGAATTATACAGTACAGAAAGTTAAAGTGAATATAATTCTGAATTACAACTAATTTCATAATTGGAGAAGCAATGATTTTTATCATCATATTTGCCTTGATCCTATAAATGAATTATTAAATACTAATTAATTAAGAAAAAAAATTCAGCAAAGAAAAAATATAAGATTACTAAATTTATCACCTGAACCCAAATCTTAGTGGAAAACAATTTACAAAAATCCATTTCCTAAAATTGATTATATGGGTTATTCAGCCAGTCCATTAAAAAGAAATTAATGCCAATTCCGTTGAAATGAAAGGGATCCATTTTTGGTTTGATGAATAGTTTGACTCATGCTGCAAATATGAAAGAACATCTGAAAAATTCTTTATATATAAGATGACAGTTTTAGCTAATGCAACTTGGAAACTTGCCTGAAGAAGAATATACACAAGATAATGCTAAGTGTACATATATTGTAAAATATATAGATACACAATTTTAAATTAATTCCTTCTTCATTTATTTTATTTATTTTAAGTACTGGTAGGAAAAAAAAAGAAGAAAAATATCATGGCAAGGATATTGTATCCATCTCACCATGGTATACTACAGAAATCCCAGACCTCACAAAAAATAACAGAAATTGTGCAGATGAGAAGTACAGAGATAATTTGTAGTCCAGAAACAGTTTAGCCTCTTCAGTAAGACACTGCTTAAACCACTAAATAGTTTTGCTTAACTACACTGTGCTCAGAACCAGATAGAGTCATATTCATTCCAGCTCTGGAGGTAACTAAGGATTTAGGGTGGTTGTTTCTGCATTGAAAGACATGAGTCTTTATATCAGACACTGTTGGCCACTTCTCCTTGTGGCACAGCCCAGATGATGTGACCTTGTAGGGCAGACCATGCTCTCCAGCAGTGCACAGCCTAGGGACACCAGCAAAACAGATAATGACCTTGCTATAGGGACAAATGTAATCCTCAAACAGCTTCTGGTCAGAAGTGAATGTTTCTGCATGTGCCAGTCCTCAGTGAATTTTTCTCGTAGCAGTATATTCAAACTCTTTTTAGATTAAAATGGTATTTTCCCATAATAATTATCTTGGTCTAATTTGTTGTTTTCTGTTTTCCTTTGAAAGTGAGAAATTTTTCTTCTTTCACCTAATTCTTCCTACCACTCATACTTGTATAAATTTCTGTCTGTGATAAAAAAAAAATAAACTTAGTTGTTAAATAAATGCAAAGAGAGATTAGATAATACATGCTTTATCATTGTCTTTGCAAATGATCAGGATTTTCAGAAATGTCTTCTTTAGGGCCACTTAAGATTTATGAAAAAATTGTAGGCTCCATGTTTCTCAGAAACAAATAAAAAAAATATATAATGTTGGTGGTATACTAAATAATAAGGTATGCAGTGCAAGGGTAGCATGAAGGTTAGCCTTTCATGAAAAAAGAAAGAAAGAAAATGCAACCAGTTTCTTGTAGACTGTGTCAGGAGTATCTAGAAAAAAATTAATCTAGTAAAAAATGAAGTATTTCATGATATAATACTTTGTCCTAGTGTTCTGTTTCATAGTTGAGAAATAGAGAAATTAAAAAGAATATATTACAATGCATTACTTGCTGTTACAGAGACATGATGAAGTGTAAGTAGCACTTGAAATATTAACCTCAGCTGCAGGCTACCAGAGTCCTTTTTCTCTTCTGCAAATTCCAGTCTTTCTGACTCCTCTTGTTTTGTCAGATTTATTTTTCACATCAGCATTTTTGTTGGTACTGCCTGCTTCCAAGTACATTTTCCTATGGTCTCCAACTTCCATGACATGCTTCTTTGTTATTCTTTGTCCAAAAGGATTATTTTTTTATTTTTCTTATTGCTGCTTTGCCAGCAGTCTTCTCCTCCCATTTCTTTTGTATTGATTCCTCTACCTTTTGTTTGTGCTTTTTTTTTTTACTCATGTCCATAAAACTTCCCAGATAAAGACACCTGTTAAACTGGATGTGAAAGGCAGAGGGGGCATTGCTCAGCTCCTCTGAGCACTCCAACTCTGTAGAGAGTGGGAAACCTTTTGCTGTGGTTTCCATTCAGAAGTTTCCAGTACATAGCACAGTAGATACCAAATCACTTCTATTCTCTCCTGAAAAGGAACAAGCTAGGAAACAGATCTCACTACTGACACCATACAAGAGAATAGAATGACATATATTGTGAGAGAAAATAATCCTCAGTGTAAGGGGATCTCATTTTCATTCAAAATAACAGGACACTGGGCTGTTTCCTTGAAAACCTATTTCAACTCAAATCTGTAAACATGCGTCCCTGTGCCACAATGGGAAGCATTCATTTTGATCCTCCAAGGAGATCTAAATGTATTATTGGTGTTTTAATGCAATATGTGCCACAAAAGGTTAGCTTTTCATTTCTTATTGTCCTCCAGACTATGTCATGCTTCATCACAAAGCATGCTGTCAATAGGTATAGTGACAAAAGACAAGCTGATGTGGTGTGACAGGATGGGCAGAGGTCACTTTGATACTACATGATGTAGCTTTCTAGAAATGTGTCAGAAATACCATAGTCTTAATATTTTTTAAGCTTTCTGCTGTCATATAATTTTATGTAGCTGAGCCACCTCTTCATCCTCACATCTTTGTCATATGCTCTGTACTATTTTGTTCTGTTCTCCTGAGGTGTCTCAGGCATTTAGACCTTCTCATTTATAGAAAAAAAGGTGCAAAAGCCCCTTCAGTCATTTGAGTACCCCCATGAGAGTCTTTCAATGCTGTATACAGGAAAGATGTCAGAAATACCTTATTTCAACAGCATTTTGTATGGCTTCTTGCAAATATATGAAGAATTTGCATTATTTATATCTGGTGATTTCCAGCATATTTATTTCCATCATCTACCCAGTATTAGGATCTGGCTATAGGCATTTGGATCATGGCACAATACTTTTTAAAGATGAGGGTGACTAATTCCTTAATTTTCTTATTACCTTGCAGTCCATTATTCAATGTATCATGTGCTCTGTACCTACAGTATCTACATAAAATGGGGAGAAGTTATCTGTTTGTGACAGCTGAGCATATGTGGATTTAGTGAGTTATAAACTCTAAAATAAGTCAGGTTTATTTAAAGGGGAAATAACTGTTAGGCAGTGGTTCAATTATGCATTTAAATTCAATATAATTCTGGATTGCTAGTCTTCACAATGGAAATAGACATTAGCTGGTACACGCTTTCAAATGGGGTTTTTTATTCATTTTTAGTTACTGTTCTCCAGTAATGCTGCCAGAGAGCTATTCAAGAATAATAATTTTAAAAAGTTAAATTTATCAAGAAGGCAACCAAAAAGAAAATCTGTTTGCAGCTCTGTAGTTGTTGCAAGAATGGGTTAATTCTGGTTCAGTTTTTCTCTTTCTAGTTACAATCTATGTCAAGTGAATAGATGAATTTTTCCCATTTTCACTTCTCATTACAGGGTTTGTCATGAAAAGTGAGTTATCACAGGATTTTATTGCCTGATATAGTTGGTGAATTATGACTGTGCAGAGGACATTTAACCTCTTTCAATAGTGTGTGACTTGTTTGACTGTTCCTGGGATGCACAGGGGTACACAGGAATTCAATGTCTTATATCCTTGCATACGAAATCAAAGATGACTCTTTTCAATGAAGCAAAGAACAAAGTTAGGTCATTTTAAATGCACATTGTGATCACACAATGTTCTTCCTGAGCAGTAATCTTGAAAAATTAAAGAAAAATCTAATGATGCAAGTCATGATTACAGAAGTTCTTAGCACAGTTGAAACATTTGGCCTGTTTTTGCTTTTACTTTGCCTGAGGTCTAACCTCCAGGGTGATTTTTCACTACAAAACCTTTGGTCCTTGCATTGAAAATGTTAACAAATAAGGGAATATTATTCCTTGAGAGAAACGTTGTCATTTGAGTTTTCAGATAATGTCATATGTCATGAGGTCTATGACCTTCCTCTTTTCTGCTATTACCAGGACACTTCCCAGAACATTATCCAATTACAGTAATTAGGAAGAGCAATGGAAGAAAGGAGATAGAACATCCATAGTCTGTATAGTTTGGCTTTCCCCTATCATTCATCTGCAGCTAGGCACATATATTTGATCCATGGAAAGTGGGGAACAGAGGGTTGATTTTACTTCAACAATGCTCAAGGAGCACACGTTTCCTTATGTCACATATAACAGACATTATCAGATAATGCCTTCTCATGGTACTGTCACATTTGATCATAATGGTCTTTACAATAAAGATCTCAGTTTAATCTAACTTGTAAATATCTGCTACATGTTGCTAATAACTAAGTTAGTGGAGAAATGGGAGGAATGTTGTCCCAGTAAAAGTGAAGACAATCTGAAATTGCAGAGTCATGAAGAGTAATGGAAACACACTGCACCAGTCAGTGCCCACAGAGGAGATCACAGCCTTCGCTCTTCAGTTAACCCACATCTGGAACTTTGTTATTGGTGAGGAGTCTGCCAATGCTTTGAGGATGGGAAGATTATCTTTAACTGCCTTTGAAAGTCTACATTAAAACATGCAGAACCTTCTTTTCTGAGGATCTGCAATCTGCTACTGAAACAGAATAAAAAAACACATATATGTAGTGTATATATAGAGAGAGATGCATGCATATACAGATATATAAAATTTGATTTTAGTTAATAGATACAGTTGAGACCATGCTGTAATGTAATGCTGTGGAACAAACATGGCATTTCAGTGCTGGAAGCATGAACTTTCACAGCGAGGGATGAAGAATGCAGCTAGGTCAGGAAAGAAAAGACCCCCTGATCTGCTCACTGGCTCCAAGGAAAATTGTTCAGTCATATATGTTCCTTTTAGAGCTACCATCAGATGTATATGTTACCCTCACACAAATCCATTTTTCTTTCTGGAGAGAGCAAACTCAGTTGCTTGCCTGTCTGAGGCTGTTCATGGAAGCAGTCCTGTTTGTTTTGCAAGACTATGTTCTATTTTACAGACCAAAAGTCACAGAATTGAAGTGTGCAAATTGTGGTCAAACAATTTCATGAGTATGGTTGTTCCAAAGAGAACCACCCGTAATTAGTCTTATATCCATATACAAGAATGCACACCATCATTTCTTTAATGAATCCCTAAACAGGGAATAGCACACACAGAAAATTTAATGTGTTTTAATCAAAGGCCACAATCATCCAAATCTAATGCTTTAAGGATGCCATCAGTCACCCAAAATGCTGCCTGCCAATTGTGCACTGTGTTGAGGTACAAACAAATCACGTGCAAAAGCCACTAACATATTTATCATGGAATGAGGTATAAAGGCAGATTTATGTGTGGCCAAAACATTATTCCTTACAACACAATCCATTAGCTGAGCATAAACATGTTCAAGCAATTTAGACAATGTGCGTCACAGTGGAGGAGACCATAGCACTACCTCAGGGTAAAATGATTCAGAGGCTGGTGTCACTCTGAGCTTCATATCCAGATGTAATCTCACTATTCATAATAACAAATTAATCATGGGAAAGCCAAATGAAGGGGGGGGGGGGAGAGTGATCATCAAAGTTGTTGTCATATTCTGAAATCCAAGCACAACCAAATTTTTTGCTATATTATGAAATCCAAGTACATCTGTTCTGACCAGCGTTGAAGAGCTCTGCTGGTTAGTGAAAAATGTGCAGAAAAAAAGCAACTAGTGCTGCTGAAGTTCTTGGAACCAAACCAGTGGGTCAACATTCACTAATTTGAATATGGCATATTTTATTAATATAAGTAAAGAATCAGGGTAATATGCTCTGGGCATTCAAAGGGATGATATATAAAAGTAGTATTAGCAATAGAATTGTAATTTCATTTATAATATTATTTGTGGTGACTATTTGAATAGGTAAAATTCTTCTAAAAATGAATTTTTGAAGGGATCAAAAGGGTATATTCTCTTGACTTAAAGGAGTGTATCTACTTTGAGATCCTTTTGAGACAACGTACATGAGAAGGTTTTAGAAAGATCCATTGGCCAGATGTTGTTATTTCTAAAACAGTAAGTCTGTCATGTTTGCAGGAAAAAGCTTCTTAATCCAGCTCTAAATTGCCAAAACCATAATCCTTCTATGTGAATAGTTTTGAGTTCTATATTTGATTTGGATGAACCATACATTTAGGAGTGATCCTAGCCAGGATCACAAGGAGTAGCTAAACACTGTACAAAGTTTGTGTATTGTCTTTAGAAAACATGTCCTGGGGATAATTTTTGTCAATGTTCTCAGGCTGTAGGGGGAGGAGTGCATAAGTGTAAAGCTGTGGTAAATTATGTTTCATATTACATAGCTGACTGACTGCTGTCTCTCAGTGAATGTAAATTAGACTGCAAAAATTAAAAATCAGGAATATATTCTGAAATATTATGTGGAACTCTAAATGACAGCTCATGACTGATTCACTAGGAGGAATCAGGGAGAAATATTAACTTATTTAGCACCCTTGGGTCTTCATCAAGGGCCAGATTCAAGATTGCTTGGATTCCATTAAAAGAACTTCCTTCATTGGATATTTTACTGAAGTTTGTTTTAGACGCCTGAAATTGTACATCACCCATCAGCAAGAGTTTCAGCATCTCAACAAAGACCCTCAAGCTCAAGAGCTTACTTCTTTTCTTTCTATTGTCCTGGCAAAGAAACATTTTGATTTGAGTCTTACCTCAATACTGCTAACAGAAGCATGTCTATTTTCACAAGCACCAAGACAATATTTGTAGATATTCTTCAGGGGTGTTGGAAGTTTCATAGACAAATAATATGGAATTGCACTGAAGCTGATCACTAAGCAGCCACTTTGTAATGAGGTCATTTAAGTCAGTTTTACAGGAAGGATTTAAAACAAAAGGATGATGTAATATATTGTGGAAAATGCTCAAGTCCCAAACTTCAATGACTCCTGAATGGTACACTGGCAATCCAAGGTAAAAAAGTAATAACTTTTCCCTCACTACTTGGACAACTGCATGGCAGACTGTAATGTTTATTGATCCCCATCCTTTATCACTTTCCATTGACCATTTATGTCTGTAGTTATGCATAAGGACTATTGATTGGGTAGTAATTACCCTGTAATGTAGGTCAGCTAAGGTCACCAGTACCAACTTGCCCTTCTTGATTTCTGTTAATTTACTTTATTGGGATTTTGTTTTTCTCATTTTCAGTTTTGGAATTGATTTCCTTTTTTGTGCCTTTTTACATGCCATGCAATATTTAAGTTGTTTACAACCTGTGAAGAAACTTCAACTTTATAAGTTCTTTCAGGAATATCTATTTCTACTGTTATTATGTACTGGTCTTCAATAATCCAATATATAATTTCTGCATAAAGTCTAAAGTGCAAAAAGAAAAAAACAGAAAATTAGTGTAAAAAATGCAACAAACTCAGAAAGATTATTTTTTATTTCCTTCCCTTTGGGACACCTGACAGACTGTAACTCAGATTATATGTCCTCTCATAAAAGAATACTTAATGAATTCACCGTCTTGAAAAAGCTACTGAAGTGGAAGTAGGGTGGGATTGTTTATGAAGATGTGGCTCAGAACTTTAATTCTGATCTTATAGTCACGAGAACTGAGCCAACATAGGGTGTGGGAGTATTAATTTACTACTGAAGTGTGAGTCCACAATGAATTATTGCACTGTGCAAGCAAATAATCAGAGATAAAATCATGAGATGGGGATATTATTTGTTACACTTGTCTGCTATGTCTGAAATTGAATCTTGAGTACTTCCAGGGAGAGGTCATATGTTCCAATTCACTTTCCAATGAACCAAACACACAAGGGACATGATCATCAACAAGTTTGTCTTTGAGATGACACAGACGCAGAAGTTATGATAAGCAGTAATAGAGTTTATTCAAACCTTGAATTTTGACAAAAGTGGGTGACCCCCTGGCCTGAGGGGCTGTGAGGAGTGGGAGCTGGGGATCCTGCTTCTGCAATAAATGTGGCACTGGGTGCAAAAAAGCTGGGTTATGTTTGTTTGTTTGTTTGTTTGTTTGTTTTTGATGTATGGTTTTGTTGTTATTGTTGTTTATCCTTTGGCCAGCAGTGTGCCCAGGTGGCCAAGAGGGCCAGTGGCATCCTGGCCTGTATCAGGAATAGTGTGCCCAGCAGGAGCAGGGAGGTCATTCTTCCCCTGTACTGGGCGTTGGTGGAGCCACACCTCGAGTGCTGTGTCCAGTTCTGGCCCCTCACTTTAGGAAGGACATTGAGATGCTTGAGCACGTCCAGAGGAGGCAACGAGGCTGGTGAGGGGCTTGGAACACAAACCCTGTGGGAAATGACTGAGGTTGCTGGGGATGTTTAGCCTGGAGAAAAGGAGACTCAGAGATGACCTTATCACTCTCTACAGCTTCCTGAAAGGTGGTTGCAGTCAGGTGGGGGTTGGTCTCTTTCTCCAGGCAGCAACTGACAGAACGAGAGGACAGTCTTAAGCTGCAGCAAGGGAAGTTTAGGTTGGACATCAGTAAAAAATTCTTCACTGAAAGAGCGACTGGGCAATGGAATTGTGTGCCGAGGAAGATGGTGGAGTCACCATCCCTGGACATGTTTTTCAAAGCCTGGACGTGGCACTCAGTGCCATGATTTAGTTGATGAGGAGGTGCTACATCATAGGTTGGGCTTCATCTCAAAAGGTCTTTTCCAACCTAGTTCATTCTGTGATTCTGTGACAATTTTGGAAGCAAGAAAGTTAATCAGAGATTATTTTGCTTTTTTATAGACTTCTGTGTTTAAGTGAATTTTCATGACCACACATACAAAGCATATTTGCATTTCATGGCACACTATCTGAAAGATAATTAAAACTACCTGAATTTCCCCAAACTAATTTTTTTCTTCATATGAAACAATTAAAAAATCTTCATTAGATTGTCTTTTATCTAATTCAATGCTATTAATACGTTCAAACATTCCACAGAAAATGATTTCTAGTTGCCACCTTCTCCAGGCAGTTCAGAACAGTATTATTGATGGCTTAAAGAGTGACTAAGCAGTTAGGATGTGTTTGTGGGAACATTGAGTCCATCTCTGTGAACTAGGATCATTGTAGTCAATATCTGACTTACACATAGAAAAGAATTAAACACATAATTTTGTCAGTAAGGATATTTTGACCTTAAGTGCCACAAGTGATGCAAACTCGAAAAAAAAAATGCTGAAAACATATATATTGAAATATGTTAGTGTCTCAAGTCTTTGCTAGTATAAAACAAGTTTCATAAAGTGTTCCCTTTGTATCAGGCTGTCCTGTCTAGACTTCAGAACTACTGGCTGTAGTGCTTTGTCTTTGGAAGGCTGGAATTCCCTGTGGCTGTTGTTCACACTGACCTTTACATTGGCTCATTGTCCATACTTGACATGGGTCAGGCAGACAAAAACTGCTTTCCTCTCGTCAGTCAAACTGACTCCTTTCTAATTTGTACTTTAAGGTCATGCCATGCCTTTTGTGAATCTCTTTGGACATGACAAATCATATGAATATGTGTTTCTTGAGGAAGGCAAAACTGTCATATTCTTTCTTATAAAAACTGAAAATCCCTTCAAGCATTTATTCCTGCTGTTATGTACAAAATAAAGTTAAAAAAAAAAAAGAAAAATCAAGGTGCATTCGAGATTCAGATAGGTCTTTAGGATAACTAGTTTATCCTAGTCTTAAGCTTAACCTCTGCCTTTTGAGTTGTCTCTCTTAAGAAAGTTTTTCTGTGAAACAGCTATACGTGAGGAGCCACTTTCCTGATTCCCTGGGAGGGTAGCTATAGAGTCAGACATGGACAGACAATTTCAGCTGGTATAAAACAACCCAACTCCTCTTTGAAGAGCACATTATTGTGAAATTTTGCCCACGGCTACATGTTTCCTGGACCAGAACTGATGTTAATCTTGCTATTGCAAAGAAAGAACAGAATTAGTGCATGACTCCTTTTATCAGCTATCTGAATATGCCTTGTCTGCCCTTACGTAACAGCCTCCTGTGAAAACTAAATATGCCTGTGGGATATTTTGCAGAAAATAAAATGATTTCTAGTGTTAAATACATGGGCCAGAGGTAACATATTGTTCAGTGTGGCTTGGAAAAATCAGACTTTTTTGTTCTGTGTAACAGTCAGTTGCTGTAACTTACATTTAGTTTCAGGACTCAATGAGCTCTAGTTAAAGTGATTAACCATCAAAAGAAAAAAAACAAACCAAAACAAAAGGAATCAGAAATTTTAGAAATGCAGACTACAAAATGTAGAAAGGGGACATAAACACATTAAGAAAGCTACTTAAGAAAAGGAAATATATTCTATGAAAGAAAATAGATTCTAATACTCTGAAAATGCCCTTTAGTTATTTTGAGTTATTTTGCTTATAAATGATGCCAGTTGATTTCCTGGCTGCAGAAATTTTTGAAAGCAGTTGAATATGAGGCAATGTAGCTGAGGTCAGCAGATAGCAACTTCTCTTAGGATTAGGGCAGAGCTATAAAGTAGAATATGTATCAGCTCTCTGAGTGGTTTTGAAAAAGATCAGATGACACATTTTTGCACCCTTGAAAAATGTCTTTTCACTGCATTATCTTACAGTATCTTAAATTATCTTACAGTGCTGTCTTATCAGGAAAGCAATATTAAAACACCAAAGCTGGAATTCATGCCTCTACATTCAAGAAGGTTGAAAATAAGTTTCTAAGCAAATCTTTTGTTTGAAGATCCTTTCTGCAATCAATAGAGACAAACACTTTCAGAGACCAACCCAACCATTCCAAAAGTATAGATTCCAAAAGTAGCAACAGGTGATGCACATGGCCCTGTTGTATCTATCTTTTCTCCTGAGTGTAAAAGGAACCTAGATGAGGAGTCAAGAATTGGTTCTGAATTTCCAGGTGAACAGACTTAAGACATATCATTCAATTTGCAAGGTATTCTTAAAATATGTGCATCTCTGACCCTGAACTTTTTCGGCCACCTTTCACACAGCCTCTTGCTGCAGGTATGAAATGAAGCTTTGCTCCTTTTAGGACTTTCTATCAGGTGATCCTGGTAACACATCCAAAGAAATAGATTTTTTTTTAGTAAATATATCAATACAGACTTAACTGTAAGTTTCATATTGTTGAGTACTAAAGAGTGTGAAAAATCCCACGAGGCCAGCACTCAAGAACTGCCATTGATTTACAAGCACTTTCAAAAAAAAAGAAATCACTGAGTCATAGAATGGTTTGTGTTGGAAGGAGCCTTCAAGACCACCTTATTCCACTCCCTGCCATGGGGATCATTTTCACCTATCCCAGGTTTCTCCAAACCCTGTCTAGCCTGGCCTTGAACACTCCCAGGGAAGGGCAGCCACAGATGCTTTGTGCAGGGCTTTGTGCAACTAAAGCCCTGCGCCAGGTCCTCAGCACTCTCACAAAGGAGAATTCCTTGTTTATCATTTAAACCTATTCCCTCTAAGTTTAAAGTCACTACACCCTGTCCAAATTGAAGCACCAGACCCTATTTTGGATTCATTAAACTTTGTTGATCTGAAAGGTATACTGCATCTTGCCTGGTATCTCCTTGTTGCATTTACTGATGGAATAAGGTCACCTAGAGGACTTTTACCTCATCAGCTCATTCAGCAATATTAAGTGAACTTTGTTTTATGTTCAGACAGTTTAGCAGTGATGCCTTTTATATGACTAATTTCTGTCAAACATGTCAAGATTATTTTTTCAGAAGTACTGCATCCAATATGGCATCAGTTACCAGCCATTCAATACACAGCTGCATACTTAAACAAGCAAAGCATCAAACATGTATTTTTTCTACTTAGAAAATATGCTAGGAGTGAAAATATGTTAGAAATAAAAATATGGCAGAATTTTAATATACAAAGTAGTTTTTCTTGAGAACTTACTGTAATTTCCTGTCTTTGAGAACTTTTTAAAAAAATCTTCCTTTATAGTACAATAACATATAATTTCTTTTTTTTTTTTGTCCTAGTTAGATAGGAAGAAGACAAAACCCAGTGAGAATTTTTAGTGTATCAGGAAAAGAGCGTGTTCTGGCTTGTAAGAGAGATGTCATATGGCACTGACAATGTTGTTGTCATTGCATGCAGTCCAGTGCTGTATCCAAATGAAAAGTTATGACTAAGATGTAATTTATTTCACTTGGACTGTGGCCATGTTTTTGGCCATGGTTAATAATTGTAATAATGTTGAATTAATCTGAATGCTTTAGCAGCACTTTTAAAAAATTTTCATCCATTAAGATTCAGACTCCCAGCTAAAAGAGTTTTTCAAACAATAGTAGGTATTTTAAAATGACTGGAAATGTATATGCAAGTTTGAAGCTATTGATTTTTTTTTTTAATAAATGTTCATGTTATGTTCTTAATCCATGTTGAGACACTTCTCATCCACCACAAAAGGATCATTTCTATAACACTCTCAGAATTAGCACAGGAGACAAATGAAGGAAATTTATTCACGTTTAGCTTTTTTGATGACTTCATTGAACACTGAAGGACCTGACTGTCAGAGTTGTCCTACATACCAAAACATGTAATAAAACCATGCTGTTGAAACAAGACCTGTGGAATATCAGGTCAGTTCGTAATACCTCGGAGACATCCCCAGTGTTTGAAGTACCACATAATTCTCCAAGAGCATCTGCTCTTCTATCTGCCTCTGTACTGAACACAGTTCAGGTAACTCCAGCACTGGCTTCAAGTCATGCCTTTCATACTTCTCTCTTTAAGTCACTGAATTCAATAAATATAACATTAAAAGAAGATACCTCACTTCAAAATTGGAAAAAAATATTTCTCTTCAGTGTGGCTTTGGCTGTTATGGTATTGAAGAGAAGACATAAATGTAGATTATGTATTTACTGCTGTCATGACACCTTGAGACTGGAAATGTTTAGGATCCAAAAGGATCAAAATAGGACAGTTTTCATCATGTGTTTTTGAGTCATGATAGGTGTTATTGATCCTATTTACCTACCTTAGATTCAGACTCAAAATTAGGAAGTCAGTATACTGAAACTGGTAATTTTTCTTTTTAACAAGTGTATCAAGGAAAAGGAACTCTTTTTGGGTGGTATTGCAATTCCCTTTGAAACAGTTTCCATATCATAAAAAGCTATTGCATTAATCTGCAATAGAAGAAAGCGTTACTACCAGATCCATAATAATAGAAGCAATTTTAAAATTTCCCCATATTTTTCTTTCATTCTTGGGCAGCTTTTCCTAAATCTAATGAAAAGTCAGTCCTGTATACTTTCTTACTTTGTTTTTATTTGTTTTGTTTTGTTTTGGTTTGTTTTTTTTTTCCTGAAATTATATCAACATAGTCAAACTGTTGAAAAAACATTGCTTATTAAATTCTGGAAATTGTTTTACAACAAGAGAAAGGGAGACTTGTGCTGGAATATTTTGTCCCGATTCTTTATTTGGCTTTGAAAATATTGTATTCCTTCTATTTTTGGGGAATTCAAATGAAGTAAAGAGGTATTTAAAAGTAGTATCTATAGACTGAATATCTGGCCAAGAAATATATTGAGAGAAAAATTCAAACCCCAGATGTAGTATTTTACAGGTCCTGTAGCTTCAGTTCTAGGGATTTCAATCTAGCTCTTTCAGAAAGAACATTAGAAAAAAATGTAAACTGAGAATTTTTTATGATCCTTTAAGCCCAAAATTTGATTAGAAGTATAATTATGTTCCATACCTTGCCTGTTCCTGGGAAAAATGCCCAGGAAAAAGAAAAACAGGGTAAAAAACCCCTGTGAGAAACACTGACAAGCTTTAGGAGTAAAACAACAACAACAACAACAACAACAAAAGAAAAAATATTTTCCTGTTTTAAGATGGGCACAACATATGATGGTAAAGGAAGTACTGACTTCTAGCTTTGTTGGAGGAGACTGATAAGGCTACATTTCCCATCATGTGATTCACTAAGAAATAACAGAAATTTCTTTTCAGTCTCTATTACACAGAGCAAGTAGACCTTGCTTATTCCTTTCCCAGAAAGCAGAAAGACTCACATGAGGAATAGGCTGGAAATAAGTTTCAGACTAACTTATATCTCCACTACTCAGCGTAGAGAACTTGAGTTGCTCAGTGTATGCAGGATGGGTAAAACAATTTAATATTGTTGTAGATGATCAGCAAATTACAACCCCTTAAAGCAAGGAAGATAAAAAAGATGTTATGATTTAGACATGTAATGATACTTCCACAGGCTACTGCTGTCTAAATGCTACTCATACATCAACCCTTGCTCTTGGCTGTATGTGAAGTACAAGAAGAAGATACTAAAAGCTGAATTCATGGGGAGAAATCCCAACCTCACTGAAGTCAGTGAAAACAATCCCATTGTCTTAAACTGAACCAATCTTTCACACCTGGCATTTGCACAGTGTGATGAGAAGTTCATGTTCCAAATATTGAATGGGTTTAAGTAGCACAGGCAACCTGGTGAAATAAGGGTGTACCTTATTCATAAAAATTACAAACTTGTGGTTATGTGATGCTCTTCAGTTTGTTTGTGGTTTTTTTCTTTTTCTTTTGTAGTTTTCTCACTTATTAAAATATTAAAAAAATGTTTAGAGTGGTGTTAGGGTAAGGTCAGGCTCAGAAAGTAATTTAATATGAATATCATTATTAAAATCTCACAGCATCAAATGAAATTTTTCAGATTAATAAATCTACTGAGATATAAAATTATCTGATTTATAACTGTGCATTAATAGATCTGAAATGTCAGTTATTATCTTGTTTAATATTTTGATTGTTATATAATTTTATGCAGCTTTTAGAATAGGTTCAAAAGGAAGAGAAATAGGAATTTTCTAGCTACGTTTTTAATTTGATTGCCAGACAAGGAAGTAACACTCAATGTTAAATTTTCTGTGATTAACATAATATGAAATAAGATATCATAGTGTTAGTAATTAGCGTTGTCAATAATTTCATTGTTTAATGGAAATCCAGGAAGTGGTAGTTCAGAAATAATTTACAGTACAGTAACTTTTTTTTCAGCAATATTCTTAGTCATTGTGGTGCATAATCTGCTAATAAACTGAAAACTGTGTATTGTCCATAAAAGAGCACAAAGATATTAATCTTACAGGTTGCACATTAGGTGAAAATCTTTTGTAGATAAGAGCAATATCTTGACTGGACTCTGAGCAGTGAGAAAAAAATCACTGGCAACTTTTTTTTTTTTAAGCAATGAATTGCAGGGTTAGTAATTACTGAAGTTGTAGGCCTTTTTATACAGCATGAAAGTCAGGAACCTGTCTCTTACTGCTAGAGATCTTTTCACACTGAGAATTAGCAGACGATAAGCTTTGTTAGTTAATTCATAATTTACAAATTTGGCAACTGACTTTACTGGAGCCCCAAATTTATCCTATTCTTGACACAATGACTTATTTTAGATCTGATTTCCTTTGGTGAAGGTTTTCTCATTTAGCATCTGTCCTGTTTTTCTCTAAAATATAGTGCAATGAGAATGCAGACCTCGTGCGGAAAATGGATTAACTCCTTATGGGTTTCTATGTGGAAATTTATTAGAAAACCAGAATGTGATTCTGTGTTCTTTGCTGAAAACTTATTTTGTCCCATACCAGCACCACTGGGGTTTCCACATCCACTTCTAGATGAATAACACAAAGCCTTCTTTATCCTACAGTTCATAATGGCTTGGGACATTCCTTGAAGGGAAACACCCCAAAATATGGTTTTTAAAAGTCTTCCCCCTTCACATACACACAAAGAAGCAGTTACCTTTAAGTCAAGATATTAATTTTGAAGAGAAAGCAAAATAAAAAGCACAACAAAAGAGAATACCAAAATAAGCCTTAGGGCCTTTCTCTGAAAAAAAAGTGCAGCCATACAGCTACTGCAGTTAGCAAAATCGACTGTGGAGCTAGCAGGGACTCTCATTTAGCTGAGAAACCAGCATCTGGCAACGACTGATATAAAAAGCCTAGTTCACACTTTACCTTGTGTCAGTTGCTTTTTTGGGTAAGCGCATGATATTAACACAGTTAGGAAAACATAAATCTCAACATTGAATGTTATAAACCTCCCTTACTCCCTGTGAATTTCTGGAGTTGAACTATGTAGAAGATTTTCTGTAGCTGTTAAGGCCAACTTTGCTCATAATTCAAGCCCCATTTCAAATCACTGAGCCATCAGAGACAGAATCCATGAGTTTGAGGTTCAGGTTCAACATCAGACATTTAGCTGGAAATGCTATGCCCATGTACAGTTCATTTTACATCTTCCATAATAAAACTAGTCAAAAAATCTCTTCCAGTCACCTCCTCTACTCATTTCATAGGTATGGCTAGAGCTATTCCCATTCTTTTTATGTCACATCCATTTCATATTAATGTTCTGCTGGTGTCCAAAACCGCTGGAGGAATTTTTATATTCTTGCACAGAACATCATTACTCTCTCTGCAGCAGGCCTGGTCACATCTGACCTCCAAGTCTCAGAGCCGTGCCATAAAAAATTGTCTGGATGGTCAAAGCCAAGGAGTGGTGGTGAATGGAATTAAATTCAGTCAGTGGCCAGTTACTGTGGTGTCACCCAAGGCTCGGTATTGGAGACGATCCTGTTTAATATCTTTGTTTATGATCTGGACAAGGGGATTGAGTTCATCTTCGGCCAGTTTGCACATGACACCAAGCTGGGTGGGAGTGTGGATCTACTGGAGGGCTAGAACACTCTGAGCAGGGATCTGGACGGGCTGGGCATGGGCTGAGGCCAATGGTGTGAGGGGCACCAAGGAGAAGTGCCAGGTCCTGCCCTGGGTCTCACCAACCCCTGCAGCTCCAGGCTGGGGCAGAGGAGCTGGAAAAGGCCCTTTGGGAAGGGCCCAGGAGGTGCTGGTGCCAGTGACTTGACAGGAGCCCAAGAGTGCCCAGATGGCCCCTGGGCTGTCCCAGCCAGGGTGTGACACAGCCCCAGGGCAGGGCCCGTCCCCTGGGCTGGCACTGCTGAGGCACCTCCAGTGCTGGGGACAGCCCTGGGCCCCTCAGGACAAGAGACACACTGAGGGGCTGGAGCATGTCCAGGGAAGGGAACGGAGCTGGGGAAGGGGCTGGAGCCCCAGGAGTGGCTCCGGGAGCTGGGAAAGGGGCTCAGTCTGGAGAAAAGAAGGCTCAAGGTGGACCTTCTGGCTCTGCACAACTCCCTGACAGGAGGGGACAGCCGGGGGGGTCGGGCTCTGCCCCCAGGGAACAGGGACAGGAGGAGGGGCAGAAGGATGGGGGGTGGAGTCTAAAGTCATGTCAAAGAAGCTTTAGATTAGATCTTAGGGAACATTTCTCCACTGGAAAAACTGTCAGTCACTGGAAGAGGCTGTCCAGAGCTGTCGTGGAGTCACCATCCCTGGGGAGATTTGAAAAATGTGTAGATGTAACACTTTGGAACAAGGTGTAGGTAGTGCTCCTAGCAGTGATGAACTCAATGGTCTTAGAGGTCTTTTTCAATCAAAAGGAATCAATTATTCTATGATTTTCATATAGAACTAGACGTCTCTTGGGTTTTTTTGTCTTACTTCACCACAGTCTACCAAAAATATTTTAATCATATCTGAATGTTTATTGTAACAATGAACCTCATATCTGAAAAAACTATTTGGGCTGGGAAAAAAAGAAAAAAACAAACAAAATCTCTAAAACTATAGCTCCTTCATTCTCACATATAACAGTTTTAGAGGTTCTAATAATTTTTGTTTTTCTAGTAGCACATCTGGAAAATTTACAGGACAACTGGTTTCACCTAGGTTTTCAGTGCAGAAAGAGTTGTGTCATTTGGAAAAAGCACTTATACTTCTCATCTGAGATTTAAAAATCACTCTTAGGAAAATCAGAAGTGATATTAAATGGGTACTGATATTGCAATTGGACAACAGGCTCCTGTTAATCTTTTCTAAAAAGCAGATGAAATATAATTCTTCACATAAAGCTAATTCTGTGTTTTCCTGGTTCCTGCAGGCTGTACTAGCAGATGGTATCAGCAGCATTCCTTCAGCTTTGGCTAAGACTCAGCTTTTCATTTCAATTTGTTTCTTTTTAATTTCAACCATGGGTGCTATATACAGTAGCTGCTCGAGTTAGTCAAATAATTATTGCAAAACACCATTTGTGGTGAAATTTAACATCTACCTACTGAATAAGAACTTGCAGATAACATTTTTTAACTTCTTGGCAGCCAGATTTAGAAAGAGTCCAAATGACCTTTTTTTAAAAGGCTCTGAAGGCAGATCCATGGATAGGTCTTGAAATGTCACAGAGCATTCTTCCTTTTTAGCATTTTGGGTCTCTTTTGCTGTGTTACTTTTCAAGAGTCTTTCCATATTAGTTATGGGCCCAGCTGGCAGTACAAAGAACCTCAGATCCTCAGCAGAGCCTGGGACTGGGGCAGAACAGTTTGGAGCCGGTGCTACATCTCCTCATTGGTGGAGCTGGTTCTCCAAAAGGTAGAAGTCTCCATCCAACAACCTTGTGAAGTATGGTTAACAAATTTTTATAAGGTAAGAATGTATTAGTAATTCTGCTAAGAAAGTGTTACTGGTCTGGATAACAAGGCTGCAAAGGCAGATAGAGGGGCAGAATTAAGACTTCATGGAAAATATGATGTATAATTATATACAAAAATGGACATATGAAAAATAAGCATTCTGGTAGCAGTAATTTTTTACATAAGAATGTGCATTCTAAAATTCTCCATATTGTATTGCTAAAATCAAACATAATTTCCATGGTCAGAGACAGTGGAAAAAGGTAACATAAGCTTAGTAGAATAACTGAATATGACCTATTGATGAAGGATAAAACTCTGTATCTTTTTACTAATTTTATTGACCTCATGTTGAGACCTTTAAGCTTATTCTGCATTAAATGCATCCACTCAATTTGTATTTTTACTGATGGGATTATAATATGTTATAGTGATTTTTTAAGGTATTTTTTGCGTACAAAAATGGCTGTTAACAATTAAAAAAGGTCTCTTATTTAAACAGCAGAGCCATACCTTCTTTTCTGCAGAGGAAAAAAGTTCATTGCAAATTAAAAAAAAATTCAAATTTCTCTTACTTTTACTACTTTTTTATCAGGTCAAAAACAGTCTATTAGTAAAATTATGCCTGTAGCCTCATGATTAATAAATGCAACACAAAACTCTTATAATGAGATTATGAAGAATATCCATTACCTCAATCATTTTAAATGTCATTAAAGTGCCCAGTGTGATTAAAATAACAACATTTTCCTTCCTGACAAAGCAGCATGATTTTAGTTATGTACAACTGTCTTCACAAACATTTCCTAGGGTACCCCTTGGTACATTTTATACAGTAGAAGGTTTGTGGCTCAGGAATAAAAAGATTCCACAACTTTCTTTTACTAAGTTTAAAGCTCTTTGAAATGTAATTCTGCCCTTGATGACATTCATCAAATATTTACCAAATGTATCCTTCCACATCATCTTAGTATGTAACTGATGAAACATTTAAAAGCTGTCAACAGTGGTATATTTATAAGTTTGACTGCAAAATCATTACATTGCATATAAATGTTGCTATGATGCACTAAACCTGTGAAGAAAAAAAGGAGAGAATGTCCCTTTGGTATTTTCTGGGCAGATGTTGTGGATTTTTGAATTAAAATTTTGATTTCACATATTCCAGGTGACCTCTTCACACATTAAAGCGTTGGTGTGGTGCTGGGGAATACTGGATAGGAGGGTTGTTGGCACTGTGTGATTACTGACACCTTTTAGTACTTTAATGATGAGAGGCAGACAAAATTATTTCCATTAATTAATTAAATGCAATTCACTTATAAATACATAGAACAAAATATCACAATACTTAACATCATTTTACTATTAAAGAATATAAGGAGCATGTCTTAATATTTATGAGTGTCTATCTGCTTTGTTGGATCAGAATTGAACTTGTTAAATATGGACATGGTAAGAGGATAAGGGCAGAGAAAGGGTTAGGTCAGCAGGAGGACAGGTGATGTGCAGTGATCAGCTGTGACAATGGATGATAATTTAAAGTGGGCAGATAGATGAGAGTAAAAAGAGTTAATAACTGAGAGAATTAAACCAAGAAAAGTAAAGATTAAATAACACAAATAAAGTTCCTAGCACCAAAGTCTATTAGTGTATGAAATTATCTGCCATAGGAAATTATATATATCCAATTTTTTGACTCACTGCGCACTATATGGGATAAGGTATTCATGAACAGACAATAGTAGGAGAAGAAAAAGCTCTATTCTTAAAAGCAGAAAGGCAACAAAATACCCTTAACAAGGCTTTCCAATTTTGTAATTTCCTTGGGACTACTTACCTGACTTAGTGGCAGATACTGCAGAGCAGTCCGTCTGTCTGAAATTTTTAATAGGTTGTTTTAATAAGCCTTTCTTGTGATTTGTGTTTCTGATACGAACAGCAATTACCCATCCAAGTAATGAGACTCTAATGAACATGTCTATCCTAGATTACTTTAGAAGTTCATCAGAGAAGCTAATAGCATTGTAAAACTAAAATCTCCTTTTTTTCCCCTGTCAAGACACATCTGATTGTTCTTCTAAGTGCCTTTATATTAAAAAAGTGGAGAGAAAAAGAAATATATGTAGCTCTGTGCACATGTGTGTGACCATCAAATACATGTTGCTTTTATCTACAGTATATGATATAGAACAAAGAAAATAAATTTGTTGCTGCATGTTCTGATCTACATGTGTACATCAATATATTTATTTTCACTGCAGGTTTCATGTAAAAGTGTACCTCCCCTGTGTACAGAAGGAAGATTTCTAATATTTTGGAAATGTTAGTTATTTAGCATTTCTAAGAAAATAAATTAAAAATTTTTAAAAAATAGAGGATTTGAACAAGGCTTTGAACTGCAGTTCAGTGCAGTGCCATAAAGGATGGCACTGTACAATGGAGAAGGGAAAATTGGGGTGATGATTTAAATCTGCTTGCAGAGGCATGAGCTAAATAATCAACATTTCTGTACAGCCAAGGGCTGCAAATCATCTAACTTATAACTTGGAGACTTAAAAGGTTAAGGGGAAAATTCTAATGTATTTAACTGACAAAAAAGGATAGTATTACAAATTCATTTCTTTAACTAATTTTGATGATTATTTTGTGATGGGATCAAACCCATCCTAAAAGGGCTGATTTTCCCTCTGTTATCACACACAGAGCCTTCTAAAATTAACACTACTGTTTAGTTTCACATTTGAACATCTGATCAGAAGAGTCTCACCATGAATTATAGTTCCTGAATGATGTGACTCAAAAATATTCATTGCAGTAAGGGTTAATTGAAGCTGTGAGATGAGTTTATTTTAAAGGTTAATTAATGTACACATCAACCTCATGACTTCAGATGTCCAAGGTTGACTTTGAGTTCTGCAACAAAATAATACTGTGAATTGTTTTACTGGAATAGTTTTAAAAGCAATTTCAATTTTTAGACATTTCAATAAGGTGATGTGTTTTGTTTGCATTTTTCCCAGGTGATTTTATTTACTGATTTGTTTGTTTGTTTTGGTAGATGTTTGCTTCTCACAATGTGTCCTTATAAAAAGAGGAGAAAACTCAACAGAGAGTGTTATACCACTGCTTGGAAATAATTATTTCTAAATAATCATATCTAAATGTTTCCCAGAGAGACTTTCTTTATAGGAAATTAATATCAATGTGGTGTACTTCAGGTGGATGCTTTTGTGGTTTAGGAATTCAAATTCCAGTTTTAGGCTTTAAAAGCTTTTAAGGTGTTGATTTTTAAATGGTTATTCTTTTAAGGTCAAAGAGGAAAAATATATGCTCAAAGGATAAGAAGTTTTATTTTCCTACATTTAGTCAATAGAAAGGCAAAGAAAGAGGTACTGTTAATTTTTTGGTAATTTTCTTGACACTGCTAAAATAAAAAATTACTGATCATTTATGTCAAGCAATAGTCAGAAAAAAATATTAGTTTAGTCCTGCCATTTTGACTAAGAAGAAATATGAAGAATAACAGCAAAAATGTTTTTTATCCCAGAGAGAGATCTAGAATGCAGATTCCTGGCCCAAGGCCTGATGACTTTTCCTCCTGGAACTCAATTTCTTTCCTGCAGGTTAGAAATTACACTCCTTGAATTCAAAGTGTGTAATTGCTGAGATAAACAATTCAGGAACAAACGTTGCCTTGCAAATTGATGGCTGCAGATTGCTGGTGTACAGTGACAAATGATGACTCTGCTTGGGATGTGTTTGCAAGCAGAGAAATAGAGGACAGGCTACGTGCATCAAACACTTAAATTGCACTGAATAATGCAACTGGTCGTAGTCAATAGTAAGTGTAAAACATCAGAAAACAGAACCAGTGGTTTCACAGGGCAGAAAAACTGGCACAGTATAAGAGGCAGAAGGGCTGTAAGGTTTGGGAGGTTTCTGCAGAGATAAAGGTTTGGAGCATTCACAGAGGAACAAAAAGAATATCAGGAGGGATAGAACACAGGAGGTGGAAGGAGAGTCACAACTCCTGATTTTAATGAGAAGTTACTCAGTCTGTGTCTTCATCAATGTAGTGATCATGGGAATGGCATAAACCCAGGTACTTAAGTTCAGTAAATGAATCTTCTTAGCTGACACCTGGTGCCAGAAAATAAAATCCTTCAATAAAATCATGTATTTGGATTTGAAATTTACTCTTGGAACCACATAACTTGTACCTTCCATCACCATGCATGTTCACCCATGAGTGTACAATCTCAATCACCAGACTGAGGGCCAGACTGAGCACTGACAACAGAAAATTAAAATTCTTAGGTGCACAAAAAATATATAGGGAGGGAAATAATAAGAAAAATATATAGTTTTAACAGCTAAACATCCATGTATTTGGACCCTGATCAAGACACATTTTAATCTTTTTTTCTTTTGTTTTTATGGGAGGAACCTATTCTCTTTTTCTTAATTTGACAACTGAATACACTATACACAGTTCTAAAAATAGTTTATAACTTTTTGGGGTTATCTTTTTAAAATTTTATATTTACCTTATATGGTAACAGGTACTTCAAGAGTACTTAAAAAAACATGAAACAATGATAATTTTAATAAAATGATACTTTAATCTATTCTTATAATATCCTGACAGTTTTGCATTGTTTCATGGAAAACAAACGACAAGAAAAGTGTCACTGCTAGAGAATAGGGCTAGTGTATATCCCTCTTTTATGAAAAATAAAGTGTAAAGACAGCTTCCGAGATTGAACTCCAAAGTCATACATAAGAGAAGAAAGGTTTCAGAATTGATTGAGATAAAGAGTGTCATAACTCACAGAATGCACAGAGGGAAGAGGTTTACCTAAAAGAAAAGCAATAACAAATATATTCTTATTTAATGAACTTTTTTTTGTTCATCCCAGTATTTTCTCTGTCAGCAATAATGCTGAAACAAACAGGAAAGCCTATACATGAGACCTCTGGAAATTTCAGTGCCTTCAATGTTTTCTTCATCTCACTTTCTGTTTGACTCCTCAGGATATCACTCTGTGTAAATTCTCAAAGGAAGGGACTTTGGTTTGTGTTTACAAGCAGTGATGGCAAGCACTGGGTGGAAAACTCAGACAAGTTGTGCAGCTGAACATTGCTGTTAACTCTTCCTAAGTAATCATAGCCACAAGGAAGCTATGAAACAAACACATTTTAATTTCAAAGACAACATATTTTTATATGTTCTTATCCTATTCAGATTGAAGTCCCTAGGATTTTCTTGGGATTTTGCACATACATTGCTGAAAACCAGATTATCTTCTATAACTTGTGCATTTGTGTGACTGCCGTGTTTAAGTCACTGTTTGTGTCTGAGCCACGGTTTTGTTTTATACAAGCAAATAAAACTGGAACTGCCAGAGCCATACATCCCTGTAATCCCTGTAGAAATGAACCAAGATGCGTTACATTTGCTAGTGCAGTAAATTAACAAGATTAATGGGAGATTTCCTCTTACCTTGTGAACCCAAAAATCCATCTCTTTGTTCACACTAGATTAGTTTTACTCTTTACAAGTGTCCGATTCCTAATTTTACATTCTTCAAATATTATGAATAATTCCTCATTGTAAATTTCCAGTACAGCACTTCAGCAGGATGCTCTCTGGAATTTTGATTTCAAATTTACCTTGAGACTTAAAAAGTTGTTTTCATCAAATATATACTGGTCTCTGGTTCTGCACATATTTATACTGTGTCTTCAGATTCATGACACATTTACTTTGTAAGAACATCTCCATACAAATAAAACACAGAACATGGGGATCATCAGAGCACAGGAGGCTTGAATCTTGTTGCCACTGTGGAAAATTCATTTGGCTTTTCTGTGTTCAGATACAAGTGGAGGACGTTGTTTTCAGCTGGAATAAAAAATAAAATACAAAACTTTTTCTTTGGCAAGTTATCCTTGCCAAAGGATCTGCTACTTCAGGTGTATAGAATTATTCCAAAGTATAAAGAGGTATTATAGAGTGTGGTTCATTCTGAACAGGTGTCTAATTTAATTAATTTATTTCATTCATAGTCACAGTGTCAGTACTTGGGGCTTGTAGGAACCTCTGAAAATCATGAAGACAAATATCCATGTTCAAAGCAGACTCAACTGCAGCAGGCTGCTCAGGGTTTTGTCCAGTTTTGAATACCTCTAAGGACAGAGAATATACAACTTTCCTGGGCAATTTTTTCCTCTGTCTGATCACCCTCACAGTAAAGAATCATAAAATCACAGAATTTCTAAAGTTGAAAAAAATCTGCAACATCATCAAGTCCATTTCATCCTGTCCTTAGCCAGACATTCTTCAGATTCAGATAAATAAATAATGTGTTTAGGTGCAGCCAAAAGTACAAGAAATCTAGTTTTTCAGTGGTCAGGTTTTTTGAGGTAACAACTTTGATAATTTTTTCTTCCATCACTCCAGGTAATGCTGTAATTTCAATTTGTTTTAGAATGATATTGCAAAGGTGATAGGCTAAGAATCCTATATTCATTCTTTATGTAAAACCCATGTAAAATCCTTATGTAACAACCAAGTGGAAATTCAATCACGTTTAGGTTCTATTTTTGCTTTGGGTAACAACCATGTCAGAAAAAACTCGAAAGTTAGCAACGATTCCAATACATGTGAAAACTATGAATCTGTGTGGCAGAAGCATAAATATGAGCAGATCAATAGGAATCTAACTTCAAAGGGGCAAGAAAGATGTATTCGTGCAATTTTATGGATGTAGAACAGCATCACAATAAAAGTTCATCTCAGAAGATCAGTAGAATAAATTTAAAACCTGTTTCATTTGGAACAAGAATCTGCAGTAAAACTGCAAAGAACATTTCTAGTAAACTTCCATCTAATATGTTCTGATACAGGTCAAGACTGTTGCATACATTATTTTAACTTTTTCCACTATTTAAATAGCCCCAGAAGTGTATTTGTGTTTCTTTTTTCACAAATATTACAAGATCTATTCCCTTTTTCCTAGGGCTGGATGTTGGATGAAGCATATTAAGTGCTAATTATAACAGAAAAGGGAAGACTGGAACTATAAAAACAAAGAAAGTAATATTTTGGTTTTCAATATGAATTTCTGAGCACATATAAGGACATTAAAAACTTTTGGTGAAAAAAACCCCAAAACTATCTTTAAAAAAAATCTATTTTATCCTTTTCTTTTTTTCCCCTTTCATCTTTCTTTTCTTCTTTCTTCTTTCTTTAATTTTTCCCTCTTTTTCCCTTTTGCCCTTCCCTTGCATTCCCTTCTCTTCTGTGCTCCTCACTTACTTAATTAGATATATTTCAGCATTGTGAGTAGAACACCTCATTTTCAGATACAATAACCTGAGAAATGCAAAGCACTTATTTGCACCTAGATGAAGAAATTTGATTTGATATTCCATGATACAACATTATGACAGTTGCTATTTTCATGAGCCTTCATAAAGATATAGAGGTGAACTTCAGCTTAGATTAGATAATTTCTTAGATAATTAGCAAGTTATATGCAATTAAGGATGAAGTCACTGTGGTTTACACACCTGTACAAGGGTGGCCTGGTCTTTAGAAGAACAATTCAGGTTTAAGGTGAACTGACTGTTCTGTTCTTGACTGTACAGGCAGCCAGAACTGATCACTCCATTAAATTACCAAAGTCCTGAAAGTTCATTGGATCAAAACAGATCTTTGCATTTGTATGTATTCTGGATTAAGAGTATTCTCAATATAGGGACCCTAGTTGAAATTAATCTAAGTATTCTATATCTCTGAAGTTCTCTGTAGCTCAATTAGTGGTCAGGTCTAAAGCACAGAAATAACCTTGCATGCATAAAGCAGAAATATGGAAGTTTAAGAGAAAAATGTTAAATGATATCTCCTGAAAGACAGAGGAAAATGAAATAATGAAGCGCATTAAAATTTAAATACTTAAATACCAGGGTGAAGATCCAGAAATTGTAATTGTTTTTTTGTCATCTAAGCCTTTTTTATTCAATATATTAAATTATAGGTGATGAAACCTTCATGAACTCTTGCTTTCTTACAAAGATACAGCTACATTTTTGCTGAGGTATTTTTTTCTCCTTTCTGCAGTGCCACAATCTTGAAAACAATAGATTATATTTTTTTTAGTTCTCGGTTATCCTGCAGCGAAAAGAATCGGTATAATAACATTACATCCTAAAGTGGTCCCAAGTCGATAATAAGATTCTAATGTTGTTTTTGTGCTTTCAGGTCATAGAGCTTTTTTGTAAAGGTAGATTGTCAGGATCATCTTGTGCTTTGGGGAACTCAAGTTATATTCAGTATGGTTAAAAAATTACCACTAAACAAAGTAGAGGAAGCTAATTCTTGTACTCTGCTTGGATACTGTGGAAGCAATCAACAGATACAAATCACCACCTCCGACATTTCAGCAAGCCCCAAATTGTTTTCTGTTTAGTTACTTTTTCATTGCCTTACGTTTCAGCTTCCTTTTCTCTCCCTTTCTCCCTCCTCCTGAAAGTGTGTGTATGTGAGCATGTTTGAAAAATTGCACAAGATTGCATATTTGTAATAAAGATGTAAGAGATCTTAGAGTCAATTCAGTATAAGGGTATAGTCAAATTACCTGTTTAAGACTACCAGTGCCAGAATGTTGTCCGGATAATCCAAATCAGAGCCTAAATGTGAATTTTTATTGACATTCTTCATGTTTCATTTGTTTAATAATTCTATTCATTTGAATATGACTATGACTATGACCATGACTATGAATATGAATATATGAAATAGTTTTTTTATTATTTAGGTAATAAAAAATCTTGTATAATTTGATTAGGCATCCAGAATGTAAGTGCAAACACACTCAGAAAAGAGGCAGTTTCATGGTGCTCGGCAGGATTGGGTGTGGCTTCTGCCTATTGAAACATTCAAAAATCTTTAGACCACACAGCCACCTCGTAACTCAATTCTGTGTAACTTTTTTTGGCTACCTAACACAAGCAGGTATATTAAACACTATGATTTTAGCATTATGTTTTGCATTAGACTCATGCAGTGCTGAGTCCAGGTCTGGGCTCCTCAGGACAAGAGAGGCAGGGAGCTCCTGGAGCAGGTCCAGGATGAGAAACGGCCTGGAGCATCTTCTTTATGAGGAAGGACTGAGGGAGCTGGGGCTGTCCAGCCTCCAGAGGAGCCCTAGCTGAGAGGAGACCCCATCCCTGTGTGTCCCCATCTCCAGGGAGGGCAGAGCAGGGCCCAGGCTCAGCTCTGGGGGCCCAGCAATGGCACCAGAGAAACGGGCAGGGACTGAGCCCTGAAAGTTCCACATCCAGAAAGTTCTGGACGTGAGAAAGAGCTTCTGTCCTGGGCAGTGACTGGGCCCTGAACACATTGTCCAGAGAGGGTGTGGAGTCTCCTTCACTGGAGATATTCCAGACCCCTCTGGACATAATCCTGTGCCCTGTGCTCTGGGATGACTTTGCTTTAGAAGGGAGGTGAGATCAGATGACCCCGCTGGGGTCCCTTCAACCTAAATCATTCTGTGTTTCTGTGAGCTTGAACTTAAGCTTTAAGCTGATATTTGTCCATCCACATCATTTTATCCCCAATAAGCAAACGACCTTCTGAATCATGGTATTGCTGCAGCATATGTCTTTCTAGGAGAAATCATCAAGGTGCCATATTTTCACAACATATCATTTGTAAATTGCTTGACAGTTATTTCTCCCATTATTATTTATCATGTTTCACTCCTCATAAACTGGAAAAAAAAGGTTTATCTTCTGGTTAACAGGGTCTAAGAAGAAGATGTCTCTTGATAAATGACAGGATATGAATCAGGATATATCGCACATTGTGAAACATTTTGCTGTAGTAATAGTGCAACAAATAATAATTCTATCAACTTTATTGGATATTGGTTGTTCAGTCTCATATGTTAAATGGATTTGGTACAGCAACTATCAAACCCAGTATAGCTGTAAAATGCACATTACTAAGATTTCAGCACCTGCTTTTATAGTGAAAGTAGGGATAAAACAAAAATACTATGTAAGGAGGCTGTATTGAGCAGGGGAAACACCTGACAGTACCCACCAGGAGTGAGGGAAAAAAAACAAGGATGTGCTTCATAATTGCAGATAACAGGTGCAAAAACTTCCCTGGTAGAAACAAAGTCTGTGATAATGTCCACAGTTAATTCCACAAAAGCTACTGCCTCTGTTTTTAACTAAATAAATGAACAATAATAATAACCACAGTGATAGCAGTAATAATAAATTAAAGCAATCACACTAGTACAAGCTCTCCTGAGTGGCAGATTGTCTTGAGAATTTCTCAGAGACCTTGCCTGGATTGATGAGTGAGTCTGCAGCTCACCACGAGCCATGCCAGTGTCTGCAGTTCTCCTCTGTCCCCTCTCCCCCAAAACAATCCTGAGCAGCAAATAAAGCAACAAATTGCAGTAAATCCACCCAAACATCTGCCACAAATATTCAAGGCATTCCACAGCACACAGAAACAATGATGCATGGGAATAACAATTCTCAATATAATGTCCATGGGAGATTTGAAGGAGTGCAAGGCTGCAGGCTATTTCAGTGAGGTATTATAGAAAAAAGGACCTTTCTTTGGGGTACAGGGTGAATTTAGCTATATAAATTTAGGGTTGGATAATAGTCTCTGGTCTATTTTATTTACTGAGATAGATTTAGATGGGGAAAGTAATTTCTCAAAAAAACCTGTATCTGACAGACAGTCTGCATAAGACAACAAACGGTCAACACAGTTTGTTCCCTGCCTCAGGGGCTGCCTGACATAGTCACGGGTGTAACTTTTGTGGCCATACATTGGCAATAAAACGCTGCCATTCTTGTCATTTGAAAGTTTTTGATAATGGTGATAGTGTCCAATACAAGCAATTTCATGAAGTCCTCTCCAGCAGCTCACCAAGCAGCCAGAGTGAGTGTGTTGACAAATATTTTACAACACAGTCATTACTTTGTTTTCTGGGGAAAAATGAATTCATTTATTACCTGAAAGTTGTTTTCCCACTCCTCAATGGTTGGGAAGAATTTGGGCAGGAGACTAAAGAAAGAAAATCTCCAATATACACATCAGGAGCAATATGCATATAGCACATCAAATAGAAAAATGAACAAAACCCTCAGCTTACAAAATGTGCGTGTAATGCAGTCGACATATTTATTGTCCTCTTCTGGTATCAGCTGGCTACTGCCACAGAGGAGATACTGGCCTTAGTGAAAAAGGAGAGTCGATCACCACTTCTCCTTCCGTGCTTTCTTCATTCATGCTCCAGAGAAATGCAGAAATTTAGCCAAGACCAATGGCAGCAGCTCAGAGAGCAAAATCATACACATGCACTAGAAAAACCCAAAGGGGTGTATGCCAGCACGGTGACTGAACTGAAGAGGTCTTAATCTCATGCAACACTGTTTATAGAACACAGTTATGAATTAATTCAAAACAATATGGAAGCAGGTGGGGCTCTCCACAAGGAGTCAGGAAAACTGCTTTTTCAAATTCTCTGCCTTCATATAGACTTTTTTCTGTGAATTAAGTGGACACTTTTTTCTCTCTGTATCTTGTTCTTGCTTATCTTTCTTTTCTCTGGCCTCTGCAGACCAAGTTGTCCAATCTCTAGGGTGTGTCTTGTTATGGAGTATGACATACAGCCTAACACTTGTACAGATTCCAGACACTACAGCAATAAGAGATCTACCCATTTTCACAGTGTGCTTTGGTTTGGAATGAAGTTGTCCTTACTTCTGTTTTCCAGTACTACTCTGGAAAAGGACTGTTTTGACTGCTAGAACAACTTCTATATCATACTGTATTGAACCAAAATGGGTTAAAAAAAAAAAAAAGTTCATTTTTCATTCAATAAAATAGGATATAATCATCCCGGGCATGAGGCCTGCAGGACACTTATTGCTGTGAGATACTTAAAAGAGCTCAGTCTGCTTGCCTTATTATACAGAATATTGGGGGGCAGCTTGCTTTCTGAGTTTAAATTCCCCAGGGGAAATAGAGACATGGGAAAAATCTTTGCTACATCTAGCATTGAAACAAGGAGCAATGCCTGGAAGCTGAATTAAATTGCAGCTGAAGCCCCTTCATACTTTAGAAGAGGCTCAGACTTTTCTGCAGTGCTTGACCACCGCAGTGTGACACCCTAGAAACTTCAAATCTTCTTCCTTCTTTTCAAGATGCTGAGATGAAACTGTAGAAATGAAAGTGTAGAGCCTTTATGTTACTCTGAAGGAGGTCTGATTAGTCAATTGTACTTTAAAGCATGAAAATATTATATATTATATCTACATACGATGTGCATTTAAGGCTCTGTTAATGAGAAAAAAACACTGAAGCAGATTATGTATTTGTTGGCACCTCTATTTCTTAATATTTGAATAGAAGAACCCATAGTAAATAAATATGTTCAATGTGATGCTTAATGAGTCCAAAAGAGCAAAGTGTCTCTGTGGAAAGAGCTACTTACCAGGATCATTATTGTTATTGCTGCAAGTACAATCATAGAGGTCAAAATTAACCACATCTTTCTTTGTGGGAGAGAGGCTTTTGCTTTGAGGGAGATATCTATAAGTCTTACAAAGCAGATCTACAGACTGTTAAGAAACTTACTCAGACAGGCTATATAAAATGGATAATTCTGATTTTTTTTTCAGCAAGAAAGCAGCAGCTTGCTTTCTGTAACCACAATGGTCCACAAAACACCTTTTGATGACTGCTTTATCAGATAACCACAATTACTGCAATGGGAAATGGAGTGTGACATGTTATATGTAAGGACAACTAACCAGAGCCAGATATGATCTATATTACCTCTAAAATACTTTACTCTTTTTTTCCTAGTGCTGCTGCATGCCACCGAGCATCTGAAAAAGGGGTGGGGAGGACAACCAGCCTCCCCATAAAGCTAAAACACAGTTTAGCTTAATGCATCACAAAGACTCCACAAAATAAAAAGAAAATATGGTAAAGATTAAACCTTTTCTGATAAGACTTAATATTGCTAATTAATCACTTAATTTTATTACTTTTTCAACAATATGCATGACATCACACAGCTGAAAAAATTCTACCGTCTTTTTGACCTTTGGCTGGTTGATTAGGTTTTCTGTGAGTGACTGATGACTGTCATTGATTTCAAAGTGACTCTGAGGATGGTGTATGTATGATATGTGGCTTGATTTTCAAAAACAACTCGTTTGCCTCACTCTAAGTATTACAGGTCAATAACACAATTGTAGTGAGAGTAAAGTCACTGATGAGTAAATGAGGAAAAAAAATCCATGCACAATAGATTTTGAGATTTTTTTTAGGGAATACTTAGAAACTATCTTATATCTAGAACAGGAAGTTGAACCTGACCTTTGAAAATTAGGACCAGTCAGAGGTTCACCAGTATAACAATTTGAGATACTCAAAATATTAATTTTTGAAAGTACCGTCCATGACATGGAAACAAAATAATTTAAAAAAGAATTTAATATTCTGAAAATGTATGTTAAATTTTGGTTCAGTAATGATAAGGAATTGAAATGAGCTGAACTCACCTTGCATAAATTTCAGGGAAACTACATGATTCAGAAGCCTTGGTATTCTGAAGAATGGGTAGACTTGATAGCTGTTTTAACAATCTGCTACTTTCTAGCACAAAATAAAAGAAATTCTATTATTGAGACTACATTAGCTAGTGTGGGCAATCAGTATATTTATGGATCTCTGGGCATCATGGAAAAACACTGTGTAGCAAGGACTGCCAAAGACATTACACTGTTTGGGTGATGGCTTTTAAATTTACCTTTTAAAAGATGTTACTATATTTAGGCATCATAGAAGCACTGAAGCTCACTGAACTATCCCAAGCATAGTCCAGTGCAGTTTGTAAAAATGTTGTGAAAACATCCTGACATAGAGCCTTGTACATTCCAGCACTGACCTCATTATAATTCCAATATTTCCTCCAACAAAAGCCGCCCAGCTTTGCCAAATTCTGCCAGCACAAGGTGGCTTCATTGCAGAGATTCAGATGAAATGCCAAGTTTATTCCTCTAGAGGACCCAGGCAAAATGAGGTTTGAAGGAAAAGAAAATACTCCAATACCCCAGTTATTACATGAAAGGGTAGATAGGACATCCATCCCAAGGGACAAATATAAAGATGGGGATTCCATTAACTCTGCAGGTGGAGAGGTATGACATTGTACTCTGCTTCACTGTGGTGGTCACCACTGCAGCTGGAATGCTCAATTTAATACAGCTTATCAATTTTATTTTTTTTAAGGATAACTGTATAGATCAAAAATTATTTTATTTCCTTCTAACTAATGCTCATTATCCAAATATGCTTTGGATACTTATAATTAGATTTGACAGGCATTATAAGACTATCTTACACACAATATAAAACTTAATTTGACATCTACAGAGTACTCTGAACCTGAAAGGTGTGCTATACTCCATATTCTATGTGGTGTATGCAAATGTTCTAGAAAAAAAAAAGCTAGGATTTTGTTCACAACTTTTTGTCTCCTCAAGGACACATTCTTAAATATACCTTAAAAAAAAGCAAAACCAAACAACCCAGCACTTATTTTAAGAAAACAAACACACACATTATTTATCCATCTTATGTATTAGCAAAAACAAAGTATAGCCAAATACTGGCCCAAATATGGCTGATAGTGTGTCAAAATGTGGAAAAATAATATATTTAAATAACTTAGATCATAATTATTACATTTATCTGTTGTTCTGCCATTTTTTAATTTATTTATTGTATAATGGAATTCAGTGTAGTCTCATGAGAATGACATTACAACTGTGTTGCCAGAGGCAAACAAACATGGTACAGATGCTTAAGGGAGATAAATAACCTAAATGTTAATATTTTACTGATGTTAAGAAAAATTAAAAAATGCCGGGACAGAGTGTTCATAGATTCTTTTCTGAGTTAAAAGAGTGCTTCTCACAGATATGGGGCAGTCACAGTTTTAAACATAGATTTTATTTCCATGGGTTTTAGTGCTGGGGAATGTGACAGAGTTGTTTCTGACAGATTGCCCTGAGCGTATATCTGATCTTTCCAACTGCTGCCTCTACGGTTCACTGAGAGGCGATCAGAAGGCCTGGGGTTGGCAGGTGGCAATGCAAAGCACACAAACCACAGGGTTGTCTTTCACAGCTTTTTTTTTTTTTTTTTTTTTTTTTTTTTTTAATCCCCAATCCTTTTTTTTTTTTTTTTCCCCCTTGCCTTATCACTGACTTTCAACAGTTTGGCCTCTCCAACTCCCCATCTGCTCCATCCTCGTCTCCAAAAAATGGCAAGCCTGTGCAGTTAATTCACAGAGAAGCCCGAAGGCGTCGGATTATTGGAATTAAAGCTATGCTGTCGACCAACTTGGGTCATGAACCAAGGCCCCCCATAGTGCTGGGAGCCAAATGGAGGGCTATTCTCAGAGTGGGGTGTCTGAAGCAGGACAGCTTTATGGCTCCTTGCCATCGAGCATTTAGTCTCTGTCAGCCCGGTGTTTTCACATGGAAAGCAATGCCATTAGACTATTTTCACTCAATGTAGCTGGGAAGTTGTAATCACACATTAATAAAAATAGGGACAGCCATCCAGCATTTCATAAATCAACCTTTTCTCCACTATGCTCTGCACAACCATAACAGATGGGTTAGTTGAGATGGGCCAACAGAAATGGGTGATTTACTGGCAAAAAAATTATGACAGCTGGATTGCACACATATAAAACCACACGTACTCTTAAATTTAAGTAACATTTTGGAAAGAGAGGATTTGGTTCTGACCCCACTAGTTGGAACTGGATCTAGCCCTAAGAATATTAGGCATTACCCTTCAATTTGCTGATCTTTAACTTTTTCATTAATGACCTGGACATAAAAATGCGGGAGGGTTTTGACACAATTTGCTGATATCACAAAGTGGGAACATTTTGTATCTAGAAGAGACAGGATTATTGTAGAGGAAGAGCTGTGTGACCCAGAGGAGTGATAGAAGTGGAATTAAATGCAATTGTAAAAAGTGCAAGGCCATGTCCTTAAGGACTAATAGCGAGGCTGTTTACTATAACACATCAGTTTGGAGGCAGTAGAGAAATCTTGGATTTATCAGCCACATGCAGGGTAATTATAAACTACAAACATCATGAAATTGTGCATAAAATAAATGTCACTTCAAGAGGTGTTTGGAGTGATTTTTTTTATCAGACGCATGGAAGAATTGGAGGTATTATAAAAGATACAAGTGAAAACTCAGTTAAGATTAAGTGTAGTTGCTTATGGATGATGATGGCAAGTTCAAATTGAAACAGATGTAGAGCATGTGTATCAGGCTGGTCCTATCAGAGAAAATGACAGTTTAATTTCCTTAGCCTAGGTAAATGAAAGTAGAAGTGTGATAAAAGTACATACATATACTGATAAGAGGTGAAGGAACACAAAGGATTGTGAGGAAGAACCGTTTAAAACAAAGGACAAGGATGGAATAATATCTAATGGCAGCTTACTAGCAAGGAACACATTCTGTGTAGAAGTTACATGAAGATTACTGATCACCTCATGACAGTACAGAAGATCCAGGGCAGTTGTTCACTGAGAAATAAATGGAACATAAACATCTCTCCTCTCCTCTCCTCTCCTCTCCTCTCCTCTC
>JANPWX010020150.1:1917349-1948586 GCA_024734555.1 Trochalopteron elliotii
CCTCTCCCTCTCCCTCTCCCTCTCCTCTCCTCCCCTTACCCAAGACAAGAAAACTCATACAACTGATGGGCAGAGCTAAACATTTGTATTTTCTGTGAGTAGCCTTATTGATTTCACAGCACTGTATGGCTTACAAATGCAGAGAACACCAGTTACCGAAAAGGAAGTGAGTCAACATCAGCCACCTAATCCCTAGAATACCAAAGAATTTCAAAACTGTTAAATCCTATTGTGGATGAGCTGTAGTGTAATTTTCATTTAAATTATTTACTCATCCCATAGGTGCAGCTTTTTTGCAGTCTGCTGTGTCCCACCATCATATTATGGAGTCCAAAGTTCAGTGTATGTTTCAGAATGAAAGTAGTATTGAACAGTGGATATAGATCAAAATCATTCATCTTTCACCAGAGACATCAGAAAAAAATAACCATTGCCATAAATGTCAAATCTACATAGGAAAACAAGGGCAAACCAACCTTTTTAATGTGGGTAGAACTCAGTGTCCAGAGCTGTATATGATGAAAATGTGCAGTCATTCTGCATAAAAAGCAAATTTTCTCATGGATCATCTTAAGCCATATGTGGTCAAAGCTCTTCACTTCTTTCACTGTCCCCCTGTTCGTACCTTGTTATCAGACTGTTTCCTTAGGCTCTGAACTAAGGTGAAACAGCATTTGTTTTCTTTATACTTCAATAATTTTGCTTTACTTGTTCATGCTCTTATGGCAGGAGAGTACTTCTTGTGTATTTTCTACTTCTCAGGTTCTGAGGCTTTCCTTCTTACATCATCAAGGTCTGCCTTCCTTGATAATATGCAATCTACTTTGGATTTATACTCTTTTTGATTAAAAAAAAAAATTAAGAGAAAAGGGTTTGAAGTACCTACTCAAGTTTTTAAAGTGGGTTATGTAGTTAGAAAAACAACAACAACAACAAACAAACAAAACCTGAAAGGAATAAAGCAGAAATTCAGCAGGTGCAAAAACCCAGATTGTGACCCAAAATTTTTCATTTGTACAAACTTTCACTTGTATTTACTTACATAGGACAGACATATCCCTTGTAATGGTCATCTTGGTTCATCAGTTACATTTTCACGTACATTTCTTAAGCAGCCTTGAAAGTTTCAGTGAGGTTGAAGTGAAGGATCTCAGCTGGTGAGTGTGTACTCAGTCTACCTAAGTAATTTAAAACAAAATCAATTATTCAAGTAAATGTTTTCAATATCTTTTGCCTTCAGAAGGAATGGAGGATGTGTGTATGAACCAAATTCTCCCAAAGTACCATGTCCAGGCACAGGAAGGATAAGAAAGTGCCTAGGAACATTTAACATGGATTTACAAAAGGAAAATCTTATCTGAGAACCTCAGTTCTGTGATGGTCTTCATGACTAGATGAGTGACTCTGCAGATGAAAACAGTGGATTATATTTCCCTTCACTCTAAGAAGGCTTTCAAATCAGTCTCACAGTGTTATTGTAGTCAAAGAAGTGTATCTGAAGTACTGTGCCTGTTTAGGGCTTTACAGTACCAGAAATGATTTCACATAGTGAAATGAGCTTAGCAGAAATCCCCAAGATGGTCTTGGAGTAGGGCATAAAAGAGGAACAGAAAATGCTGAGACATCTGAGCTTGTGGATTTGTTCAGCATGATGGATTGAAGGCAATCTCATTCATCTTAGAATGAAGACAAAACCAATGTTGATGGAAAGTGAAATAATGAGAAAAAACCAACCAAACAAAATATTTGCAGAACAAGAAAATATAATTAATTACGAGGGTTGATTTGGGGTTTTTGTTTGGGCTTTTTCCACGGGAGTGGTCAGCCAGTGAAACAAATCCCCAAAACACCTGTGAGATTTCCTTCCTTAGGAAAAGGAAGTTCAATATTTGGTTGAATATTACATGAGTGATCTGTGCCAGGTGGACCCACTATGAGCAAGAGTTTGCATTAGGTGACCTACAGAGTTCTCGTCCGTATAAAATTGTTCTATGATTCTCTGATTTCCATATATCTTTCATCAGACAATATTTAATTGAACCTTGAAAAATTTGTGTCAACCATAGCAGCTGCTTCTTCTTTCTGAAACTGTGTCTACATTTAGTTTTCCGCATCTTTTTCTCAAAGATATAAATACCTATTCTCTTATTAATAATCTTTTCGCCACATAACACTCACTTTATTTCTACAGGTAAAAAAATAATGGGGTGATAACATGTCCTGAATTGCTAGTGACAGTAACTGTTAAGGCTTCAAGCACTTAGTGTTTTTCACCAGCTGTTGCTTTTAGCATCAGCAATTTTGTTCCCCTAAATCAATCCACGGTTATTTATGCATTGAAGAAAATTAGAGAAAAACAGCCATTAGGGAAAAGTAAGTGGGGTTCCTGAAAAAAACAAAGCCCAAAAAACCAACAAATTTGTTGTTGTCTGTCTTTGTCACTGTCATACATGGATGTCACAAGTTTGCTGATGACACCAAGCTGTGTGATGAGGTCACGTGCTGGAGGGAAGGGATGCCATCCAGAGGGACCTGGACAGGCTAGAGAGCTGGGACCATGTGAACCTCATGAAATTCAACAAGGCCAGGTGCCAGGGGTAATTCAACCCAGAAACACAGGCAAAGCAGAGAATGGTTTGAGAGCAGCCCTGCGGAAAAGGACTTGGGGGTGTTGGTTGATGAGAAGCTCCACATGATCCAGCCATGTGCACTGGCAACCCTGAAAACCCCAACAGTGTCCTGGCTTGAATCAAAAAAAAGTGTGACAGGCTTGGAGCAATCTGTTCTAGTGGAAGGTGTCTTGCCCTTCTTGTGCAGGGTATTGGAACAAGATGATTTTTACTGTTCCTTGAAACCCAGACCATTCAATGATGATTCTGTGATTTCCACTCCATAGTCTGAGCTCTGGTGTTGCTCTTTCAGGCATGGAAGTCAACTGCACATGTTCCAGATTTATATAAGAGCCACTGTGATTACTGGTGATTAAATACTGATAATATTTAATCAGCCAGGTCAAGTTTACTCCTGAGAAACTATATCTTTCTCCCCCCCAACCTTAATACTATTTATGTTTTAATGTATTATTTGAATATGCAACCTAATGTATTTCTTTCCTGGTATTATTTATGTATTAGTCATATCTTCTTTGTTATCTGTTTCCTGCCTTTCACTTTCAGCCTTTTTTTCCTTTACATTTTCACTCTTTTCTCTATGGAGGGATGCAGCAGAAGTGTTTCATTTGGCTAGTTACAACCAACCATTTTTTTCCTTTACAAAATATTCTGGAAAACCTTGAGAAAAGGGCATCCTGGCATGCAGCATCTACACATTCTGAAATGTTTTTCTTCACATTCTGAAAGGTGTTTTCACATTTTCACTGCCATTTCCAGAGCCTGTCCATACTGAAGTCTTGGAATGAATCAGTTTCATAAAGCATGGGAAATAAATAAATGTCAAAAACCATTTCTAATCTGCAGAGGAACTAATGCTGAATGCCTCCCAGTACTGAAGGGACCCTTTATAATGGTGTTTTGTCAGAATCCATAATGAAGCCTTGGTGTAAGGCCAACCTTTTCTGCCAGGTATAAAGGAAAGTTTCAACCTGATCCCAGCAGGATTTGTGGTCTGTGAGTGTTTGTGTGTGTAGATGCATATTCATACGTGCTGCTGGGTAAACTGAGCTACAGCTTTATCAGTGGTAGGCTGATAAATCTATTACTCTGAATAAGAATTATCAGTTATAATCATGATTTGGGCTCACAGGGTGTATTAACATAGTAGCTTTTATACATCAAGAGTATCCTCATAATTGGAAGGATACATCATGGATAGAAGAGGTTAAACAAATACTTCTAGCAAGGAATTTCTTCCATTTTGTTTGTTAAGAGTCTATTTTCTCATTCAACCCTCAAGCTAGCATAATAAAAATGTAATTTGTCTTCCTCCTCATCACCATCCTTCGACCTTCAGTCTTCTCCTTCTCCCTTTATCTATTATGTCTTTTTTTTATTTTTTCCGAGGCAACAAATAATAATAAGAATTATTGGTTTGGATTCAGAAAAAAAAAATAAAATAAAATCTAGGAATAAACCTCTACTCATCATCATACTCATCAAAACCTCTACTCAAAACCTCAAGCATCACCATTGCTTAAGTTTCTGTTAGTAAAGAATTCAACACCTCTTGGGGAGGTAAGCAAGAAAGTTTGGTGCCATATTGCACAAAGTTAAGATTCTGCCAGCTGTCAGCTGCCACTTTGGTCACTTTAGGGTGCTCAGTCTTATTATAAACCAAACCCATGGGCAGGAATCATGGAAGGGTTATCCAAAGAAAGTGCCCCCTGAACAGGGAGCTTGTCAACAGGACAAGATAACCACAGCTACGTGAACAAGTTACCATGGAAACCATCCTAGTCCATGATTTTAACCTGCCACAAAAGTGAGGTGATTTGGGCAAGGTTAGCAGGCAATAAGAAGGCTTGTTATGTCTAATTAGCTAAATGTGTTCTTACAGCTCTTCCTACCCACCAGCCATTTAGGATTTTTAATTTTTCTCCCTCTGCACATTCATTTCTCATTGTTATCCCCTTCATATGCGGTTCTCCAGACTCAAGTTTTTGTTCTGCATTGTCCAAGTAGCAGGTCACATCACACGATGGAACTTAATGCTCCTTATTCAGCTGGCATTCCTGGTTTGGTGTTCCTGTGCCATGGGTCTAGCTTCAAATGTTCCTCTGACCATAAAAAAACACTCTGCTCTTCCATGAAGCTCTCCTTTCATCACACTAGAAAGGAGTTGAAAAAGAAAGGCCCCATAAGACTCCCACATTTTTTTCAATCAATTCATTTTCTGCAAAAGTGTAAAATTTTCCCTGAATTAATATTGACATTGGTAAGATCGATTACATTAGTTTAATAAAGATACTCTGCAATATTTCCTGTAGTGAGATTGTTTGACAGACCTTCCTGATAAACTTCAAAATTACTAAACCCTCAAATTAATTACGTGTTCTGGGACAAGCAGCCACAATGATTCACTGCTCCCATTTTCTGACAGCTCAAGCCCCTCTCAAGTAAAACGTGTAAGAGTGAAACATTATTCTGTAGACTATGCATAAGACACTTTGATACCTCATATGTTTCAGCACGTGCTTGCTTCAGTAAATGATTTCTGAAAAAAGAAAAAACTCAATTTCAGTCCAAATCTTTATAAATCTGTTATAAATTCTTTCTCTCCCTTCCTTCTGTCAAACATTTACTTCAGCAGCCTGGACAGAATCCCTGAATCCCAGCAGACCACAACTGTGTGGAAAGAAAAGGAGGAAGGAGAGTTCCTTGCAATTTTCATTTCACTGCCAGAAACTTAAGATGTTGTTCCCTGTCTGCCTGCAGTCTGGATCTGGGAGTATGTTTAGATGTGAAAGCTATTCCAGAATATATGTGTGCTGAACTCAAAAGTGATGGGAAGCAATGTGTGCTGTTAGGACAAACACTCTTTACTGCATATTTTTGGTGACCCTTTCATTCCAGTGTTGGAAACGCATATTCAGCTTGGGCAAAAGGGGATTTTCAGAACTTAATTCCAGTAGTCTGTCCATGTGTCTAAAAAATGTGACATTTAACTAAACACAAGATTTGGCTACTTTGGCTCAAAAGATTATTCCACTTCTGCGAATCACTAGGGCTTTGGTTGTGGGGTGGTTTTTTTGTTGTTGTTGTTTTGGGGTTTTTTTCTTAATTTATAGTTCTTGTTTGCAGCCATATGTATACACATGCACAAATAAATATACGCCTGTTTCTGCCTCTTCCTTGATTTGCATTTAGGTTTCCAGATTTCTTTCTGGTCCCCTTCAATTTTCTTGAATCACGTTTTTCAGTATTCAGCAGACAATTGAGGAAAATAGAACACTGAAAGCAGACTCCTGATATTCCCTTCTTACTGACTCCTTTATTGTCTTATCTTTTCATGTGAGTTGAGTGTTTTCAGGACAAAAAATTGCTGTTAGAGACAAAGCAATATAATATCAGAGAGATTTGCAAAGGTTACCAGGAGTTAAGTTTATTTACTCAGTCCCCAGTGTACTTAGTGCGTGTGTCCTGATGAAGAACTGAAGTCAGGTGGAAATTTAATGCCTAGCACATAACTGAAAATACCTTACATGAGTTTACAGATAGATAAAAGATATGGAGGCTGTCTTTACTGGGCTGATAGTCAACTTGTGCTCACAAAACAATAGAAACCACTAACAGTATTAAAATAAGAGCTGAATCCCACTAATTTTCTATTTGCTTAAAAAGAAGTCTAAAGTGTACATTTGTAGCTCTTTTTACATGTAATTTTTTTAAAACAACAATCTGCTGTTAGCAAACGATAATTGATTTATTTGTGGCTTTAAAAAAATTTTAAAAAAATATTTTTTTCTTGTGAAAATAGCACTGCAATTCCTAGATTTTTTTTTCCCTTACAAAAACCAGCAAAAGTCCATGTGAGACTGATGTAGAAATGACTTCTTTTTACAACCACCTTATGGCCATCTATGTCTTCAGCTGAGCGTTGCAATCAAAGAACCTTTAAAGATGATGGACAATTTAGAAAATTGTCAGATCTCTGAGAAATGCTTTGAGCAATTGACTTGAACTTGTTCATCTTGAAGACAGATGCTAAGGATTTAACGCTTCCACATTCTCTTCAAATTAGACCCAGAGCTATTGCTGACTGATGCAGGATCATGTGGCTTTGAGTATCCAATTCAGTCAGATCCTGAGGCCATCTCTTTAGAAACACTTGCTGATGTAAAGATGCTTTGACCCACTCATCAGTCATGCTTTTGACAAGAAAAAGTCAAAAGAGTACAGTCTGTAGTAGAGAAGAACAACTTCAAAGCCTAACCTGCAGACAGCACCCTGATTCTGTAGTGATTCTTGCATGAAATGAGATGTTGATTCAGTTATTTAGCATTGTATCTGTGGAATAATGAAATAACATTGTCACAAGTTGGAAACAATAGAACAAAACATGCTTTGCTAGCTTTGTAGCTAAGCAACTGCATGGAGGATGTTTATCTTTATTTCAAACATTTGTCCAAAACAGAAACGAAATTACCTGGAGGAATATCTCCTATGTCACTAGAACATTCTTCATCCAAAAGGTGGAAAAATAATAAAATTCCAGAAATAAGAGAAAGACTAGACAGACATTAGTAATCTTCATCACAAAAGATGCTAAAAAAACTGCAGAAATTATTCAAATGTAAATTGAATCTAGAATTTTTTTATGCATGAGAGGTGTATTTAAATGAAATAGCTTGTGTTCGCTTAGAGTTTTCTTGCAAGAGTGTAAAAATTACTATACCAGAGAAAGTGTCGGTTAAATCCAACAGGGGCCAATAATGAATTGCACAAGAACAAGTGTTCAGTGATGCTTCTTCAGATTTCTTTCAAAACCCCCAACCATTTGCAGTTCCCTTGGATCAAATAAAAACATGTTTCTTGCATGCTCAAAATAGACTTTAAGTAGTGTTTCATGTCACAACTTTGTGACTAGCCAGGTGAGAAGTACATTATTTAGAACAGTTCAAACTCTCTGGTTTTGTCTAAGAATTTATTTTTTGTCAAGACTATTAAATGGCTTTCCTTTAGAATTCCACACTCTTCACCCTCCATCTGATAAAAATAATGTGCAAAGATCATTACAAAAGAGCTGGACTATTCTATTATTTTCTGCATTTCTGAAGCTGTATTTTCCTTCCTGACCATTCCTTCCTTCCCAAAGCAAAGTCCAAGTTACAAGGGGAAGGGGACGAATATTTGAGACTCTGTAATGTGAATTTCTTCAGAGGTTGGAACAGCTCAAGATGAGATGTGCATTGCTGGGCTATGTGCTGTTTCCATGGCATCCAGGCTCTTCAGGGCACAAGTTCACACAACAAAACTTTGTCTTTTCCTTGGCCCAGTCTGCTAATCTGCCTATGTCCATGGCCATTCAAGCTGGACCCTGTTCTGGTCACCAAAAATACTTTAGTGTGAAGCCAAAAAAAAAACCAATTGCAGAGTCTCAAGGCCAAAACAAGAACATGAAAAGCTTTTACAAGCCATGTCCATCTAGAAATGGAGGAGAATGAACACAATTAATTGCAACACCTTCATGATAATAATTAGTTCTTTGGTCTCATAGCCTAGAATGCCAGCAAAGATGAGCTAGCATTGCTCATGGCGTGAAGTCAGAGTGAGGTTTCTCCAAGTACTTACTTCTGAAGATTTCCAAATGGATTAAAGAATAATGGTGTTGACAGGAAATTCTCCTTTCATGTTTCTGTACCACATTACTCATTAACTGTGCAGACTCCTGAAAAGAGGATTGCTTGCCCAGGGACTGACGGGAAAAAGTAAGGTGCACTTGTCTGATTGAATGAAAAAAGCTGTTTTGTGACTGTGGAAACTTCTTGTGTATTCCAGTGGAATCCTGGGCAAATCAAATGGTTAACTGCAGTGTTTACGTTTGGGAATGGGACTATACATGAATGTTAAAATGTTTATGTTGTTAGAAGAAAAAGTTTCAGCATTATACTTTTAAGCAGTAATTAATTTTAAAATTAAGTTAAAATTCTGCAAGAAAGCAGAATATTTGATGTTGAGGAAGATAGAAACAGGAGGTTTTAATGACACAGATTTGTGTTAACTTTTGCATTTGCTGTGCACTTGTTTAGACCTGAAACATAGTCATATTGAATGTCTGGCCACAAAAGATCACACTGGTTCCACATAGACTCTAGTCTTCAACATTTTTTTCAGACTAAATTGACTTTGAATTGATCTTGGTTTTCCCTTTTCTTTCAGAAACGTCATTGCTCAGTGGCAAGAATATGATAGGCAGTTTATAAGTGCAAAGATCTGAAGAAAGAGAAAAGAGCAAAATGCCTTAGAATGCTTTTTCATTTTCTTTTAAAAAGATATTCCATGACATTTATTATGTGAACAAATAACAACAGAGCTGCTTGTCTTAAGAAGACAGAAAGATTGATTTTTCTTCATTTTTTTATATTTCTGCTCATGTTTTCAACCCCAACCACTACTGTAATAGTCAAGTGTTTGAGTTTTGACCTGAACAATAGCATTTCACACTTGGAAAGATCCCTGTATCAGCCTGTAGGAAGTCTCTGCCATCATGCCTCTTGATACAACACATGTCTAAGGAAAAAAAATTGATAACTGTCAAAACTGACATAGGTATAACGGCTCCAGCCTTTGTTTAGTGGTTTGCACAGCATGTTTCTCAAAACACGATTCAAATATTTACAGTGAATGCCTTTGGCTGTAAGAAGGGCAAGTGGCAATATAGGAGCAGCCAGCTCAGCCATTGCTGGATACAGTCCTACCCATTGAAGTTAAGAGCTTTTCCCTGTTCCAGGCAACAAGAAGTAGTGTGGGAGAAAAAGGCCTCAAGTTGAGCAGGGAAGGCTTGGATTGGATATTAGTAAAAATGTCTTCACTGAAAGTGTGGTTGGGCACTGGAACAGGCTTTCCAGGACAGTGGTAGAGTCACTGTTCCTGTAAATGGTCAAAAGAGGTGTAGATGTGGCACTTCAGAACATGGTTTAGTGGTGGGTTTGGCACTGTTGCATTAAGGGGTTGATTTGATGATATTAGAGGTCTTTTCCAACCTAAATGATTCTGTGATTATATGATTAATGAGAAAACTCACAGTTTTTCTGTGGTAGTGTCACAACCACAAATTTGATCGTCAGTGATAGGATTAAAACAATTATTACTCATGTCCGTCAATACAGATTGTTTTCCATTTTGTTGTCCAGAATGGCATTCTTTTCTAGATCCATGAGATTACTTTTCTCTTTTTCTTTTGGCAAAGTTACTTATTACAGACTGAGAAAAACTGGGAATGTTTTGATCTCCACATCTCTTTTCTCTAATATGTTACAGGTTTACACTTGTACCAAAAGCTTATTATATTTGTCCTGATATGCTGATGGAATAGGCTGTGATGAGGAGGGACCCAAACATGTTTGTGGACTCTTCCTGGTTGCCTGCTTATCTCTAAACTGATATCCAGGTTCTAATAAACAACTTGGCACCTGGTTCTTCTTTTCTGGAATGGGACTTATTGAGAAAAAGAAAAAAAAATCCACCAGACATGAAGGGGAGGTTGATCTTTCTGGGACATTACTCAGAATTTTCCTACTCCTGTTCATGACTTTTCCTATTCCTTTTATTATTTACTCTTTACTGGTGCAAGCAAGGTTGCCCAATATACTTCTTCCCTCCCTATTTCAGTATTTTTTCCTTACAACTCTCATAAATTATTGCCTGTCATAAATGCAAATCATGATCAAAACCAACAGAAATTCCTCCTATTTTCCTCCGTGGGATTTAGATGTGCACTTTGTTGAGCAACAGGTGTGTCCTTCTGTCTCTGATCTAGATCATGTGTCTTCAGAGAAAAAAAAACCCAACCCAAACAAACAAACTTACAGAACAAGGTTTTTGGATATATAATTATACAGAAATATATAAATAAGTTATATGATGACTCCCAGGGTAGAAGTCTGTAACAAAAATTTAGATGAGTCCTTGCAACCCTTAGCACTCTACCTGCAACCCCAGATTTCTCCATTTCAATCTGGAGGTTCTGGTTATGAGGGGAAAACTGCAAAAGCCATCTGAAGTAGGCCATGCTGTAGCAGCGATGAGAGGCACAAGTGGAAATGCATTGCTTCCCTGCCTGAAGACCCCCCACTAACTCACCCAGAGTCAAGCTGTTGACTCTGATAGCAAAATCTCCATCAGTGAAATCTGCTTTGTGATCCTTCTGATGCTGCCATGACCAATGGAAGTAACAAAACTAAATAAAAAATAATCTGATCCTGATGGAAGTTTTCCAGCTAATGACAGTCCAAGGGCAGAGGCAGATTATTGATCTGTTTAGTTTCTGTGCATTTTCCATCTCAGATACAGGTTTTGAGGTATTTTTATTTCTGCCCATGGGGGCCAATGATTGCCAGTGCCTCCCCACCCACCACCCAGCCCAGGTGGCTTTGTGCAGGAGCTGACCTTAGTGGGGAACTGGCTGTCGTAAAGATGGCAGCTCATCCATCACAGCTTTTGCAGGCTGTCAGCATTGCATTTAATCTCACTTGTAATTTTCCATGGGAGGTTTGCAAAAGCCACAAACAGAATCCTAATGCTATATAATGAGGTTTGTAGCCAGTGAATGCTTCCCCTCAGGAGGAAGCTGAGCTGTGTTCTAGCTGCGCTCAGCTATGCAGACATGGGAAATTCCCCATTCAGCCTACAGCACCATGTGTTGTTCATGCTGTTGGAACAGGTATATCTTTCCTGGACAAAATTCAGTTGTATGTTGCCATAGATATATCTTCTCTCTCAACTCACATGCTCTCAGAAATGGGCATTCAGAATCCTGCACTTTACAAAAGAAGATTTCTCCAGCTGCTGACACATTGTTTCCATGAGGCCTCATTCCTGTTTTATGGGTTTGGGAGATCTTGCTCATGGGTTGTACTGCAAGATTGAAGTCCTTCTATAAATCCTGATCAAAACCCCACAGAGACAATCACAGTTTTTAAAAGTTTGAACTAAACTCAGGAAACTTCTATCAGCTCTGAAATTTTCATTTTTCAGTATGTTCACTACACCTATCTTCCACCTTCCTTCTCTCTTGAAGTTTACCAGCACAGAAATGAGCTAAGTTGGAATCAATATGACCAGAATTATACTCTTGGAAACAATGCCAGATTCAATCAAGAAGGGTTATTCGAAGGATGAGATATAAAGCTCTGCTTCCCAGATATATATTCAATAGAATGACCTCCCTCCCTGACCTGTCTGTCCGTGTCATGCTGACAGATCATATCTTCCACTGATACAGACCCAAGGAAGCTGCAATTTGTCAACAAGTCCCTGGGCTGTGCAGATCTGGAATGGATTTCTACAATATAGTTTCTCTTCTGGCAATAAGATGGGAACAGGCTAAATCCCTGGAATTATGTGGGTCTCAGTCACCTCATCAAGCTTTATCCCTTGTTTCTCATTCCATAGGTGTCTAGCCTTTTGACCGAATGATGAACCAAGAGAAAAATGCGTATTTTTTCTCTAGACACCACTTTATATTTACAGATTCTTCAGCAAATGGATTAGTTAAATTACTATTGCTATATTCATTGGTGCTAGAAGCAGTAGTGATAATTATTACAATGTTATATTTTAAAAAAATTATGTTTTCAGCCTTGAAGCTGAAAAACATCAGCTAATCATCCTGAAATTGTTTCTGCCAGGTGTCCTCCTCATGCTGAATTAGCTCTTAAAATTTTGCCAAAGCAGTTAATCAGTTCCTGAGGGCAAGATTTAGGAAAAATACCAGGCTTTGAAATGAACTATTGCCATTAATAACTTTAATGTTGTCTCTATAATTTGGCAGGAAACTGGAGTTCAAAATCAAACTTTTGCTGCTTTTTTAAAGAAATCAAACCAAATTTGGACAAGTTTCTAACCTCCAGCCACAAAGATACTGGGAGGAAGTTTTTCTGCATGATTTAATTCTCCTGAGTATTCTCCATTTCTCACAGCTCTTAGCATTCTTGTTTCATTACAGAGCATAGCATGACTTCCCTGCAGTTATTCTTCCTTGTAGGATGGAGAAAACATATATTTAGTCCTAGAAAAGAAGAAAGAAAGGAAGAAAGGAAGAAAGCAAGAAAGCAAAGAAAGAAAGCAAGAAAGCAAGAAAGCAAGAAAGCAAGCAAGCAAGAAAGAAAGAAAGAAAGAAAGAAAGAAAGAAAGAAAGAATGGAAAGAAGGAGGAGTGAAGTGGGGTAAAGACTAGAAATTCACATAGAAAAAGAATGGGAATTTTTCATATTTGAGTATTATTGTGCTGAAACCCTAATTATATTTGTGACCTTGCCATTATTTAACATAAGGGCATTTCGATTCATGTGGATTTTTCTTCCTTTTAAGTAATGAATGTATGAAATCTTCATTGAAATTGCATCTCTGTGCAGTCATTTGCTTAGAACTGCAGCATCTTTAACAAGATAAAAAAAGATCCTCCTTCAGCTCAAAAAAGGCATAGCGGGGAAAGAAAAACATCATTATAAAGTCCAAAATAAACTAAAATAGTCTTCTATCCAGACAATCAATTTCTCAGTGGTGCCCAATAGACATATTGAATCATGCATTTTGCTTACACAGCTGCCCAGAGAAAAACAAGGACCATATTGCTACCCATCTCTTTTTGCAAAAGGTTGGCAATTATAGTGCTTGGGAAGTTGTAACCATCTTTCATTGTGTCAGTAAGTATTATTCATGTTGGCATACAACCTCTCTGCTTACCCTTACAATATTCATAATTAAATTAAGATTGTACCTGGAGCATAGAGGCCTGATCCTTGCAAATGCTACCAAGTTTGTGACTCGATGCAAAGGTAATGGTGAGGAATTCTGAAGTCTGTGCTATGCAGGTGCATGCTCAGTGCAGATTTATCTCCAGGCTGGAACAAGCCGATTTTCTGTTTCACTCCAAATCCTGTTTCTCACCGTATCCAGCCTTACAGATAGATGGAATAAATGTCGTGAGGTGGTGTCATAATGTAATCATAAAGGGCATTTTCTTAATGATTGGTATGAGAGAGTGTGCTTGTATGTTGAGTCACAGAGCTTTATTTCCCTAATAAAGATAAATGGCATTTTGGGCACATGAAGCTAGAAATAAGGAAAAAAATGAAACAACAAACCCAACAAAAACAAAGCACCAAGATGAGTCTTGTGAGCAATTGAGACTTTCCATAGCCTATTATGTAGCCTTTCACAAGGTCATCTCAAAGTATTTTTTTGCTTTTTCATAAGGATGTTTGGAAAGTGACTTGAATAAATCATGATATGCAAACGTAAATAAAAACAAAGCCTGGGATTTCTGACCTAGAATTTGAATATACGCCATACATGCAATTCATACAATTTCATTTATTCAGATTTATGTCCAAATACTGAAAATTAAGAACAGTTTATTGGCTGGGAAGCTGGGTTGACATTTAGAAGCTCACCGGATTTGCTCTGTGTTTTGCTGTGGACTTCCTGCATGGTATCTGATGAGCTCTCAAAGTGTAAAAAGTACCTTAAGTGGCAGGCTGTGGCACCCCTTATGATAAGCATTTAAGGTCTATTTGATGCATGCATTAATCAGCATGCTGAGCACCCTTCCATTTAGCAGGCTGGCAGGTCAGATGCCAAGAGATAGCAAATATGGACATTTCAGAGAAATGATCCTTGCTTCAGAAGTCAGCGAAAAGAACTGTCTTGTTTCCCTTTAGACTCATACAGTTCCTCAAAATACAGACACATTTCCTATATATTCTACAAGAGTGCACAAGGCTTCTTAGGGAAGATGAGCTGAAAAACAAATAGATTTTGGATCTTCATCCAGCTCAGGTATGAGCTCAGTGATAGGATAACAGGCCTGCAAAGACCAAAACACTCCAAGGCATGCTCAGAAATTAATGTGACTGAAAAACATTAGGGTATGAAAGCTGGTGTGCTTAAAGAGTCAAGTTGCCTCCAGGATTAGATTAATGCTCAACAAGGATTTTCTAGGGCCTTAATTCTGTGTAAATCTTTCTAGACATCCATTCCAGCCTATACAATAAAAGTACCAGCACTGTCAAACCAAAGGATTACTGTACTAAAGAGAGGAAATACATGGAAAACTTGATGCATCAGAATTAGGGACATAATATACCTGAGCAAATGAATATTGCCAGTCTGCTCTGTTCAAATAAATTATGAATTCAGCCTCATGAATTGTATCTGTTGGATACTGTCAGATTATTTTCCTGGTCAGTGATTTGTAGGATCTAAGAAATCAGACTACACATATTGTAATGTTCTCATGTTGATGAATGTTTTGTGCATTAGGCAATATTTATGGAATTTTCTTTTCTTTGTAGGTCTCAACTGAAGAAGGAATGAGCTTAGCCAGAGAATATTCCTGCTCCTTTTTTGAGACTTCAGCTGCCCTCCGCTTCTACATTGATGATGTCTTTCATGGACTAGTGAGGGAAATTCGAAGGAAAGAGTCCTCACTGTCCATGATAGAGAAGAAGATGAAGAGGAAGGATAGTCTGTGGAGGAAACTGAAGGGATCTCTGAAGAAAAAAAAAGAAAGTACAACCTGATGATAATTCTCCATGAGCTACTCATCAGCTCATCAGTTACAAAAGGCAGCATTGACACAGCATCTTCCAGGCCAGGTCCTGGAGTTCCTTTCCTTCAGCTCTCATGCAGAAGTTGCTCCTTGAGAGCCCAATTCATAGTTTCCCTGTGACTTTTCTGTTCTATATTGTCATTTAGCACACCCTCTCATACCTTTTCTGCAACTCTGAGCGGACAAAATACCATGTTTTTTTAACATGTGCTCCATGACTGCTCTTCAAATGCTATGAGTTATGCCAGCATTCAAGGCAGAACCAGCTTCCACCAGCTCTAGGACAATGGGTACACTTACTGCCTCCTCCCCTGCATGCACGGGTCATTTCACCATCTCAAGATTGAATGAAGCTAATTTCAATGGACACTTTGACTGTTTAAGGACTTTGGGATATGACCTTCAGCTTTGCATTCACATGTAGGTTTAGGGTTAGCACGTGTTGGGCCTGCAGGCCCATGTCTGTGTGTGAGCATGTCTGTGAGCCAGGCCCACAGGGAATGCTGGAGACTCACAATTCTGACCCCGTGGTGCCCCATCCCCATTGTGTCCTGTCCACTTAGCAGGCAGGTTTTGCAAGCAGAGTACAAGTCATGCACCAGCCCTGCAGAGGCTGCAGGGGAACTTCTCTGTCTCCTCTGGTCTGTACTTGCCAGGGCTGGCTGGCAGAGGTGTCATGTCCTACAGGCATGCCGTGCATTAAAATCATACAAGAGTTTGTGTTGGAAAGGAACTTTTAAAGGTCACGTGGTCCAAACCCCTGCAATGAACGGGGACATCTTCAACTTTATCAGGTTTCTCAGAGCCTTGTTCAGCCTGATCTTGGATGTTTCCAGGGATGAGGCGTCCACCACCAATCTGGGCATCCTGTGCCAGTGCTTCACCATCAGCCACACTCTCCTGTCCCACCAAGGAGCTCAGAAATGCTCTGTCTGTCCAATGAGTCCCAGAGCCTGCCCTGGAGCAGTGCAGCTCTGTCCCAGCATGTAATAGCATCTGTGATGTAGCGTCCAGCCCTTGACTTAATACAGAACAGCATCAGCTCAATCACCATTGTTCACAGCCCTTGACCATCCAACTGAGCCACTTGATTAAGCACTTGAATAAGTCTTTTTAAATATTGCTTTTTAAAGCTGGCATGAAGTAGAATATATGCTCCTAAACATCTTCCTCCCCCAAAGTTCTTTTAATGTTGTTGCTATTTATAAATTTTACAGATAGAATATGCATAAGTTTTGTTAAAAATAAAGATTGTGATTTCCATGGAGCCATACTAGTAGTCAGTGTCATTTGTGTCTGTCCTGGAGTGATAATTGATATAACAAAAAAAAAAAAAAATCTTTGTTATTAAATGTTCCTTTTTCACTTTTCTTCTGTGATTATTTTGCAGAGTTTCAACCAATTATATTTTGCATAGTCTGGGTGGGAGTAGATTTGTTTTCCTCTGTAAAACTTGGCAAGGTTATGGTATTGTGAATAATTTTAGTTCACTAAAGTCAGATGTTTTGCTCTCCAAAACATTGTTCTCCAATCTCCCTTCCTTTCAAGGGAACCCAGAGATATTTTGTGACTTGTCAAAGATCCTTCCTGAAAAGTAATGCTTTGCTGTACGTTTTTAGATACTGTGTGGCTATATTTCTATTTGAGAAAGATTATTTTGGAAGAATACATGTACCCATTCAAGGTGGATTTTCTGTGTCCTGTCTCTGAAAGCTGAAGTCTGTATTTATATCATTGTAATTACTATTATTATTTTATCTGTATTGCCAAAGAGATTTTAGGTCAAGTGTCCTTAGAGATGCAAAGATGTACTTGTCCAAAGAGTTTATGAGCTAAGTATTGGTGGAGGGACACCAAGAGGCTGCACTGAGCAGATGGCATCTATGAGACAATAAATAACAAGGAGAAACATCTGTGTGTGTTCCAGTCCTGCACACTGCATAGAGGGGAACGAAGTAGTCATTCCCTGTGTAAGAGAGCATAGAAATTACCACCCTGAGAAACCTTGAGGGGTGGTTTTTGTTTTTTTCAGGCAGATGCCTGAGTTTTGAGTCAATTGAAAATCATTTACTGTTGGTTATGTCATTTCAAATCCCTCTTCACATGGAAATATAATATCAACATGGATTTGGCACTGTATTTTTAGGGATACCTTGGTTCAAGTCAGTTTGCAAGACAAAGAAAGAAGACAGCATAGATACAGTCTACTATTAAGTCTTAAATGGATCAACTTGATTAAATATAATCATTCACTGGCATGAAGGTCATCTGGCACAGACCAACATCTTTCCATATTGTTAAACTCCCTCAGCCTTCACAGCAGTGTTACCACACACAAGCTGCTCTTGAAAGTGATTCCTGGACTGTGCCAGGTTCTGCACCATGCTGAACAATGGGTGAAAAAAATGCTGCTCTTCTGAAACCAAGATAGGCATCATTCTAACATTTTGGCAGTATGGATGTGTTCAGGTGTTTCCTGGAATATGTTCAAATTAGTGGTACAGACACAGGTTGCATTATTGCATCTTCAGATATAGCAAGCCCATGAGAACAGCAGGTTCTGCCTGTCTTCATAACCAGCCCTGAAATGATTCTTTTTAAAGGTGTTTGGTACCAGGTTAGTCTCTTCAGGAAGAATGGTGTCTCATACCCTCTCAGGATATTCTGCTACATCTTCTGCATCTTTAGCAATTTCAGGCACTGGATATGTCTTAGGCAGAAAAGTCTGGAATTATCTCACCCCACTTTGATCATGTATAATTTGAAGATGACATTCAGCTATTCAGATCCTCTCTTTGGTTAATACAGAGAGAAAAGTTGGTGGTTTTCCCTGTATGGCATGGATGGTTAGCATATGGTGAATCCCCCCTGAGCTGGCTGTCTCTTTCCAGTGACTGTATTTCACTCCACAAAAACCAGTCTCCTGGCTATCATTTTGATGTCTAAATTCAGGTAGGATAAACTCCTTCTGTAAAGATTTTTCCACTCAATATCAACAGCAGAGAATAGTTCTGCAAGTGCTAAACATTGAGCCTTGTCTCTGAAACACCGCACCATCCTTTACTTCTAAATTGGAAAAGTAATTCTGATTTACCATGACCCAATTCCTCAATAATCTATAATGCTTAACCTCAGTTAATTGAGCAGAGCTGATGTAGGTTAGAGTCAGTGAGGATAACATAAGTCATAACTGCACAAGAGGCTGGGTGCAGCTCCTTTATCTAATTAATCACTTTGATTCCACTACAGAAGATTTTATTTAGCTGTCAGACCTAGCTGAGAGAATTAAAAACCAGCATCTCTGTGTCTGAAGAGTTTTCTGTGTCTGACTGTTCTCTCATCTAATCATGTCTGGAAGATTTGAAGAAGGAAACAGATCACTTTATTCTGCTGTGTTGCCTACAGTCCCATGAAGGTGGCAGCTATAATTTATTCCACTGTCAGACTGTGTTGCAATTGGACCATAATTCAGATTCCTACAGAAATATAATTAAAGCCAGCTAATAAATAAAATAAAGTAATAACAATTTGTAAAAGTATCCTTGGTGTCTCTCACAAATACAAAATATATAGCAGTTAATTACCCTTCTTCACAGCTGTGACAGATCACATGTTACCTCTAATTGAGAAGTGATCTGGAGAAGGCTGTAAATCAAGGTGGAATATTGCAGAACTTAAACTTTCCTTTATACATGGCTTTTGCACACCAGCCTTAGACCTTTTGTACAAAATCCTTCTCTGTTCTCTCAGAGTGGCAGTTCATAACTATGCTAGGAACCTGATATCTTTACAAATGATTGAAAACAGTTTCTTTACATACCCCAAAAATGTCTGTTTTGAGACTGAGATGTAAGAAAGCGTAGCTAGAATGAAAAGAACTAATTATCTTTATTTTGTCTACTAAATATGTATTTTATCCACTATATATAAAATATACAGGCAATATACATACACTATAATATATACAGTTTCTGCTTGTCTGTCATTTGTCTTATTTGTAAGCTTAGATATTTGAGCCCTCTCTCTATCATGACAGATATGGTAAAAAACAAACAAACAAACAAACAAACATGCAGAAAACAAAAGATGAGGCTTAGCAGAGTTTAGTGTCTCATAGTGAAGATTTAGACTCCACAACTGTGTCAAATTCTTCTCCCAAGTTGAGCATTTCTCTTGGTGGCCTGGATGTGATATTTGTGATAAGCAAAATAGCTGCAAGTGGATCTTCTTGTAGAAACAGTAAAAAAAGGTACCTACTGCAGCCATCTCAGAAGTTGACACTAATGAAACAATCAGAGTTAAACTGAAAACTGTCCATGTATTTCACACAAATCACAAAAGGTTTATGGTTAGCTCCTATAGCTAATTCTATGCACTAGTATTGGCCTGAATTTGTACTAGTAATCTAAAGAGGGATGTCTAACGTAGACAATTATGGTAATATAATTCAATTAAGTATACTTACAGCAGTTAGCCATATTTAGACATTCCCTTTAGGGACTCTTATTTATTGCAGTGTGCATCACACACTGCACATTGCTTATGACTCTGAAAAAAATCCTTGAAAACTAGCAGGGGAATGGCAAAATCACAGAATGTGACTTTAATGCAATATGAAAATCAATGTTCTCTTAACTTTTAATGGCAGTTTAATGGAATAGTGTCTTAGACCAGATCAACCTCCCTCTTAGTACTGTTTCTAGCTCAGTCTGTCCCTTCAAGCACGTGGAGTTAGAATGTCTGCCTGGCAAAATGATTTGTAATGGGGATGGCATTGTCTCACAGACGCTGTGAAAGTCACCCCAAGAGGCATTGCCCTGCACCTCTAGCCTGATTTATCACTCTCTGATGCTTTTGGTTCTAAACCTCCTCAATTTGAGCTCTCCAATTTTGTTACATCGTGCTGAATTATGGGGTTGTTTTGTGATGAGGACAAATGTCCACTCAAGAGCACCAAACTCATTTCATGATCTGAACTCTTTCCCCAAGAGGTAATAAAGACAAGAACATCCAAAGCCATTGCATCACCTGCTGTATATCTTCTGTCAATAGATAATTAATGTGACAATTAGATTTTCCCATTCTCACACTTCGTCATACATCATTTTCTTACAGCGTTTTTGGACTTACAACTATTTCAAGAACTGCATGATCAAGCTAGAAAGCCACCACTTTTCATGGTGCTCTTGGAACAGAATTCCAGTAAAAAATAATGTTAGGAGGGTAAAGTAAAGCAGGTCTTATAATAATATTATATTGCCTTAGTTGTATTAAAAAAGCCCAATGTAATTTTACCTTATAGATTAGGTATAATCTGTTGAAGAGAAAGGCAGTCTATTACACACCTGTGAAATTCACTGGAGAAAAATCTTATATATTTATGCTCTTCCCGCATTCTGCAAACAAGATAGTTTGAAATTATTTTTCCTGGAAAGAGGAAATCAGAATAAAACTAGTAGATTAAAGAACTGTTCTGTAAACCATGATTGTGACTTCATTTACCCCATTCAAAAAGTTTCCTACAAAGTTCCTTCCATTTGTCTCTCTTCAATATCAAAACAACAAGGGTAACACATCCATCTTGAGCTCTATCCGGATAGACTCACTCTTTTTCATTGTACAATGGCATGTAAGTGAGAGGACAAGGGGAAATGGATTTAAATTGAAAACAGTGGGTTTATAATAGGTTTAGATACAGGAAAAAATCCTCTTTTTTTTACTGCAAAGGTGGTGAGGTTCTGGAATTCATTCCCAAGAGAAGCTGTGACTGCCCCATCCCTGGAAATGTCCAAGGCCAGGTTAGATGGGACTTGGAGTAACCTAGTCTAGTAGAAGGTGTCACACCTGCCCATTGGGACAAGATGGAATTGGGCAATTGGAATGAGATGAGTTTTAAGGTCCCTTCCAACCCAAACCATTTTATAATCCTGTGATTTTTATTTAATTTATTATCTTGCATCAGCCCCAGCTATTTAAAATCCAGCCTCAAATGCGTTTGACAAACCAATGACACAGAGTCTTCTGCCTCCTTCATAAATTTCTCATTAATATACGTTCACACTGTTTTCCCTGATAAAGTTTTGCAAAGTCACTCATCTTTCTGAATAAAAACTGAAGTTGCCTCAATTGCTAGATACTGCTGATTAATCACAGATGCCTCTTTATGTAGGACATTGACTAAATAAGCTTGAACACAGAAAGCATTTAGCCAGCATAAGTGGGCAGCTCCTCTGAAGGCAGTGGAAAATCTTATGGTTGATTCACATCCGTCTCTAGAACAAAATTGCTCATTACAGCACGATAATGAATATACTTCAATCACACAGAGGAGGATGAGGTTTCTGTCACTGAAAACTTACAATACCCATAACCCAAAGCAAGACAATCTAAGGAAGACAGAATAAACAGACTATTAGTAATGATAAGGATAAGCAGAAAGAGTAGAGGAGAATACAGTATAAGTGAATGTATGAAAATCATAAAATCACAGAATGGTTTGGGCCAGAAAGAACTTTTAAAGGTCATCTAGTTCAGCCCTCCCTACTGTAAAAAGGGACTCCTTCAACTAGATTACTTTTCTCAAGTCCTGTCCAACTTGACCCTGAATTTTTCCTAGAACACGGCATCTACTACCTCGGTGAGCAACATGTGCCTCAATTGAACTTGGAAAACCTTGCAGCATTCTCTACTCTAGATGAGTTTTAGCACCTTTTAGAAGGTGACCAAGAGCAGATAAAATTACAAAAAGAAATATAAAGATAGATCCAGAGATTTGGCTGAAGTGCACTCACCATAAGTGTTTGGTGGAGGATATTGAGATGAGTGATACTAAAAGAAACAGAAATTGATGATGATTTTCTTCATTCTTCATGTGGATCATGAAATTTGGTTGGCTTAGAAAATGAAGGGAAGAGATCAGGGAAATTACTACTGCTGTGAGTACGCAAGATGGTTTAGGAACATTTAATATAAATCAAATAAAAAGAACACAGCACAGAATGGAAAATTGAACAAGAGGAAACAATACCAAAACTCAGTAAAGGGAATGAGAAGTTTGTATTTCCTCTCTGCAGTACACATCAGGTTTCCAATGAGAATCTGCTTGAAGCTGACTATGGAATAAATTGATCCCTCACTGAAACTTCTTTAGCACTTAAAGGAACAAATCTCTCTATGGTCTTGGCTGTCTCCCTGCGCTGTGTGTACTTCAGGAACTGAAAGCAACTATTTTCAACAGAACAGTTGGGGAAAAAGCAGGATGCTCAGCTTGTTACTTTTGGAAGGATAGTAGCAAACCCCTCATTTGTATGCCTTGTAACTAATATAAAAGATGGCATGATAGCTCCCTGCTGAAGATTTCAAATGATACTTCAAATATATAGTTTCATCTGGGAGAGCAGCTACCAGTTTGCAACCAGTGCATGCAGATCTTTCGCTGCTGGCTTTTTCCCTCCCACTGTGCACAGACCAGATGTTAGTGAAAAATGTAGGAACCTGATTCTGCTCTCCTGTTTAGTTAATAGGGTGTTCACTGAATACTCCTAAGTTTTTATCAAGCAAAACTGGATGAAATCCAAGTTATCAGAGAATACAGCAGGGATGTCTTTAAGGAGGCAGATGTTCAAAGGAGTACTTTGAAGAGTTTTTTAACCTGTGAGGAGTTGATTACCATGATGTGGATGAAAGATGAGAAGAAAAAATAGATGAAACCACAAAGCCTAAGAGAATATGCTATACCTGCCAACAAAAAACTTCAGAAAGACTTAAGTTATAGAAGCTGTAAAATACTGCTGTGATAAAAGTTCTGAGCCAGGATAGACCTTCAGGGACTGCAGAGAAATTTGAGAACACTCAGTACCATTTCTGTTCTTTCACCTGACAGAGATTTTTCAATCCACTTGTCACTGAGTGATAAAAATCCTTACAGGGAATCACAGTGGTTCAAATAGATGGGACAGGAAAAGCTATATTGTGTCACAAAAAGATCTTCACTTTTAATGGATAAGGAGCTCTGACTAGTTTGACGTTTACCCACCATGAGTCAGATTTTGTAAAATAAGAGCAAGTTTGAAGATGACTGTTAGAAGCCCTCAGTTCACCTTGGACTGAGGTGATAAATCAGTGTCAATTATTTCACTGATATACAGATGACTGTGCTGTTTGTCAGCCTGATACTGAAGCAGCCTGTCCTCCTTGGCCAGCATCTTCCAGACACTGCACAGAACCTGTAGCCCCATGTACTTGTCTGTTGCCGAATGGTTCACCAGCAGTGAGTGAGTGCTGAACCTCAGGCTCTGCCTTACGAACCTGCTGTTGGCCACCTGTGGGTCTCACCCAGTCAGAGCCTGGAGGAGTAATTTCATCCATCACAGTGCTCTGGGCTGCAGCAGGTCCTTTCCCCCGAGGTGGGTGTGAACAGGAGCAGGAGAACCATCACCACTGGGAAGGAATCTGAAGACAGATGCCTTTTCCAGCCATCCTTGAGCTGTGTTGATCAAACAGGAAGCAACTGCTCTTCTTGACATTTTTTTTTTATTCTTTCAGAAGGTGTTAGAATGGTAGACTTAAATAAAAATTGCCTTTTTTTTTCCGTTTTAGAACTTCATGTGTTCTTTTTATTTTGCACAGAAGGGCAGGCACTATGTGATTTCTTTTTTGCTGGAAAATATGCACCCTATACACCCCAAATATTCTCAGAGACACACACAATCAATACAAGCTGTGTTGCAACCTTGGAACTTAGTCTGTGCCCATCTATCATGTAGCCCGCATCTGAAGTAAAATAGAAAACTTAGGGTGATTATTTTTTGGTTTTTTACATCTTTGTACTACCAGAGGAAAGAAGAAGGACCATATGCTTCATAATTTCACTGATAACACCCACACCATCTATGTGCCCCATGGGGTGTCTTTCAGTCATTATTTTCCTAAACATAGAAACCATAATAGTCTTCTTTTCACTGCAAAGAAATCCAGAAAGGTCACTTAAATTAAATGTATAACTTTATTGTGACCATATTTGCCCAAAATAAGTACTAAATTTGTTCAAGTGCATCAAATTCGGGTTGCAATAATTCATGGTGAAGATGAGCAAGGTACTGGCACTTGGTGGAGTACTTGCATGTGACTTATCTTAGGTATTTTTAATCTCTGTAAAAAATTTATGCCAGTGAGAGAGTGAAGTCTGCTGGGATGACTTTGGGTATTGTAATAGATGTAACTATAAATTCGTGCAAAGTAAAGCATAGTAGATGATAGAATGTATATTTTCTATAACCCTGTAAGTATAAAAAGTAACCCTGATTCCCGGAATGGGACAGGCGTTCACCAAATGCCGGGACATGCTTTGTATACAAACTAACATCTCGATTTACACCAGAAAGGAGGGTGGCTTCCCAGGATGTAGCTCCTTGAGCTAATCAGATCTTGGGCACCCGGACCATTAACCCACCATCAACCCACCATCAACCCACCATCAACACATCGATACCCATTTCGAGGGTGGACCCTGCATTTGACAACATCATCATCTCAAAAGAAGATTCCCAGAAAATCCTTTCAGACGCAGCCCAGCACCGAGAAATCTGTTCAGGGTCCATCATCGAGTGAAAAGACTGGGCCTGAATTTGAAAAACACAATACCTCTGCTGCCGAGAGGCACAAAATACAGTATAAGAACTCAGACTCAAACCCCAGCAAATCGTGGAACAGTGCGAGATAGCAACCCTGCTGTCAGTCGACTGTTTCACCCAACATTCGAATGTTGTTCCCTGTGGCTGTCCCAGATAGATTTAAAATGGAAAAATAAAACTTATTATTTTTCTGTCTGATTGGCTAGTTGATCATTTATAACAGGTATATACATTAATCAGCACTAGCAGAGAAAAGTAAATAGATGTTCAATATTTGGCTAACTTCCAAATGTTAAGGCACATTTGATGGTAGGCAAGGCTTGCAAGGGAACTGGTAAAGGCCTTTACATTTAGGTCACCTATATTTAGAGAAGATAAAGCACTATGTCTTGTCCTACTAAGAACTGTCCCAGATTAATAGATCATTTCTCTACCCAGCTTTCACATTTCTGCAGAGGACTGCTGTGCTGCTGCCTACAAAACAATGCCTGGATTTGAAATAAGTTTGAGTATGATTTAACCAAAAATAAATTGCATTTATCTTTAGAAAATGACAAGTTGAAAAGAATAGGTGTCTATTTCACTTTGACTAATTCATAATATATTTTGTGGTATATTTTTTGGTTCATTTTCTTGCATTCATTCTTGGGTTCAAGTACTTGCAGTGGCTTGGGTAATACCAGTATCGTTTACCATGGGTTTCCCTCTTAAAGGATGAGACTTTTCTTTAAATCCTTGTTTTGGGGTATCTCTCAATCCCTTACCTTAATTAAAGGTTTACAATACAGCAGAACATATGTTTCATACTGCATCCAACTAAATGACCCTTTACTGCTGAAGCCAAAGGAGAATTCCCAGAAAGCAGATTAAAAGACATGCAGGTATGTTGTCTGTCCTCCTTCAAACACTGTTCAGTAAAAACCACTTGAGTTAGATGCTATATCCAGGAAATCAGCAATTTTCAATTGAAATCTTTTCATGAAATTGTTCTGGTACTTGGTTTTGAACCTGTAAACTTTGGCATCCAAGCAAAAGGCTAAACCTTTTGTATCCAGTTAAGTTGCACGAGACCTTCCTGGGAAACCCTGAGAAACACAAATGATTTTCTTCATTTTATCCAGTTGCACAATAGACACAAGTCTTGTAAAAGTTCACAAATTTCTCTGCAGAAAAGAGTATTTGTGCCACTAAAGCTTGATTTCTATAGCTAAATGTGGGCTTTTCTTGATTTTTGAGGGACTCAAGGCATTTGTCTTTCCATAGAAGAAGCTGGAAGCTCTGCACCAACACACTGGGGCATCCCGATGGGATTCTTGAGCAGGTAGGTATGTGTGAGAATATGGGAGATAAACAAAACTCCAACATATGAAAGTGGTTCATTGTGTCCTGTTTGCACAGGATGATTCCTGACCCATGCCAATGCCCAAACAGTGCCAAACCCAACTGTGATGGTGTTACCCTCAAAACTCTGAGAGGAGTTAGATCACAGAATCCTGGAATGGTTAGGGTTGGAAGGGACATTAACAATTGCTTCATTCTAAGCCCCCTGCTATGGCCAGGGATACCTTCCACCAGACCAGGTTCCTCAGAGCCACACCCACCATGGCCTGGAATGCTTCCAGGGATGGGGCAGTCACAGCTTCTCTGGCAACTGTGCCAGGGCCTCACCAACCTCACAAACAGGGCCATATATATCTACCCACTCTGTGCCATGGGGGCATATACTCCAGCGTTCTAAAAATAATCACTATCAAAAACCTCCAAACTGTTGTTTTGTCCTACTTCGAAGGGAACAAGTTATCTCACGTTTCTCACAGCAGCTCCTTGAATAAATTTGAGAGCTTGTGTGAGGACACATGTGCAGGATCAGTGCAGCCACAAAATCTTTACTGACATACTTCCAAGTGACTATACTAGGCCAAAGATGTTTATGTGTCTTTCATTGCCTTGTAAATACAAAATAAGTTTGAGAGAATTGACGCAGCTGCTCTGAGATGAGATAGAAGTTCAGCTTCTATGGGCCATCAGGAAGAAATATGAGTTTGCAGTTTAAAAATGAATATTACAGAGCCTAGAAGAAGCACTGCATTGAGCAAGCTCATTTCTAACAAACAAATAGCCTTCTCCAATGGAGAAAAATATTTAAAGAACCTACTCATCTACTTCAATGAATCTTGAGGTCCTGCTCCACACTGACTTTGGATCACTCTGTATGATTTTCTCCAGTTACATTTATTTTACTTTAGTTCTAATTGCCTCATCTGAGGATTGAAATTAAAAATGTAGCATTACTTGTGTGGATTATACAATCCAAGCTTTAGGGGTGTTTTGGAAATTCTCTCCAAATTCTGTTTTCTAGGGCTTTTTCAAAGTCACTTATAAAATAATCAAGAAATTCACTGTAATGATCACTTTTTTATGGAGTCATGGAATTACAGAATCGTTTGGGTGGGAAGGAACCTTAAAGACCATCCAATTTCAACCCCTGTCCATGAGCAGGGACGTCTTCTACAAGACCACATTGCTAGTGGTTTGGTGTCCTTTCCTCAGAGTTCAAGCCAGGAGTCTAATAAGGTCACTCTCCAATAAAATAAAAATGTTCTCTGCTATTTACCCTCAAAATACCTCAAAATCCCCCAAACATGTCAACAACATAAATATACAACAGTGTCATAAAATAGCTTGAAGTTGCTTTTTATTTGACAAAATAAGAATGAAGCTAGAAAATTCAGGTTTAATTTGTTCTTGATTTTGGAACCTCCTCAATAGGAAACCCTTTGTGAAAAATGAGGGAAGATAGTAAAATTAATTTTAGTATTGAGTTCTTAAAGGTTTTTTTGTGACAATACCCTGTCCAGTGAGAATTTTCCTTTGGTTTAATGTAGAGTGCATTAATTCTGCATTTTAACATATATGATTTTAAGAACATAATTTTTGCAGATCAGATATAAAAATTACAAATGTGAAGTTATATATGCATGCAATCAGTATATTAACAAGAAATCTGTTGCTTTTTTGCTGAAAATATTAAAGTTGGAGGGTTTTTTTTTAATTTTAAGGAATGCTTTGCATGTTTTTCTCATATCCAGTTCAAGTTTTATCTAGTAAACACTGAAAAATACAACTTTTAGTGTTCCACTGAAAGTAGCAGGGGCCTAGAACACTCCCAGGGATGGGGCAGCCACAGCTTCTCTGGGTAACCTGTGCCAGGGCCTCACCACCCTGACAGGGAATAATTTCTTCTTAGTACCTAATGTAAACCTATTCTCCCTCAGCTTGAGGCTATTCCAGTTTTACTCACAGTCTGCTAAATCTTATGTCCAAAGGGCGTTTCTTAACTTTAAACAAAGCAAAAAAAGTGCTGGGAGATAAACAATGGGATTTAAAGGCCAGCCCTGAAAAATAATTGAGCTAATCTACAAAAAGCTGTTCAGGGAGAGTGTATGAGTTCCTGCTCATTTCATAATTTAGCGGGTTGTTTAAAACTCTGAGTTAAACACATGTATTAGGCTTGTGACTTCTGCTGTATTTAATCACCTAAAAGTGTTTACTCTTTCTTGAAATGGGCTGAGAAGAGCAAACTGGGGTAGCAAATGATCACTCTTGATTCAGGAGCTAAAGGTCAGAGAATTCATCCAACCATGGGCTCAGATTCATGCCTCTGGGATGGCTCCAGACTTCTGCTGTACTCAAAGCCTGGGGCATACACCAAACTAAGACAACTACAGAAGTTATTAAAATGCAACAAAGGAGTTGGGCAAACATTTTGGTGCATCAACTTGTATTTCTAAATTCCATCACAGAAGAGATGAATATTTGCTACGTTCCAGTTCACACACCTTGACTTGGAGCATGGTAGCTGCATTCTGCAGTTTCTGTCAAAGTTTCAAAAGACATTACCTGGCTGAGCAGATGCCTAAAGAGAAAACCATAAACAATTAGATCTGAAAATGAAGAGTGGAAGCACTTTTTAAGGATGTTACTGCCTGTTATAAAAACATGTTTCATTTTTATCAGGTTTCTGCTGCAATTAAGGGACTGACCAGTACTAGCAGTTATATAAAACCACTATCTCACTGGAGCAGTAGAAATAATGTTGCCAAGGTGATTCTGTTTTTTGTGATATTGTAAACATATGGTGAGACAAAAACACTATAATACAAAGGCTTAAATCTTGCTGGGCGTAAAGGCTTCATTTCAACTCTCAGCTGAGAATCTGGACTTTCATTACTATGATAATTCCAGGTAAGAGGGCCGAAAATAGTTGATTTTCCTACAGACTTAAAAATTAAAATTCTTGAACAACCTGGAATATCTTAGTACAGCAGCAGGTTTTTATGAAGATAGTGTTCATTAACATATTGAATTCCTGTATGTTTCAGTTAAAAAAAAGATTAAAATTCCAAGTTAGGTTGGATTCAGATCAAATCATCCAGGCAAGTTTCCAGAGAGTGGGCTGTTTCTCAAATGACAGTAATTTCATTAGTATACTTCCTGCAGCTCATCCAACATGCTAAACCAAGCACTTGGTAGTAGATGGTGTTGTCTAAATATTTTGTGCTCCTATAACAAGGGTTTGATGAGTGATTTAACTCCGTTTTCACCAAACCAAATAGGTGATTTCCTCTTGACACCAGTATGAAAAGAAATCAAGGCAGGTGCTTTACGCAACTGCAGTTTATAAAGCTTCCTTTGACCGGGTGTATTTTGAGGTTGTTTTTTATTCATCACCTCTTTTTGAACGGGAGGAGAGTAGCCAAAAGTGGACACTGGACAGGTGTGACACAGCTTTAAAATGGTAAAAAAATTGCTTAAAAGAATCCTGGATTTTATTTCTGAGCCACAGAAAATTAAGACTATATTAAGGAAATTGGGCATGGGGAAAATTAAGTGAGGGAGATTCACCAGGATGTTGGCAAATTTTCACATCCTGCTGCAGCATGGGAAGGTTTGTGTCTGAAATGTCACAAACCTATGCAAAGAGCTCTTTATAAAAATCCATGAGTTTGTCTATTTCAGCCTAAAATCTTTACCGCAAGTTCAACATTTTTTCTAAATTTGCCAGTTGTGAATTCAAGTCTTTCTTGTTAATTTTCCTTTTTGGAGTAAAACAAGTGAACCCTGAAAAAAGAACACCAGTATTTCATTGTTACCAATGACATTAGTATCATTATTTCCTTAAATTCTTCATGAGTTTATAATTATTGCTTTTCCTGCCTTCAGCTCTACCTGATGACTAAGGAACTGTTTTATTATGGGATTTTGCATGATGGGGTTCTGTTGTGCACCCAAATGTGTCTGCCTCTGCACTTCTGTTATGGTGAGTGCTTAAATGTGAGAAAAGGAAAGAGTTTTGGGAGGAAAAGAGATGAGTCTCAGCATGCTTTTCATCATTGTAAAAAATCTTTCACAAGTGATCTATGTGTTTTATAAGCCTTAGCTGTTGAATAACAACTGGTAAATCTACCCTCATGCATTGTCAGATATGGGAGCAGAAAGGCAAAATAATAATGATCTTACGCCATAGATTCTCCACCATGTGAAGTGCAATAAATCTTTTCTAAATAGTTTTATTATTTTCCTCTGTGAAGAACTTCTGCACATTTTTTTAATAAATTATTACAGAAAATTGGCATCCATTTTGAAATTCAGAGTGTCAGTACAATTTATAGAGCAAAACATCATAGTAATTAACAATAAATCGAAAAATGTACAGAAAATTCAGCTTTCTCATCATCTTAGCCAAGCATACTACGGTCCTATAATCCAAAAACACTCTAATACATATTTTATTATCATCAATGCTGATACAAATAATTATTTGGAGTCAGATCTCTTAGGACTTCCAAATTTCAGCCTCATTTTGTTGAGTCCAAAATGTTCAATAACCTTGATTAAATGCCAGCAAGGGATCTGAGTCTGAGACATCACAAAATAAAGCTGAGTCAAATATTAGTTCTGTGCAATCCTGGCCCACTTTGCACCACCTTTGGGAATGTTTTAAACTATTGCTGCTCAGTGATTTCTACAGCATTGCTAACCCTATTCCATTAGCATATTTCCAAAACTGGATCCCTAGGATTGTGGTGAATGTGCAAAAGTTTCTGATTTGCATTTTATTTTCAGGAGGTGTCCTGGTTTAGGACAAATTAGGGGAAGGTCTCCAGAAGGAGCCCCCCAGAAAACAAACCTCCACCACACCTTCCCTCCCCCAGCTCTGGGTTTGAGAAGGAATTCCTCGGAGGAGAAGTGGAAAAAACCTATTTATTAACAAATAAACAAAGACACTCCACAACACAAGGGAAAAGAAAAAATACTCAAGCAATTGCTGTGAGGGGAGGGCGCAGAGCTTCTGTCTTCAGGCGTCGAGGACCCCCA
>JANPWX010020150.1:1953585-1980442 GCA_024734555.1 Trochalopteron elliotii
CTTTTTCTTTTTCTTTTTCTTTTTCTTTTTCTTTTTCTTTTTGGGTTGGGGTTGGGGTTGTTTTTCTTGTTTTTTTTGTTTGTTTTTTGTTTTGTGTGTGTGTGGGTTTTTTTTAATTGGTTTTTTATTGGATTTGGGCTTTTTTCAGCACACTCCCACCCCTCCCCCTGCATTAGTTCTTTTTGCAACAAGATATCTTGCTCCTGGGCTTCTGCTGGTCCATATGAGAAAGACAACCCCTTTCCATCATGTCTGCAGTTTAGGAACTGGTTTACTGTGCTCTGAAGTTTTGCATGTAAGTTCTACTTTTTCAAGCATTCACTGAATGTCTCAGGCATTATGTGTCTGATAGAATGTAACCAGAGCTGTGGTGGTCTGTCTCTGCCTGTGGACTAATTATGTAAGACAGAAAATGCTCTTTAAAATACTTGTAATCTTTTTTCCCCTTTTTTTTAAATTCGGGTAGGGATTTTTTTGGTAGGGATGAAGTAAAACATATGGAAGAAAAATGAAAGAAAAAGAATTCAAGAAAAAGGTTAATACAGCACTTCTTCAGCTCCACTGGAAAAAAATGTTTGGTATTGTTACCAGATGGATTTGTCAGGTTTTAAATTCTTGAGAAAGCTGAAGACTTTTAGCTTTAAAAGACTGAGAAACATTGGTGAAGACATTCTAGTTTCTGACCTAATTCCATCTATGTAAGTAATCCAGAAAAAATAAATTTAATTCTTATTATTTCAATTTTCTGATCATTTTTGAGGGGGAAAGTTAGTTCATTTTTTCATTATGAAAATAAATCTACTAAAAGGAATCTATCCTTTTCTGATTGATCTGCTGGTTTATATTAATAACTTCTCCATATTCAGTCCTATGCATATGTGATATCGCTGCCACGGAGAGCCTGGGACAAAATCTTTGAGGTCACTGTGCTATGGTAATAGACAAAGTGTTAAAAACAGCAAAAATCTGGAGGCTGAATGCCAACAGAAATTTTAATGGAAGTTTCTGGCACACAAAATTGCCTGAATGAAAGCCAAGATGAAGTGGTATTTGTGCTGAGTCAGGATCTCGGTCAGGTATGTCCTGTCAGGGGACTGCACATGCATGGTGTCTTCAAATATCTCTTTACTCATATGCACCACTTTAAATTCCAGAAATGTGTGCTCGTTCTTGGGACTCTCAGTGAGTTTGCAGCTTCAGGACATTTGCTTCCTGTCTCCTCTGTTTGTGTACCATCAACCCAGGATATCCATGATGAACAGATCATTTGTTCTCCAAGTCTGACATTTCCCAGATGTGTCAGGATAACTGTGACTATGTAGAGCTCTTTTCCACACATGTTGGGCATATGTCCCAGATTCCTACATATCTGGCAGCCGTATTGAATAAATTTTTCCTCACAGAGTAAAAACATCCAACCAGACAATAAAATCTCCATTTATGTCTGGTCAGCTTTTTCAGGTAGAGAAAAAGAAAAGCCCAAGTACAAAAACATGCTGCTGGAAAATTCCCATCTTTGCTGACTTTGTGCTCCTCATCTTTCAGAGAACCTAAAAATCTTCTGGAGCTCATTGGTCAATGCTGCTGCTTAGAAAAGTATGCTCCTGTAAGCCTTTATCCTCTCTCAGATTTAGCACAGACAGAATGAGCAACTGCCTTGTTTATCAGTTTTTACTGTAATATATTACAAAAAATACAGTCCTAGAAAGAAGAGAAGTGTAATGAATGTCACTCTGTCCTTTATCCCAGAGGTGGATGAGTTGATATGTCCTGGACATTAATATGTCCTGGACAAATGAACAGGAGGTGCCAAACTGTGCGCAAAACCCAAATAGATCTGCTCATATCATCCAGTAATACCAGCTGCTGGTGGGTATTAATCATTGAAATGATCCACAAAATCTGGGCCAAGGCACCTCAGGGGACTTGTGACAATAATTGATATTTTTGGCTGACCTCCATCTGTTCCTTTAAACTTGAAATTTGAAAGACTTTCCTTCACCCTTGCTTACTAGCAGTTGATTTTGTCCACACACAACGATGAACTTTTTCATGGATGGATTAAAACTTTCTGACATAATGGTATACTTGCCACTTCTGCTAGGTAGTTTCTATCCAAAGCCTTAATGTTTCTCCCCTTTGTCATTTTCTGCTACTTGGTCAAATTTGAGCAATTTCCAAGACCCAATGAGATGGCCACAGTGAAGAGTGCTGCCTGTTTGTCTATGCATTTTTTGGTACACAGACTGTCAGCATTAAACAATTCTAGAAAATATGCACTATAGACTTGACAATTATCGTATCTCAGCATGTGACTGTCTGTGGTTTTGATGGTTTCTAAACAATGGCATGTGAGCCAGATTGCATGAGTACCCTAGTGTTGCTGAACAGCAGTAATGAGGTTGTCAGTTGAGAGCTTTAAATAAGCTTTCCTTAGTCATTTAAAGGATTTATGTAAGTATCTGGTTGTTTGTCAATTCCATATTACATGAAATGAGTGCCCCATATTTTTGCATCAATGGGTTATACTTGCATGTTCAAACAAGAAGAGAAGCAGAAAATATCACTGAGTTCCAGCCATGCTATCCTTAAATTCCTTGTTGCAAACAATATAAAAAAACCCCATAGATTCACTTATGGATAAGGCAGTATCTGTAACTAATACTACTTGTTTCCTATCCACAATTATCTAAATTTCATGTACTCTGGGCTCCACTGCTGCTGCTGCAGTAACTATAAAGCAATAAAACTCCCCATGCAGCATCTAATCACATATACCACAAGCCATGCTGATGCATATTTATGCATTCACTAAGTGCTGAGTCCAAAACACAAACAAAAATACACAGCACTTTGCCTTTGCAAAGGATGTTTGTTTAGAATTTTTTATTTATTCAGCCAAATGGGATGTTGCTGAGTGCAAAATAGTTCATATAGTCACAAGCAAAAGACATGTTCGTTAAAGGTTTCACACCATCTCACACCTGCAGCTGCTAAAACTGAGCCACAGCCCAGAAACCAGAAAAATCGAGGATCAGAACAGCAATAAGGACATGAATTTCTTGTCTTTAATTCCTGAGCACACTTTAGCACTAAACAGGTTTTGGTCAAACACTTTTTGGTCAGCCACCATGAAAACAAAAATCTCAAAATGTATTTATTCCTTTGATCATAAAGGTAGTTTTAAAGCAGGTTATTTATAATAGAATCCTAGAATGGTTTGGGTTGGAAGGGACCCCAAAAATCATCGAGTTCCAAATCCCTGCTATGGACAGGGACACCTTCTACTATCCCAGGTTGCCCCAAGTCCTGTCCAACCTGGTCCTGGACACTTCTAGGGATGGGGACAATCACAGCTTCTCTTGGCGACCTGTGCCAGGACCCCACCACCATCACAGCCAAGAATTTTTTGTGTATATATAATATTAATTCCCCCTCACTCTGTTTGAACCTATTCCTCCTTATCCTGTCTCTACAGTTCCTTGTCAAGGGTCCCTCTCTACCTTTCCTGTAAGCCCCTTCAGAAATATTGTTATGATGTTTCCTTGAAGCCTTCCCTTCTTCAGGCTCAACAGTCCCAAGTTCCTCAGCCTGTCTTTCACACAGGAGGTAGACTAGTCCCCTTATCATCTTTGTGCCCTCCTCTGTACTTGCCCCAACAGTTCCATGTCCTCGTTGGGAGCTCCAGAGGCAGCACAGCAAGCGAGGTTTCACTAGAGAAAAGGGGAGAATCCCTTCCCTTAATCTGCTGGCCAGGTACCTCAGGATGCAGCTCAGGATCCATTTGGCTTTCAGGGTAGCCAGTGCACATTGCCAAGTTATATTGAGTTTTTCACTCACAAACACTCACAAGTCCTGCTCCCAGTCATTTCTCCACCCAACCTGTGGGTGTGCCTGGGTAGGATTGTTCCAACCCAGGTTTAGGACCTGGCACTTTGCTTTGCTGACATTCAGGAGTTTCACACAGTCATACCTCTCCAGCCTGTCCAGATCCCTCTGGATGGCATCTCTTCCCTCCACCATGTGACCTCCCCACACAGTTCTGTGTCCTCTGTACAGTTTTTGTACTCAGCTTTTTACGGACTTCTCTCACACAGACCAGAAGGAATGTGAGGAAGAAGTTCATATTCCCCACCAGGGGAGTTTGGTGGGGCTCAGATTTCAGGATGCCATTTTCAGTTTTCATTTCAGCTCCAGAGAGATTAACCTTTACTGCATGAGTTTAGACCCTCTTAGATGGATGATGACGCATCTCTTAGACTTTTATTTCTTACCTTAGTGCCTGAAATTTAACCACAATCAGGTGAAAGATATGTAGTGAACACTACAGTAAAAACCCATGAGACAAAGGTAGGGAAGGCCTCTGGCACATAAAATATATTTTTGTTTAATTTTCCTCTCTATAGGGGAAGAAATAGGAAAATGAAGTTTTCTAATAAAGAAAAGCTTTATTTCAAAATGTATTTGAAGATCCAGAACAGATGATCTCTGAAAAAAGTGCATTATTTTCTTCTCACTCTATGAAAAACACTAAATCCACATTTCCTTACATAATGTAGTTACTGTCACCAACTTCTGATGCAGAAATAAAGCACAGAGAGATTATATTTCTAGCCTAATGTCACAGTGAAGATTTTTTTCTTTGCAAATGCTCTCTCAGGAAAAGATTGCACAGACCTTCACTGTGGCCAGAATACATCAGACAACCTTCTCATGGCTTTGTCCTTGTTTGTCTCCCTTTCCTGATATAAAAAATGGGGTCAATCTGGCATGTGGATCTTAAAATGCCTCCAGTATATTTCCCCACCTGCAGGTATTATGGGGTCAGGAGACTGAGGCTATATTTATCACTATTTCTGGAAACTTGCATTATTCACTTTAAATATTTCAGGAATGATCTCACTGGAATGTGAATATCATAGTGAATTGACTTTCTCCTTAAATATTAATGAAAAAGAAAGCTGAAGGTAACAGTGCTGCATAGAAATCACAAGCTGAGAAAAAGGGACTCTTTATTAATATGTACCTGCGCTCCTGTGGCTGGAATAGAAATAATCCCATGTTTAGTAAACATTAAAATAACACCCATAGAAGTAAACTTTCCAGCCAGCAGCCTGGTTACAAAATTGTTGATTTGGTAGCCACATCACAAACTTGACTTTGGTTGTCTTAAATCATCCCGAAAACATGGATTTCAGTTTTTACAGCTAATATTACATTTAATATAGTGATAATAGAGTATTATTTTTTGTTTTGTTTTCTCTGTCTACTATGGTTTAAATCCAGTTAGAATCAGTCCCTCTAAGTGAAGCTTTTTGTTGAGTTCTCAGTGAAATATGTGGAAATTAACGAGTTGGATATAAATAAAGCAAGTATTATAAATATATTTGAGGGGAAAAAAATGTTGATAGACTTCAAATGCTTTCTGCTCTGCTACAGAGTCATTTGGAAGAGTCGTGAGGAAACCAATTCCCATCTAATATTTCTCCCCTCCTCCAGTCTGTCTCAGGACTGTTGTAAAAGCTGTCAAATTTGCTATGAGAAATGAAGGTTAGAGACCTGAATCTATCCATAACAGCTAATAGCCCAACCATCACCTGCCATGTCAGAGAGATATTTTACATTTCTTTTCTCCTTTTTACAGATCAAAGCATTGAACCTTCTGATGTGTGGTGTCAACCTCTAAGTATGAACTACAACAAAAAGAGGTTTCTAACTCTCCTGCACTAAATATTCCCAGTTCGTCCAAACTGTTAAATACTATTTAAAGATGGAAACTAAGCCAGATGTCTACACGAGGTAAGGTTTAAAAATTATTCCAAGGCAATCTTTTGCATTTTGTAGCCCAAGTACATGGAGGACATAAAATTTCAAACCATGAAATATAATTCCTACAGGTGCCTGATGGTTTACAGCCCCTAGTTCTGACCTTTTCACATGTGTGTGCGTATGTCAGTGCCTGTAGGAGCAGACCTCCCCAAAATGTGTCTGCATGACTTAGATATGCATGCTTTGCCCATTTTTGACTCAGTTAAAATTATCCTTGTCCTGTTGATTCAAATGCCCCAAGGCATTTGAAACAGCCTCCTGGAGACCCAGCGTCTCTGATGTTCAGATTCTGAGAACCATCTGCCTCAACTCTCTGAGGCTCAGCACAGAAAACGAAAACATAACACAAGGTGTCAGGAGGCAGGAATTGGGAGGACAGCCCTTTGAGAATCAGTATTTTCACAAGCAAACCAAGTAATTTCTGCCTGATTAATTTTTGCATGAGTCTTTTCATAGGTGGAGGTCTGAGAATGTATTGTCTACAAAGAGGTTTTTACGAGGTCACATTTCCATCTGGAGCCATAAAAAGGCGCTCCTAATCTAACACAAGGGCTCACAACATGGAACAAATGGTGCTTTAGTGCCTTGTTTAATTGAGACTCAACCTGTCCCCTTCATTCTGTGTTTGTTTTCTTTAGCCTAAAAGCACCATCAGTGGAAAAGGTGGCGTCTCTCAGCACACAGGGGCTGCTAATCTTAACCTCCTTCTGTGAAAAAATGGCTTAGATTGACTTAATTATTTAATACGCCTTCGTTGACACAGTCTAGTAAAAAAAGATCAGCATGTTAATGCTCCTTTCTAGCATTTTCTTCCCAAAAGCCTTTAAGGAACTCATGAATATTTAATGCATCTCAGTCGGTGCTGAGGAGATGGCACCATTAAGGATGAAACCAAATGCCAGTCACTGTGTGTGCATCCCAGAGTTGCCTGAAACCTTGCAGCGAGACCTCCTCAAATGGCTCTACCCTCCCAGGTCAGCCATTATGACCACGCACTAAAGGATATGGTTTTCCTTGTTTTTTCTTTTCTTTTCTTCTTTTCTCCGCTTTGTTTTTTCCCCACTGGAGAAGGAAATGGATCACTCAATGAAAAAATAAACCCCTGGCCATGTGTATTATTTTTGAGCCTGACATCTGTTCAGAACCATTTAAATGGGACTGTGTTAATGCATAAAAAATATAAAAAGTATTCAAGCTTAAACACAGGGAAATTATGTTCATTCACCAGGGAACAGCAAGTGTAGTTGACTTTTTTTTCCTATACACATTAGGAAAAAAACCCATCTTTTTGCCTGGCATTCTGTATGAATTTGCTAAAGTAGGAGTGCTTGATTTTTTGATGTCTGCAGCTAATGCACACTGAAATGTATGTGCTTTAGAGTTTGCTTTTTCTGATTGTTGCTTAAAATTAATAGTTAGAATAATTCCCCATATCCATATGCTTAAGTGGATTAAAGTTTGCTGTAAAGTAACAAGCGTTCACATTTGTTCTGTACAAAAGAAAATACAAATTCCTGACACTACGGTTTTTAGATGGAAAATTACTTTTTATATTAATGATATTTTTCAATTTAAAATATCCACCATGAAAAGTACAATTTTGCTAGCCGAATTTGTTTTGTTTTAAATAAAGTCCCAGTAAACTGGATGAAGACTGAATGTGGCAAATGTATTAAAAATTTTGCATTGCATTATGGAAATAGGTTTCTTGTTTCTTGTCTTCCCATATTTTCTGAGTGCACATTCTGTTGAGAAGTACATGCTCAAGGAAATACATTGTCTAATCTACCCTTATTTTCCTCACCTCTCTGAAGGGGTAAAATAATGGAAATTATTATTTGATAAGACAGTCTGGTTCATAATTGTGATACAAGAATAAGACTTCAAACTACATCAGGTTGGTCTAAAGACATTTAAACAAATAATGGAGTTGGTCAGACAATTGAAAATGCTGCTATCTCAATTTTTCAAAGTTAATCCTAAACCTGTTTGAAGATTAATCAACGTTATTATGAGTTTCCTTATTTTTTCATTAAAAAGCTAAGGTTCTTTTAAATCTGTACGTGCAGATGTTAATTAAAAAGCTGTTGTCAAAATGATAGACTGGTTTTTTTAATCTTTCCTTTCAATTCTGACTAATCCTTATAGAGGACAGGAACCAGGTGAGTTAATTTTTCTCATCAAAATTGCAGACTGAAGTTTGAAAAATGGCTGCTGTAAAAACAAAATAGGCAAGATCTTGACTCTGTGTTTGATTTTAACAGACAACCAATAATATAATACTACATTTATTTTCAAAGACAAATGTTATATAATAGTACGTTGATAGACAGCTTGGTTCCATCAAAATTGTTGTCATTATTTTTTATCAGGTAATATAAACAACAATCTCCAAAGTTCAGAACTTGTGAAAGAATCTGAAATATTCACAGAACCATTGAGTTTTGTGGTGAGATTAAAATAATTGAAGTCTATGAGATTTAGATACACCAGAACACACAAAGCTAAAATAGTCCACCCGCTTCATCCTTCCCCACAAACAAAAGTGAACTGAAATAAAATAGAGGCACAACAGGCAAAAACGGGACACCATTCAAAAATATCTATTGTGGGCTGATGACCAGATACAAAAGAAGGTGATCCTAGCAGATTTTTCTTTATTTCTGACAGCTTTGTGCAGTCAACAGTGCTTTCATAATCCATGTGAACAGGAGTACTGGCACTGCTTCCTGGGTCCTGGGGGATGCTTTTGATCTAACAAGGCAGTGCCATTATTAGGAAGACTGTGGTGTAACTACCACATCATTGCATATTGTCAATTTATTTTTGCATGAGCCCCTCGGCTCGTGACACTCTAAATTTAATACTGCGCTACAGATAAACCAGAATAAATATTGTAAGAACAAAGCTGTCACAGAAACACACTCAGAGTGTTCCGACCCCATTCAAAGGCCCTTCACTATAATTGTCTCTGACAGAAGGCTCCTGTACTGTAAGTACTTTAGTTGCCAATGACCTTAAACACGATTATCATTAGCCTTCTTGTAATTCTGTCTCTCCCTTGAACTCAAATTACTGTGCTCCTCAGATGGTTTTGCAAAGAGAGCTCAGTGTTGTAGTTAGCATAATTCAAGCTGTTTTAATCAATGCTGTGTCCTTTGTAAATAAAGCTGCGTTCTGAGATGCACGCCATAATAATTACATCCATAATTTGTTAGAGTTATTGAAATAATTTTGACTATACTGATTTGAATTACAGCTGCAAACAAGCAGTAAGGAAATAAGCAGATAATAATACATATATTAGCATCAAGCCTAAAGTTGGTAATTGTTTAAGCCAAGAATCTGAATAATTTAACCATGTTTCAGAGGTGGTAAATCTGCCTTAATTGAAAGTGGAACTCATCTATGATCTCTAAACCTTTCTAATCTCAAAAGAAAATAAAAACATGTGCCTTTTTTCCTGCCTCCACTAAAAGTACCCAAAGCTGATGTCTTGCCAAAGGCTGACCAGACACAGCAAATGAGCAGAGATCCCATCAGCCATAGGATGCCTCTGTGGAAATTAATTTCCAGCAGTGTTTGGAGCATGTTAATTACCAGTAAAACTTCTCATGGTGTAATTCAGTAAGTAAAAGTCCTCTAAAATAAGCCTCTTTAGGAACATTTTAGAACTCTGTAATTGTAACACACAGAGTCATTAAAAATTATGAGAAGCAAGGATTGCCTCAAAACCAGTTTTCCAACAGCCATCACATATAATTTCTTTCATAAACAAATCACCTCTTAAAATGGGGTATATTTCCCTTCTTGATATCCCAAACATATAACTTTTTCCTCAATCTCACTCATTTTATTGCTAGAAGCATTGTAATTTTCAGCCTAGATATGTTAATTTATTATTATTTATATTCAAGTTAGTATTTTTATTTTTTGCCTAAACATTTCATCCTTTTGCCTTCCTGCTTCGTTCACAGGTATATTTTTATGACCCAGGACCCACAGGCAGTAAAGGCTATAATTAAGGGTTTTTGGGGTTTTTTAGAAAAATATTTCCCTAGAGAATTAATTGTTATTAATTAATTAATTTATTGGAAAAAAAAAAAAACCAGAATAACATCCAGACGTTACGTTTACCTGCTGCTAGAAAAACACTGTACAGTATTTACCACTATTTCACTAAACTTCATCAAATATTGTTAATTTGATTTTATATCAAATTTTATTATAAAGATAAAATAAATAAATAAAAAGAACCATCAACGCCTGTCTTGAATCATCTTGGAGAAACACCATTAATAAATCTTCTCTAGTAATACAATTCAGCTTTCAAAAAGATAATGGGTTTCTAGGTAGTCAGCATCTTATCCATCATGCAATTATAATATTCATCCCTTTCTTCTCAAATATCACTGGTATTTCCTATGCACACCATATCAAATGTTTCACTGAAGTCCAAACAAATAAGATCTAACATATTCCCCAGATGAAATCAATTATCTTCTCAGGGAAAGGTACTCTACTAGTTCAGCTTGGTTTAAATCTGATGTTAAATATTACAGCAAGCCTTCTTCTGTGCCCTTTTTTGTTATATCTGTGAGATCAAGCTCCCAGGACTATGGTCAACTGTAAAAAATTGGAAATCTTTCCTTTTTCTGAAATATCGTGTTCTGTATTCTGTGCAAGGCATACTATACCATCTCTACATTAGTAGGGCACTGCATTTTTCTTTCTCATTTGTACTTAGGTATATAGGCAAAAGATTGACTTTTTCTATTGCTAAGCTAATTTGCACACTGATTTAGTACTTCAGACCCCATCACCAACAATTTTAATGGAGATTTGGTCCAATTATGGTTTTGGTGTTTTCTCCCTAAAAATTTAAGCCTTATTGACACAGGAGTCAACTAAACGAAAATCTGCAGTCCTTGTGAATATGTAGGTTATAATACAGATAGCTATAATTTTCTGAATCTATATCTTGTAAACCCAGCATTTTAGTTTTTCCTGTGACCATTAAGTTTTTACTGCATCAGAATGTAACAAGGCCATCCAATGTTAAAAAAAAGATACTTGGTGATGACATTTTGAAGTCAGACATCCAAAACCTGGATATTCAAAACTCGTTGCGTTTTGGTGGGTATTTATTTATTTGCCTCTTTCAGAATATCTTTTCTTTTGTTTCTTTGGCTGAGTTTTTGATTTTGTTGTTTTCTCTTTTTTTTAAGAACTTGCTGATAAACTTCATGGTCTTTAGATTCAAAATGTGGTGGTAACACAATTTCTAGTCATTACTCTTAGCACTACAACATCATGAAGGTCAAAACCTATCAGGAGGACCCATGTCCTGAGACAGCTCACTGAACTGTTGGATGGAGAGCAGTGTGATAGTATTGATTCTCGGGGTTTTTGGGTTTTCTTTCTTACCCGAGATTTCAGGTTGGTGGTTCGGCTGTTGGTGGTGGTTCGAGTTGGGTCTTTTTCTGCTCTCTGTCCCTCTGAAGCCTTTGGGCTCGGCGCGAGAATGAAGAGGAGTCTCAAGGTCTTGGTGTTTCTTGGTTTCTCGCCCTGTTTATTATTTCTTATCTTACAATTTTCTCTGTGCCTGGCTGAAATGTTCACAGCAGCTCGGACACAGGCGACTCCTCCCGTGATGGGAGGTCACTACCTTTTTATACAGATAATTACGTGTCTATTATTTACAGTTCTATGCCAATGCCTATTATCTGTACGAAAAGGGTCATTTCTACTTTGACCCAATCCCCTTACACTACTTTGTGCCCACGTCACATCAGAAGATGGAGGCCAAGGGAGAACAAGAAGAACCCAGGGCACTGTCCCAAAACCTCCATCCTGTCCCCCATCCACCTCCACTCCAAAAATCCCAGAACCACAAAATTTTTCACCCTGTGCAGTGCTAAACTACTGTTTTCACACCTTTGTGACTTGTAATTCTTCTCTCAATGTTAGAAACTTTTTCCATGGACTAAAATCAAAGCCTGTGTCTTCCTGGGCTCTGTGCCAGGCAATCCCCCTGGACAGACCCCCCTGTCCAGGATTCAAACTCTCTTTCTTGGGTCCCAGGCCTCTCTGACGAGGTCTGTGACCATCCAGGGTAACCAAAGGAATGCCCTGGACTCCGACAATTGATCATCTTTTTTTATCCTTCACCTCCTTTTCCTTTGCTTCCTAATTTAGAAGAAAACTGGAATAAAGTATTATTTCCAGGCAAAAAAACCCACCAAATTCAAAACCCCAAAACAAACAATACCCACAGAAACCAATCAAACAAATGAATCCCAACTAAACAAAACCACAAACAACAAAAAAAACCCCAAAATAAAGCAAACAATCCCCACACTACCCAAAACATACAAAATACTATTTGTGGCAGGAAAAATTTCTTTTATCAGACCTTTTTCATCTAAGCAAATGCACGACAAACGAATGACAGGAATCCCCATACCACATGGCCTACTGAACCATCCAATTTGCATCAAGCCAGCCAAAAGCTCAAGTGGTGAAATTGTTGAGCAGAAAGTCTGTTTTATCAGCCAGCTGTGTTCTCATCCCAGATCTCACTGGAATGACTCCACATGAAGCTGATAGGTGGTACTTACCTCCTGATGGGCATAGCAAGGAGAATTTTCTTATAATGAGGGCTGTGATGGAAACAAAAAAAACCAATCATCAAGTGCCATAAAACAGCAGGTGCCAAAATCTATGATTTCTGGATTCATAATGTCACTCACCCTCAGGGAATGCTTCTTCCTGCCACTTTCTCAGGAGTTCAGTCTCACGGTTTTTCTCCCTGAAGTGACAGAGGAGCCACAACTTCTCTCAGTAAGGCAAGAACCTGTATCAAAGCTCTTCAGTGATGGGAACAAGATCCTAAATATTTATTAGAGCAGTGGGTGTTGCGTTCTTTCATTGCATTTCCCTCAAACTGAAGAATTCCACAGAGAAACAGAGAAAACTTAAGTTTGCTCATTGCTTGTGATCCCTCTATTCTACTTCTGCCCCTTTCCAGCAAGGATTTATGACCACTCAGCCTCACAAAAAGTAAGGGAGAAATAATGATTTTTGAAAAGAGGGTAATATACCTCCACTTTCTAATAAAAGAGTGTGCAGGCTGATAGACCAGCTACTAATACAGACACTCTCCCTTGGAGAAACAGCAGCCCCTAGGCTTCAGAGTTGTGGTAGCTCCCCTGAGGAAGTAACCCTAAGAGGCTGCTCCCTCCCTCCTGGTGAGCAAGTGTGTTACTTGAACTCCAAGTGAAGCTTTGGAGTTCATTTGTCAATCACTTATTCCTCATTGGTTCTTTCCCTACGTCCTCCTTTTTACCTTACCCGACTGGTCTACTTTTGAGCCTTCCTCTGATTGGTTCATTTCTCAATACCCCAAGTTGTGTAGCCCCGCTCCCTGGATTCCCTATATAGGTTTCTGCTTTGCTGGGGTTTCTGGTTCTTTGTCCTGGACTCCTTCAAGGAAGCAGCAGAATAAAGGCTCCAAGGAATTTCCAGACGAAGACCCTGTCTTTTTTTGTGTCACCCTGACAGCTCAGCTCACAATAGAGCTGAAATCACTGAGGCAGTTGCAGACATGCCTGTGCAACCAGGTGTGTCCTTCTCAGGACGCTTCCCTGGGCACCGAACACCTGCTGCCCACTGCGACAAAACAGGGTACAGAAAGCTCTTGGGCCTACAGAGAGTGCACAAATGCCTGGCGTCAAAACAGCAAGCTCTTCTGCCTTCCCAGCTTTTGAGGCACAGGGGTTTTACAGTCTCTTACAGGATTTCCAAGTTTCCCTATTCCACCCTCAGCTCACCCAGGTGATGCATTACAGCCTCACTGTGACCTCATCTGAATACATGAAAATGTAAAAGTTGGGCTTGCTCTCAGACTGTAATCGTCAGTCTGACTGTTCTGTGAAGTGGCCAGACATCACTGCCAACCCTTCCACTGTGTGTTCCATATGGAGATCGAGTCAGCACCTTTGTATAAAACCAAGGAGCCCCTTCTTTTCTAGCCCTCAAATATGGAATGACACATGTTGGGGTTTCCTGAGAACATCCAATTAAACAAAAAACCTCAGGGTAAACAGGAGCTTCTGCCTTTCATGCTACAGTCCAGTAACTCTTTTAATACTTTTGATCTTGAGGGCATTGCTTTAACCTAACAGCTCAGTAGGTGTGGCCCCCATGAGAGGGTTTGGAAGTAGATGATCTTCAAGGTCCCTTCCAACTCAAACCATTCTGTGATTCCATGAAAAAGCCTCTTAAAGTGTGTCTATGATAATTGCACAAACCACTAGAAGATCACAGAGGAGACAACAAGTGCCAGAAAGAAAACTGTGTTGCAAATATGCCACTGCCAGGCACTGAAGAGGGAAGAACGCAGTAACAAATGTGTAACGCATCAAATGTGAAATAAAAAGTACGTCTGGGGAAGGACAGAAGATCATGGAGAGCAATTAGAGGGGCTCACTCATAACAGTTTTTGCAGTTTTTGGCTATAACCTTATCAGAAATTAACAGGAGTGGCTTCAAATAGTACACTTGAACTTATGCAATGCAGAGTTGAAGAAAACTATTACTATGTTTCTCATTATTATGAATATAATTACCATTGCCTAAAATGCAGAAAAAGAAATGGTAGTCCAAACCAAAATCCTAAATGACACCTATTGAGCAAAACAAACACCACTTATAGGGGTTACTTGGGACTATTCAAAAAAATTGCAGCAGTCAGCTCAGCACACAGCTGCTCAAATCCCAGTTTTCTACATCAGCAGGGGTTTTAAGATGGCTTCAAGGAGGTTAATGAGGTGTCTCAGAAAATATTCATTATGTTGAGCTTTTCCTATGTGTTCAAGGCAGCATGAGAAAAAAGTTCAACCTCAAAGTTGTTTATTTAAAACATCTGAGAGCACAAATGTATCATGGCAAGAAAAAAATTATTGAAAGCTGAAATGATTTCTTTATTATGTTTCTCTCAAGGATCAAAATTCTTTAGAAATACACTATCCTAAAATCTGTGAACATAAAGCATATTTCTTAGCTCTCTTTAACTAATACACTCACTGAGGAGGACATTTTCTCCTCAGGTTTTCTATGGTGATTCCACAGAGAGGAAATTGATGATTCTTACTCAACTTGCTGGTCAGTAGAATCCTGAGGTCCTTCATGGCAGAGAAAAGTAATTCCCAGGCTTAGGACTTGCATTTCCTTTTGCTGAACCTCACAAGACTCTCGTGGGTGCATTTTTCCAGGTTTTTGAGGCCTCTCCAAAGGGAGATGCAATCATTTTGTGTGTCAGCTACTCCTGCCATCACTGCACCATCATGCCCATGTATTTTATCTCTGGAAGAATTCTATAGCTGCCCAGAAGAACCAGACCTTGCATTTCTGAAGTGACAGATTTTAGCCTGGTTTCCTGAAGGAAAAGGCTTCCTGCAGTTATCTCATTCTGCCTGTCCAACTGTCAGTAAATTTAACTTCCTCTAATATCCTTTAATGTTCTTGTCAGATTCAATGAAATTTGAGAGAAAGACATCATTCTGAAAGACATGAAGTTCCTATACATCTGAGTGAATAAAATATTGGATACTACTACTTGAGAAAAAGTAGAAACTCCTCAACCTTAATCCATTTAAATTTGAGTGTTAATAGCAGATCAAAACCTGCATATTTGCAGATTGCCTGCAAATCTTTCCCAGGCATATGCCAAAAAAACTATACTCAGAGAAGAAGGGGAAGAACTTAGGCATTGGGAGGAGAAATTAGGCAGAATTATGTATGGTACTTGTTTATGAATAAGCTTAGCAGTACTGAGGAAAATGGAAGACTGAGAATCACTGGGAACAATGGAAGGGCTTAGGGTTTTTGCCAGAAACGTGGCAGAGATGAATGACATACAACATTAGCTACTTTCATTACATTCTTTACTCACAAATCAACTTCTAATTATTGTTGAACCTGTTTGATAATAAGCATTTCTGGTTTTTTGCAAGTTTCTCCTTCTCTACTATGACAAATTATGGCATAAGTATGTGATTTAGCTTGAAGATGGAAGAAGGGCTGACAGGAAGAAGTAGAAATATGGAAGCAAAAGAGAAAAAAATGAACAAGCTGAAAATATGTGAAAAAATGTTAATACCCATTGTAGATGTAAACAAGTGGTATAAACAATAATATGCTAAAGAATGATTTTGCTTAAGTGGGAAAAGGCCACTGGATGAGAGAGTTTACTTCTGTACCTATGGCTTCCACACATCTGCAATATTTCATGAGTCAAGTATTTGTTCTTGTGATGAGTATAGTTTTTGAGCTGAAGTATTTTATTTGCAAATACATATTTTGTATTGGATTTTTATTGCTATAATTGAAAACAATTACAAGCAAGCATGACTATCCTTGGTAGGGAGATTGAGTTAGTGCATTATTAAATACAGGGGATAGTTTTATGAAGATGGACATGGAGCTTTAGGTTACAGATGGGGAAAAATATTGCTTTCACCTACCAGGATGTGTTCTTTGCTTCCACACTTAAAAGGAGAAGCTGTCAGAAGTAGATTAATGCTGCTATGTTCTTCACTAGAGTCCAGATCAAATTGCTGTAAATGAGTTGGAGAGAGCTAAGGAGCATTTGACTATGGTAACAACTTCTTTTTAGGTACCTTTTTCTAAAATTTTCCTTTTCCAAAACTTTTCACAGCTGTTGGAAAACCACTCACGTCATTCTTTTTCTTCTTAGGATTCCCCATGTGAGACATATTCACTGTCATAAAAACACCATTTTTCTCTGCCTTTCATACTGTCTCAGGATCATTTTGGAAGGGCAGTGTTACATGGACATGTTTTTTGCAGTGATGTGATCAACATCGTTGTCACATTCTGGTCTCCTGCACTCAGTTGTTCCTGCTATTTATTGTATCATATCTTTCACAGAGATTCTACAATGTGCATAACTCATCTTTTCTACTCTTCAGTGCTTTTCTCTTGCTGGGAAATGAGATGGTTTCTGTCATTGCCTCCCTTGGGGTTTGAACTAGTCTCTGTTGACTAGCAAAACCCAGGTGTTGATCCTCTCTGTAAACATCCTCCTTTTTAACAGCTCAGACTCCTCTTCTTTCCATTTACCATCATCTCAAATCCAGTACCTTTTATGGAGCTCTTACCAATTGAGGTTGTTTGTTTGTTGTTTTTGTTGGGTGTCTTTTTATTGGGTTGGGGGGGCGGTGTTTGTTTTTTTGGTTTTTTGTTTTGTTTTGTTTTTTGGGGGAGGGGCGGGGCTTGGGTTTTTTACTTCTTTTACCCATTATACAAGCAGTGGTGTGGGCTGCATCAAAGCAGCTGTTTCCTGAGAGCTGATCAAACCTCTAATGACACACAGAACACAATGCTTTGCTAATGTTTCTTTCCTCTACATCTACATTTTTTAATCCTTTCAATTCTCTGATGCCCTTCTCTTGTCTCTTTCTACCCAGTTCACTGTTTACAGCATTTGCAGCATGTTTTATCTCTTTGTCACTTATTTTTCTGCTTTTCTCTTCCTGTAGAATCTCACTGGCATGGGTTCTTTGTCTTTTTGAGACATTGATATGATATTTTTTTTAAAAAGTCAGATGCATATCGATTTTTTACCATATTTTTCTTGACAATTTAAAACATCTCTTCCTCTGGGCTGTGTGTGGTGCCAGTACAAGTGAACTATCTTCTCTGATACTCTCCTTTCTGCATATTTATATAATTTGTGGTTTCGAATCACCATTTTTCACTTGTCTTTATTCTACTGGCAATTTTACTTAATAAATCAAAAAATGCATGGACAAATCAGCTATATATATTTCTACTCTGACATGAGTCTGGATTGCCAACTATCTGGCTTAGCTTACTGAGAACAATTTTTTCTATTTTCTTTTTTTTTTTTTAAATTCAAACCTAATGCCTGAGGGAGTCAGCTGCTGGTCCAATTCAATTTCATTTCTGTTGCAAAACTTTGTTTTCCAAAAGATGGAAAACATATCTTGTAAATCTTCAATAACTGCATAACAGGCTTGAAGGATTTGAAGGATCTTTCTCACCTTTTGGAAGTGCTCAGCAGCCACCAGTTCTTGCAGGCCACACTATGGCAGCAAATACTCTGATGTGTTCAACATCAGCCCTGAAATTTCTTGCGTGTGAGCTGAATTTTGATCCATTGACTAAAATGTGCCACAATTTTTCCATATCTCATATGTATCTTAGGCAAAGTTTGAGCAGTTGGAGTAGTAAATCCATGCAAAATTATTGGATGCAGTTCCAATCAATAATCATACAGTGGAAAATCAGGGTCATTAATCATGTCATGAAATCACAGACAATCGCTGCCTGGAAATTACTGCTGTATTAGGGGGTCAGTGCATTCAGTAAGGAACTCCTAGTGTGGGCAGGCCGAGTGAGTAAATTTTGCATATCTGTTTATGCCACTTATACATAAAATTATAGAAAGTTTTGGGTTGTTTGGGTTGCAAAGTATTGTAAAGATCATCCACTTCCAGCCCATCCATGGGCAGGGGCAGCTTCCACTATCCTAGGAAGTTCCACAGGATATTCAACAGGTTGCTCCAAGCCCTGTCCAGCTTGGCCTTGGACACTTCCAGGGATGGAGCAACCACAGCTGCTCTGGGCAACCTGTGCCAGGGCCTCAGTACCATCACAGGAAAGAATTCTTTTTGGCACTGGAAGGGGGTCTAAGTTCTCCCCTGTCACTGAATCTTTCGGGTTTTTTGCAACACTAATGGTTCAACAATTTGTTTTTGTTACCAAATCTAAAGTTCTTTGTACTTCTGGTTAAGAAAGAGTTCCCACCAGAAAAAAAAAAGATTTTTTTTTTAATTTGTATTTTCTATTTACATCTATGAAATCAAAGTCAAGTGCATAATAACCATTCTCTAACTGTAAGTACAGTTTAAGACAAGGTATAGAAGTTATGGATGATCTGCAGATAGAGAAGCTGTGGCTTACTGTGCTTTTTTTCAGGACCTTTAAATTATTATGGATGGTTATGCCAATTTAAATGAGGCTAGTAAATATTTTCATCCACTAAAACTTCTACCCATGGAATCATGAATAAGAATCCATGTATTGAAATTATTTATTGGTTTAAAAGACAATGTAAAAGTTTATTTCTTTAATTTCTATAGTCCTTTATTAGTTTTATTTTTTTAGGAAAATTATTTGGACAGTGGACACTTTACAGAATAGTTTGCACTTAGCTGTCAAAATCTCTTTAGAATGGAAGATAAAAAGCTTTTCTACGAAATTCCCATTTGCCATGTGCTCTACTCCGTGTAAGCCAGGATGACTCTATCAGTCTCTTCTCTTCCTGTAGATCCAGGGCGATATCTGTCTCCTACTGATTTAGGTACAATGAGAGATGTTTTATACATATTTACATATCCTGCTCCACAATCACACCGTTACTGCCTTGCCTTCCACTACATGGGAGTACACTGTTCCTGATAAGCCTGTGGTTTCTGCTGTCAAACGGAACACAGTGTGCTTTATTATTGATTCTAGCCAAGTACACATTTCATCTTTCCAGTTCACTCAACAGCACCTTTTCCTTCAGTTTTGGTTCAGCAGCACTGTGGCTCCCCAGCCTGCCCTGCCACTTTGCATTCAGCTGTGTTTTCTGGGTAATCACTGTCACACCACATCCCAAAAGTCTGTTGTGAGGAACAGCTCCCTCCTCCCCTTGATCCTGCTGTGGTCCCAGGTCACTGATTTCTCATCTAAAAGGAAAACTCTCTGCAAAGGCTCTGGGTTTGGCCTTCTGTCTGTCTGAAAGTTATTTCCATTCAATTGCTCTGTTTTATTGGGGATGATGAATGATCCCTACTTTTCATACCCAAGGATTATTAGTCTGAGGAAAACCAACAGGAGCAGTAATAAATACAGCAGAACTTGAGTTTTTATTCAAAAGTAGGATCAGATTTCCTGGAAGTTTTTGCTAGCAAACTATAAAGACAGGCCCAGTTTCTCACAATTTGACTTCTAAACCTTACACAGGAGACACAAAGAGGAAAAAAAACAGACAGGGTAGAGCATAAAAAAAGAACAGATAATGAAAATATCTCTGTTGGTACCCCAACATCACCAGAGCTTTGTAAATTGTTGCGTCATTTTGTGACAAAGTTCACATTCCCTCACAACACTGCAGTGGAGTTGGATCCAGATGATCTTTAAGGTCCCTTTCAAACTAAACCATTCTACGGTTCTACAAACCCAGGATTTTTCTCATCTGGAAAAATGGGATTGCTTTCCAGAAGGTTGAAAAGACCTTGTATTTCAATTTGGGTGTGGTTCAAATCTATTAAGTAGAAGTTCTTTAAGTGAGCCTCTCTGTGCAACTACTGCATCCAGTAGGTGCATCTACTTAATTGTTAAATTAGTTTGAAACAGGTGCTTTGATTTTCTCTGTAGTCAGCCATGCTGTCAATTCTCTTGATTTTTAGAGAGCTAAAGGTCTCTAGGTGAGAAAACCTCATCTGTTTTACAGAATCAGCCTGATGAATTCTTCAGGAACCCTAAGTGAGAGAGCTGGACAGATGTTGTTTCAAAATAGAGCATATTGCATCAATTTTGATTTTTTTGTTTAACTTTTTCTCGTCTAATTTAGAAAGGCCTTAAGGAACTAAAAAATACTTCAAACTAAGATTAAAGTAGGTTCCTGACTCCCAAAACATGAACAAGATCAACTGCCCTCTGCCTTCTTCTCCAAGCGGCACTGAAGTACTCTCTAGAGTTTTCATGATCTAATCCTCAACCAACAGAAATCAGCATGACTGTGCTAAAACTAATGGAAATGCTGCTTTGTGGCCACAAATAAAGATGTGGGCCTCCAGTCATGAGCATTTATTGTAGGTTTATTGGCCTGTAAAGGGAGCCTGAGTATTTTTTTTCTTTTTGAAAGTATGGGTCCTTTGTATTTTAAAAAGTTATTGGTGCATTAAGTTTAATTGAATGTACAACTTAATTACTGTGAGCCTCTCAGACCAGAACACATGCTGTGCACTTGCAGTCTGATACATCTGCAACCACGCAACTTTGCAGGGATGCTGTTTCTCAGGGATGAGTGTTCCACTCTGCTGAGACAGGAAATTCTCATACCTCCTTCCATCTTCTACCAGTAAATCTGCTGTTAGGATCCCTGAGCTATGATTCTCTGGGTGGGATGCTTTTATTTTTTTCCTACTAATATTCACAATTCTCATGCCAAACATATGCCAGATTTATACCAGATAAATAACAGCCAAGATACTTGCCAAGAGGGAAGTAAGAGTAGTTGCAGCTGACCTTGTTTTTGGCACAGAGAAATTGCAAAGTCCATTTTAAAAGTCTTTTGATGTATCATGACGATATCTGCTTATGAAAGAAAAAAGTGCTATTGCACCTGAAAATCTCTTCCTGGACTTGCTGGACTGGACTGGAATTGGAGTTAGGAAATGGCAATTCTTCATCTCAGAAATACAATGACTGAGGTGCCAACATATTCTGTCTTCAAGACCAGTGGAAAAATGTGGGAAAAAAGAAGTGGGATGGAAATTTTGACACACGTGAATTACATCTGTAGCTTGCAGAGTTACGCAGAGCATCCATAAAGTCACACGATCCAGTTGCAACTGCATTTATTAAGGTCTGTTTCCCACTGTGCCTTCAAACCACAGTGCTCTTTAACTGGGGTGACAGACATCAAAGGAGCATCAGAGGCTCTGTGCTAATGCAGGGAGACATTGCTCTCCTACAAATGCAGAAGACATTTAACAGGTACTGCTAGAGCCCAGTTCAACATTTCAAGTATATTTTTGCCTGTTTTCTGCTTTTCCCCCTCTCTCTTCCACATGTCTTGCACTGCCGCTGATCTTCCCAATCACAAGAAAATATGACATCCAAGCCAGGGAAACATGGCATCTGCATTAATTTATTCTTCTTTCTGCATGAGAATTAAGCTGAGCTAAAAGTTTTCCAATAGCCTCTCTCCCTCCCTAACTTGTCTTTTCTTCCTTGTTTTTTTCCAGACATTGAATTTACAGAAACAGCTCACAAAGCAATGGCTGGAAGGTTCCCAGGGCTGAACCCATTACTGCCAACTGATTGTATTCACCTGAACAGAAGCTATAACATTGATATATGGTGTCAGCAATAAATATGTTAAGAACAAAAAAGTGTTGAAGAAAAAGGTTTAACACGGCTTGAAATTTTTTTGCCATCTGTCCACTGTGATAAGGTCATGTCCCTTAGAGCTGGTTGGCTCCACATTACAGTGGCTCTGATTAACATGAACAGTTTAAGACTGGTTGCTGCACACTTGTGATTGTAGGGATTTAAGATTGTTCAAACAAACTCTATGTTCAACCAAAACACGTTTATGTTGTGGGTCAGTGGAGTTAAAAATATGCCTAAATTTCATCCTAACTAGACAAATAGATTTCAAGTCCTAAGCATCATAACAGAGACGCAATTAAAAATACTTTCTTCCCAGAATCACATTTTTTAATTCCATCCTTGCTGAAAAGGTTCTTGTCACATTGTGTTTTTTACTAGGCTTTTGCTTATCACAAGGAAAACCAAGACATGTTCAAATATCACTCTTTTCAAGACATGTTTAAATATCACACAATTAAAATAATGTAAACATTTATGGAATCTTCAATAGATCTTGACTTTAATTCTAAGCAAATGAAATAACTACTTTTACCATAATTTTAACTCTTCAAGTTTGTTGGTTTATTTAAAGAAATTTCTAGACTCCTTGGTAACCTTAAATATTTATTAATTAAAAAAAATTAAGCTCAAATTGCTAAGTCGCCAAAAGAAAAACAGAATAATTTCTTATTTTCAAGAAGACGACATCAAGTAACATAAAGTGCAAAGAATACTTTTATTTTCTAGCTCTTCTACGTACATTTATTCAGTAATGTAAGAATTATGTGCGAGTTTGATGCTTTTTCTTGCACTTGATTTTGACCAGCACAGTTCTCTGCATACAAGTTCTCTGCAGTTATCTGCATGCAAGATATGGTATATATATACTTTAAAGCCAATGTCAGGCAGGTTTTATTCCTCTTTTTCAAGCTACATCAATTCTTAAGAAATTATTCCCTTCTTGGAAATACTAGCTTGTCTAATCGGGGCCAGTAAAGTTAAAAAGTTTTGTGCTTTTTCCCAGTATCAGAACAGAAATATCCTTGGGAGCTTCAAGAAAACACAACTTTATTCTTCTCTGTTTCCAAATGCACCTGAGATTTATCTGGATCCTAATGATACCTATTATGTGCGATAGGAAAGAGACCAGAGAAAGCAAGCTGCTCATTCAGGGAGACATTATCACTACTGTCATTCTGACACCTTTGATAAAAAACAGCAGCAACATCACTATAAAATCTTTTTTAAAATCATCAAGTTCCGATCAGCAGTTAGCAGGAGAAAGCCATAGGCATTCATTTTGCAGGACCTTGCTGGCACTTCTGATATCCTTTGAGAGGTTTTAATTGAGGTCATCAGGTGCCATGAAATTTAGCATAAATACAGTTTAGAAGAATTCTCTGTTTAAGAATTACTAAGCTAGCAGAATTGACTGGAGCCCTTTCAGCCCTGAGAGACCTTTGGTTCATTCAGGGTCCTAGCAAAGTTAGACACAATAATGTTGCTCTGTAATTGATGGCTAACTCTGCTTCATCCTATATCAGCTCATCAATTAAATATGACTTTTACAATCTTGAGGAAGGCCTGCACAGCTAGAAACTGTGCTTCTGACAATGCTTTTTCCTGCCACTACCTCTGCAGCTTTAGATTAGCTCCTGAACTTTTTCCATTCCAATTTCCTCAGCTGTTAAACAGGAATAATCACATTTTGTCTGACCATTTATATAATGCATTGGTTCTGAGTGCACATCACTTACTGCATTAATTTTCAGTGTTTAGAACAAGCAGGAAGCGATGACACATAGGAGAAGTGGTGGGGACAGGACATGAACAAGCACAGAGTGTGAAAAGTAGAGCAATATTCCCTGCTTGGAGGACTTCAAAGTGAATAAAATGTGAACAAGAGGCAACTGCACTCAGGGTTGCAGGACAAAATTGCACTTAGATGATACATACAGCCCTGGATGATGCTAGCTGCTGGTGCTGGGTGAAGTGTTCACCTAGAAAACTCAAAACCTCTAATGAGTTCTTTGTGTTTCAAGTCACCTTCTGGAGCCTGAAAATTGGTTGTGACCTAGATCCCAGAATCACAGAATCACAGAATATCCTGAGCTGAAATGGACACACAGGCATCCTTCCAGCTCCTGGCCCTGCGCAGGACAGCCCTAAAAACAAACTGTTTGCCTAAGCATGTTATTTAAGCACTTCAGGTTGCTGCTGTGACCACTTCCCTGGGGAGCCTGTTCCAGTGCTCAACTACCCAACCACCCTCTAGGAGTAGAACCCGTACCCAATATCCAACCTAGATGTAGATGATAACATGGGATGGAAAGCTGATTTGTTGAGGCTGTTTTATTTCTTTATTCTAAAATTGGAAAAATCTTAACCGAAGTGAAAATGGTAAAGAAATATTCCCAAAATCATAAGCTACTCCAAAGCATCTTGGTAAACTATAATGTTCTAACAGTCTAGCAGCAAATACTCTATATATTTAGTTATAAAATTGATTATGCCTGCAAATGACTGTGGTGGGGGAATTCCTCTAATTCCCTGGGTTGGGAAGGGAGGGAGTATTTTCTGCTGAAGCTAAGGAGCCCTCAACTACAAAAAATATTTTATCCATCAAAAACACCCAGCCTTTGTTCCAATATGGAATATTGATAAAGACTACACTATAACCAGGACTTTGAAGCATAAATTGAGAAACGAGTGCTTCAAGTCTGTTTTCAATAGGCTAGTTGGTCATCACCCTGATTTTACCATCTGCCAGGGGAAACATAAAATAAAACCCAGCCTTCGGAATTTTGAATATGTGGTGTTTCATAAACTCACAGAATGATTTAGACACGACCTAAATTTCCTCAAGCTCTGATCACTGCCACCTTCCAATATCCCAAGTTCCAAGCCCTGTCCTGCCTGGCCTTGTACACTTCCATGGATGGGGCAGCCACAGCTTCTCTGGGCAACTTCTGCCAGGGTCTCAGATTCAATTCAGTCCATAACTGATTTTGAATGACTCTTAATTCTCGAAATAGAGGGTGTGAAAACAGCAAAGCAAGACTGAAGACGTATTTTCAACATTACAGCTAAGCAGAAACATCACAAAACACTGTAAACACAGTGATCTGTGTTTACACCACACTGGCAATTATGGAAGTCACACAGTGAACACGCATGTTGAAGCATTGCAGCTATGCACTTCATTTCACTTCAGAAATGCAAAAATGTAATTTTCTTAGAATTTAATTCCATGCTAGCATCAAGTTTCATGTATTTTGCAACTTCCTTCTCGTCTCTTTTCCTGAAAACAAAACCCCAAATCATGTGTTTCAGAGCTGCTGTTTCACTAAGCAAACATTTCGCAACAGGCCCTGATATTGTGATATAAATAACTCTCTGTATCTTAACCTACAGCTGAGACTATTCGCTGGTTTTTCAGTTCTGAATCCAGCTCTTCTGTGTAAAAAAGGTGAATCTCTTACTCAATCAGAAATGATTTTTACAAAAATTATGAAGGTCTTCTTGGCCCACTGGTAACTCTCATGCAGGTGTGTATGCTGAGCTTGTGTTACACAGGCCTGTAAGGCTTGCAGCTTTCCACAAGAGCACAATTCTTGATCAATCCTGTAACTAGTCCAGTCTCATACAGTTTTTAACACCTTAAGGAAGAATATTACCACAACAGTCCTGTGCTAATCACAGCTGTTGAATTTCATGAGGAATACATCATTGATTTGTTAAGCCTGTGGCATATGTGCTGAGTAAATTCATGTGTCAAATATATTCTATGTCATAACCTAAGAATTATGCTGCAAGTTCTGATTTCCAAAAATTGCAAAAGGCGTTTCCGACTACCGAGGCCCATTTGCAACTGTAAAGGTTCTCAAATAATAGCAGGGTGAAACCAAGATTTGCAACAGAAAGAACAGGGCTGAGCAGGAGATGGCATTTCATCAAGGGTGGTCCCACCACTTCTCAGACGATCAGCGCCTGATACGGATCTGGGTGGAGGGAACCCGGAGAGGAGGAGGGAACCCAATGCTCAGTTCCAGGAACCCAATTCAGACCTCAGACACTGCCAGGAAAATCTTTCAAAACCAAACAGCAAAAGAAAGAAGTACATGAATATGCACACTGGACAAAGGCTCACAATGAACTTGCCTCAGGGCAGAAAAACTGTATAAAATCTGCACTCTGAAACTCAGTGTTTGTGGATGAGGTGGATCAGCTCCGTTGAGGCTGTTCCTGTGTTCACCCAGCTTCAATCGATGTTGAATGCTTTTATTGTGGCTGACTCAGATTGATTTGGAAATGGCAAAATAAAATCCTTGATATCAAATTGGCTGCCAATCATTTATAACAAGCCTAATTTAACTTTTCACCTGCCTTTCAAATTTCCAAAGTGAAAGGATACCAGTGTTGGACTGGGTCTGATTTTATTTCATGAAGTCTCATAGTTGAATCTCACAAACTCACCATGGAATGAAATAGAAAACTCTTGTAAATTATGAAAACCCATGTGAATTCCAGATAGATGATTTCTGGCCAGCCAACACAGAAAACATTCAGTTCAGTGAAAAGCAGAGGAGCTGCTACTGTGTGAATCTCCAGATAAAGCTTTGGGAAGCTACAGAGCTCTGGTGCTATGGCAATATGTTTTTTCATAATTTTAGTCCCTCAAATGGTTTGTTCTGTAAACCACCCCCCACCCCCCCACCCCCCTCCTTTACTTCCTTGTGTGGTTGGTTTCATTCCAGCTGCATTCCTGTGTGCTGAGGTCACTCATCCCTTGAGTCCATCCATTGTCCCCCTACGCATCTGGTCGGATCGTGAT
>JANPWX010020150.1:1980814-2061316 GCA_024734555.1 Trochalopteron elliotii
CTCAAATCCTACTCTGTGCTAGTCACTCCCACTTTGGGTTCCAGTTGACCCCCTCCTCCTTGTTTTCACATTGATCACTGTATTTGTACCCTCCCCTGAAACCCCCTGTTTATAAGGCCTACGAAGCTGGCCTTGGGGCTCCACCCCTGCCAAGCCTTTGGGTAAGATCGCTTCCAGTGTCTGAATAAACTGGTGACTCGGAGAGACACATGGGTTCTGTCTCATGATTTCCTACCCTGATCGTCTGGTGGGTGCCAAGGACACTCAGGAACTCTGGGGAAATGTCACAGCCCCCCTTGTTCACGGTCCTGAACTAAGGCTGGACTTACAACTCCCACTTTCACCCAGCTGAAGGGAGGCTGTCACACTGCCTGCTCCCTGGGACAAGGATATCTTAACAAGACAAGCTCTGCTTGTAATAACAGCAAGAAACCCCACAGTGAGGGGCTTATTGGCAGCATTAGGTGTGGTCTTAAAACAAGGTGCAAACACAAGGCTGTGCTCTGGAGGTCTCTTTTTAGGTATCACTCTCTTTTCTCTCTGTGGTGTAGTGATTTACAGCCTGGGCAGCACCCTGCATGAGGCAGCAGGGGGGAACAGAGCCAAGACCTCGCCCTTCCATTTCACATCTTTAGAGGAGTGATGTGACACTTCTCCTCTCTCTTCCAGGGGCAGGTAATCTGTGTAACAACCCAGCCCTTAAACAATGATTCACGCAGGGGAGTACTGATGAGACACAGAGACTGGTTATAGAAATTCTCTCTCCTGCCATTACATTTTTCTGAGGATATTGCACTGGCACAGTTACTCACATGCAGATCCCCCTGAGTGCACAGGCATTACTCTTTCAATCATAAATTCATTTTGTGTTGTGGCTTTCCCCTAGTGAACTTCTCCAGTCCACTGTAGCACGTTTTTTGAGAATGGCTTTATTTCCAGCTGTATTTGTAAAAAAATGAAAGTAGTTTTGCTCAATATCTGGCTCTTAATTTTTTTCACCCTAAAGTTCTGAAAATTTTATTTTGCTTTTTTCTATCTCCCTCCTGTGAAATAAGTGAAAATATTCTTTTACCTGAAAAAAGACAGACAGAAGACACCTGACTTCTACCAACACCTTATGAAGATATCTGAAATAGAAGTTTTGTGAGTTAAGATCACTATTTTAAAGGTCCAATCTCAAATTAATAGTCAGAAAATAACACATTGCTTTTATTCTTGGAGGTTTTTTTAAAATTTCAAAACACTTTTCATATTACATGGAAGTGAAATCTATGTTACAACAGCTTATCTTTTAATATTACTAAGCTGAATTCGCTGCCCATGTTTCTTAATGATAGACGAGCATTTACTCACAGAAAAGCTGGTTGAAAACATCTTCAAAACCTCTTATCCACAAAGTTATCAACACTTTAAAAGAAAGAGAAAAATATACATACACTCACAAATATATATATTTATGTACGTATGTATACACGAAATGCCCTTAAAAAAGGATATCTCTGCCAGGTTTTACTTCCTTTCTTTCCATTGATATTAAACATACTGAACTGATTAACACCTCTCTTCCATGCAGCCCTAAAAAAACCTCTCTCAGTTTATATAAACTGCATCCCTCCTTGCCACGGAATTCAGCAGATTCTGAATTTGGGGCCTGGAAATTCACAGGTGCAGACACAGACCTGATGTGGGTGTTCCTGCTGCATGCCGGGTCTGAAAGGAGAAAAGAACCCGTCAGTATGGGAGCTGTAAATGAAGTTTATTTACCCAGATCCAAGCACTCAGAGAAGCCTTCCTCCAGAATAAATAACAAATTTATATTAAATTGCTGTCTATCTGCAAGTTGCCAATAAATGGAACAGAAACATACTATTGCACAGCACAATAAAAATAAATACTATTCAATATGCAATATATAAGAAGAGATAATTACACACACCTCCAAGGCAAGCAGGATTTAGCAAAAAGGCTGTTTGATACTATTCATAATATTGCTTGATGGACTCTTTGTAATAGCCATAAATCCTCTGTTTTCCTGGCAGATGGAAATAAAGCCAAAGTGATACATCAGTTAGCCTCAAAATAAGTCCACTGATATTCAGCAAAAATGTGAGATAACGACCCCAAATTCTGTATTCACCAGGGAAATTCAGTGCACTCTGTGCTTAATTTTCAATGCTTAGTTATGTAGTCTTCCTTGTGCTATCTGCAGTCATTGTTAGTCTGACATGATGAATTGCCTCCTCGAGTCTCAGCAAGGATAATTATTCTCTGAGCAGCTCGCACAGCCGCCCTCATTGCACACAGAGAATGCAAAAGTCAGGCGAGTTTGGCAAACTAGGAAAAAATATATATATACAAAAGTAAAAAAAAAAGGCAAAAATACCCCCAAAACAAACAAACAAACAAACAAAACCCAACCCCCCCCCCCCCCAACAACAACAACAACAAAACCCAACAAAAAACAGAAAAAAACCCTTCTGACTGCTTCAGTTCAGCATGTGATTGAAGTCCACTGGAGCAGATAAACCCAGCAGGGTTGGAACTAGGTGATCTTTAAGATCCTTTCCAATCCAAACCATTTACACATAAAGTGTCTGCTCCACCCCCCACCCCCACTTTGTGGCAGCAGCAACAGGATACTTGACTACAGTCTCACCTCCACTTTTCCTGTAAGCATGAATTTGACATTTTAAATCCTTCATGTCAGAGGCTGAGAACATGATCACCTTACAGACTAGTTGGAGGGCTCAGTTATCTCTGCTCCCCAAAGCAGAGATGGCATTTTGAAATAAGATTTGTGTCCTGACTGCATCATAACATACCCAGGAACACTTGTACATAACACTATACACTTATATTTTGCAAGTCTAGTAAATTCTTTCATCAACATTCGAACAAGAATCTAAAACCTGTTGTTTCAATAAACTGCAGTATTTGTGAGTCTGTTTTCATGGAAGTTCCTATTGAAATTGGCCAGACTTAGGCTGTCAGATTGGTAAACTGTATTAATTGGGAGTTTTTGATCATGAATGTGACCAGAATAACAGTGTAAGCTACACTCTTGCTGCATCTAGGATTTATTGCACATAACCAAACTTAAAGTACAGAATTAGGTGTGATCAGAAATTAAACCCAGCCAAATCTAACCCTTCTAATCTCTGAGAATGAGCTGGAAAGCAAAGGGGCTTATTTTTTTCCCAAATTACTATGCTTTTAACACAATATCTCATCAGTGTACATGGTGGCTGCAGTAAAAGGTGGAAATCTTACTCTCTGGGCACCTTCTTGCCAGTTGAAATGGATTCCCTTCCTCAGCCAAGACACCTGACGAGCAGTGCTGATGTCCACAGCATGGAGGAGATGAAGTTGAAGCCTGCATGAGAGAAGGAGTGAAAAGGAGGAAAGCCAGCAAGGGCAGGGAGAGATAACACCACTGTTATTGATTTTTTTGTGTGTGTGAAAACAGTTCATTGTGATAGGATGGTAATGTAAAAAAAAACTACACAGATGACCAGGCAGATACATTAGAACAGATTGATTTTTCACTTTTATTTTCCTTAAATATATTGGTGGGCTTTAAGCGGTCAAAAAAATCACCTAGAGACTCTCCAGTTAGGCACCTTCTGAATTTCTGAGCACTGTGCCAAGCGTCCCCCCTCACCTGACCCTTCATTAATAGCTGTACTACAGTTCACCAAGGACCTCAGACACTGGAATTAGCCCAATTTACAAAATACAGTTTTACCCCTGATAAGAAGCTCAGCCTAAGAACTTATATATATACATGATATGGGCAACAAAAAAGTGTAGGAGTAAGGACAGATCTTATCTCCATCACCAGGGGTAAGGAGGCATAGAAAGGTTAAGTGGTTTCCTCAGCTTTTGGAAGCATTGAGACCAAAACACCTGAGCATCTTCCCCCGGTGCCACATGCTGACTGGAAAGGATGGAGATAAGCACTGACAGGGATGGGCACACTAGAGACCTGGAAGGTCTTGGCTTGTGAAAGTATTATGTTGATTACTTTTGTTATTTTGCCATGCTGACACAGAGTTGGATCTCTGGGACCTCTGAGAGTTTGAAGCCAAGGTTACAACCCTGCTCCTCCCTGGAGGGCAAGCAGAAAAGTGTGATTCAGTCAATAAGAAATTATCAGCTGAAATCTTTCTTTGCAGAGTAAGTGATCTGCAGATCCTTTTTTTAGAAATCTACATGAATCTTTGCTCTTCAAAGTGCTTTAGGCTAAAAGCAAACAAACACCCTTAGCCTGTCCCTTCACATGCTTCCACTCATCACCTCCTCACAGTCATTTTTAGAGTCTTTTGTGTTTTCCTTTGTATTTTTCTTCATTTACTTCAACTTTTGACAAGTCTGTGTTCTCAGTAGTCACACAGCAGCTGCATCATAATTGTTGGGAATAAATACAATACAAACAGCTGCTGTGCTGTTTCCCTGCGTGCCATATAAAACCAGAATATATACAAGACGCCTAAAATAGCTAATTCTTTGTAAGGAACTGTAAAAGATAATGATGCCAAAGAAATAGTGGGTGATTGCCCTGGCCTACACACTTATGCTACCAAAATATTGATAACAACAATTTTGGAGGAGCCAAATCCCCAGTAATTGTCTTTTAAATTGCATAGGTGGGCCAGGATTAAATGTTTGCATTTTGCACACTGCAAAGTACATTGAATAGAGTAAGCACCATAGAAAATATACAAACTATTCAAAGAGATGTTGATACTTTATCTATTTAAGTTCTTCAGACTTTTCTTCTTGTTGTTTGGTTGGATTTGTGTTGTTTGGGATTTTTTTTCCACTGAAATATATTCTCTATTTTGTTCAGTTCTCAGAGCTGTCCAGTCTTTCTGTTGTCTACAGATCAGGCTGTTCAGAGGTCTATTAATCTAACACTTGTTTTGATGTCCTTTGCTTATTTCACTCCAGCACTTCCCTTACCCTCCTTTAGCATCCACTACAGAAAATACTTTTGTCATAGACCACAGGAAAATGTGATGATAAGCATTTGATTACTGACTTCTCTCTAGCAATAATGCATTTAGTGTGAAGTATTTATTAGAAGGAAATGAAAGATTCAGGCTTTTTGAGGAACGGTAGCCAGCTTTCAAGATTAACTGACAAGAAAATATATTGTACACTACTAATGGGAGATGTGTCCCATACTGCTGCTATCGAAGCTGCCACACAAAATAATGAAATATTCTACAAAACATGTCTACAAGGTAATTTATACACAACCAACACTTGTCATACTGTTGGAAGTGAGTGACCTATGCTGTTCTGCATTGCTCCACAACCTCATTAGTTATGGTGGCTATGGGGAGCTCTGTGGACAGGTGTCCTGGGACTCTGTGATGGAGAGGAAAAGGGTCATAAAGCCAGACCCGTGCTGATTGCTGTCTAAGGCTATTGCAGGGCACATTTTTAAAGTTCCAGTGAAAGTTCCTATAGAGAATTGCCATAGTTAACACACAACCCCTGTTCCAAAGGCTGCTCCCAGCCCGAATGTGAAGGGGAATGACCTGTGCTACATCTCACAGGCTGAGCAGCTCCCTGACTGCAGTGTCAGTGGAGGACAAATCCAGAGCTACACACACTCCTGGGGTTTGAGAATATATTGCTCCCCTTCCCCTTCTAGCTGGGAACTGAATGGGTACAGCAGAGCCCTTCTTTATATCCTCATTTCTGTGTCAATACTAGCCTGAAAATGGCTCACTCCAGCAGAACAAAGGGTCTCTGTCATAGAAGAAATTTCTCACTACCTTTTTCCCTCTCTTTGATGTTGAATTGCAAAAGGAGGATATGATGAGCTGAGGATGGGGACAGGGAACCTATCTTGTGACAGGCATTATGTCACATCACAGAGGACAGTGTACAACACCAACTACCACCAACGGTCAACATCTAAATACTAAACAGGAAATTTCTAAATCTAATTCTAACTTTTTTGTTACTCACCATTTATTTATCTCTCCTAGTGCTCATCATCTCCAAAAGCATGCTGGTTACCAGTGGCTGGAGACCAAGGATATGAAAATAAAGAAAATTTACCCAGAAGAAAGCTTTGTTGAGATGGAAATAAAATCAAGTCCAAATCACCTTTAATCTATCATTAAAGAGTACAGGATTAAATTTAGAGATTATGGAATGTACTGGGCTGAACAATTGCTATAAATGAAACCCTCTCTTTCCTCTCTTAGCACATTGGCAAACAACTTGAAAAAGAAAAATGCAATACTGATCAAAGTACATGTGTAACTAATTACCTGATTTTACATCCTTCCTCCCCTCTGTGCAGGCATTAATGATGAACATGAAATACGGGAGTGAGAGCAGATCAAAAGAACATTACCTGAATGTGCATGAATCTCTTATATCCCCCCTTTCCTCCCAAGACAACACTTCTCATCTCTCTCCTAATGCTATTTCACATCTGTTATTCTTTTTTGTCTGCTTTTGGTTTGACAGGACTGCATTGCACATATTGGGGACATGAACCAATGATTATTTCAGTGTGAGACATTCACTTGATTTTAACTATCCAAGCTTGAAAAATTTGACCAGCAAGTCTAAATTTGATTCAAAATGTAGACTAAGTTTTCTGTTAGATTGCAATTCAAGACCTCTATCTCAGTTTGAATCTGGCAGCCTCATGAGCCTAGGAGATATTGGAATGACTTTCTGATCCTGTGTGGGTTTTTTTCTTCCCTTTGTGCAAACAGCAGAACTCTCATGAGAATATCCATCTTTATGACAATGTCTCTCTCTTCCTGTAATGCTGTTAAAGAATGAATTTTCTTGTGGGATTTCAGCTTCTTTCAAACCATAATCAACAACAAACCACTTCCCCCATCAAAACCTCACATAAAAAACACAATAGGAAAAGCATGTGGTGCATATTCTTTAACTTCATGATGGAAATCATGTAAAATCTCTAATGTTGCCTAACATCAGTGTGTGCTCTCCTGGTTTATTTCACTTTCTTTTGGTATTTTTCCTCTCTCTGCCTCCTTGGTAGATCAGCGTTTTAGGCAGCATATTATCCACAGGGCACAAGCCAAGGACCACTCAGGTAAGCATTTAAAGCATTTGCTCAGTCTGAAAGACCCAGCAAACTCCTCTTTTCTAGGCAGTCTAGAAACAATAAACCAAGTTCCCTACTATTTTTTTCAGTCCATTCATCTTCCTTTCCAGAACCTTCCTAATGCTGATACTGTTGTGTGGATTTAACAAACACAAATCTGTGGTTTGGTTCCTGCACAGAGCCCCTTTGTTTCTGTTAATCCCAGAACAATTGCTCTAATACATTTGTTTTTACCACAGAACCTCCCTGCAACAGAAGACCCTGGTTGTGTTGCCTCTATTAACTAAGAATAACTGTTGATGAAATTACATCCTCAAGGCCTCTTTCATTAGTTTCTTTTGAACTTCTGAATGCTTTCCCAGGGATTTGATTGCTTTTAGACTGGCACTTCCTAACAAGGCTTTTGATGTAAACTTTCATGCCACTGTTACTATGACAATAGTGTAATGCTGCAGTAGCATTAATTGGAATTTTGATTATTTCCTTGGCTCAGAACACTATGTTTTAATAACTAGTTCAACTGGGCTTCAGATCCATGCTGCAAGGCAAAGCTGAAATCTTTATTTTGAATTAAGAGAGCCACTAAAGAGGAATAAATGGAAGATGGAAGTGACATCACAACACCAACACATCCAATATTCCTCTCTATTGTTTATATGATTCATGGAAATTAGTCATTGTATAGAAAAGATTCACATTTTCTTCCATGCTAGGAAATTATTACATAACTCTCCTTATTCTTATACCCAAATTAATTTTCTTTCAGATGTTAGAAATTATGAAAAAGTATAAATGTAAATTCCGCAAAAACAAAGTATAATATGTTCATATTTGAACCAGAGTGGACATGGGGAGCTTTATAAGGGCATCACTTATCACCACTGACAACTTTTAACATTACTCATTCCTCAGAATTTGAAAGTGCAGCATATAACAAGGCAAGGCATAAATGTTTGATGAGAAATATTTAATTTTTCCTGTCCCAGCTTTGTATCAAATCCCAATTAGATATTGTCAAGGGACAGAAATGAAATGTGTCACAAAATTAATTAATCTCATTCAATGTTCTTTATTACCAAAATTAACCCCCAGTTTTAACTCTCAACAATTAATTGTATTTTGGTCACAGATATGTGTGTGTGCATATATACACATACATCCTTCTTCATTGACGCCAACCTGGGTACCTTTTAGGGCTAATCCAATACCTTTTAAAATCATTGCATAAAAGTTTTCAATTCCTTCTGTTATTTATTTATTTATTTGTTTGTTTGTTTGTTTGTTTGTTTATATTCCCGTATTTCAGCCAATATCCTACTAGAAATTTCAGTCTAATTCCTGAAGATGGAATGCAACTGAACCAAAAAGAACCTATTTCTCCTCCAAGGTTTCCAGATAAATTACACAGGCTCTATTTTTTTCTGTGTGATTGTTTATTTGTATGTTGCTTGTTTTCCATGTTTGTTTGTTTGTTTGGGGTTATTTTCTGTTCATTTGTTTTTTGGCTTTTTTTTTAATATCACGGAAAATCTCACAGAGAAATTCTTAAATTTTTGAGATTTTTTTATCTCTGATAAAGGTTGTCAAGAATAGAGAGTGAAAGCTATAAAGCCTGTTTGCCCAATTCAGCTCAGCCTTGCACCATTACAATAAAAGGTTAGCCTTTGGAAGCTTCTCAGAGACATAAAAGACAATCATGTAAATTGCCCACCTACTAAACATGTGGCCAGTATTCTGTTCAGTGCTTTTTTATCCACAATTAAAAGGCTCTTAGCAGCCCAATCACCAGAACTTATCAGTGTCAACTCGCCCAACAAACCAAACCACAACACACATATAACGTTATAAAATCTTTTACTTCCTAATCAAAATGTAGATACATAGGATTTTATTTGTTCTTTTTTCTCCCCTTTTTCTGTTTTGTTTTTGGGGTGGTTTTTGGTTTTGTTTTGTTTTGTTATTATTATTATTATTATTTTGATTTTGTTTTTGTATTGCAAAGCACATTCCTATATTACTGTAGACATGTAGGGATGCATATCTCCAAGAAATCGATGGGAGCTGTCTGGAGTGGTTTGATCAATGACTGCCCCCACCCATTTCAGCCTGGACATTCATCTCCTGTTGTTCTTCAGACAGTTTACAGATTAATAATGAAGCATAAAACCAAGTTAGTGGTAACATATGAGCGAGGCAGATGCAAAGCTGAACATCTCACATTAAGGGCACTCTACACCAGCAATCCATCAGACTGGTTTGCACTGCAACATTTGTATAGTTTCTGCTGTCTCCTCACAAACACCCACAAATAAAGAAATACAGCTACTTCATAAGAATCCCTCTATTTTACTTATGAAAATTAAACCACTGGCCTTTTAAAGTGCAAATGCAATGAGTCTGATTCTCCCATCAATCAGGCAAAGTAAATCAGAAGTCACTATATTGAATCAAGAATCTATGATGATTTACATTGGTTATTAAAAGTAATTATTCTATGTCAAGTCCAAGAGAGCTTTTTTCTCTTTTTTCTTCTTTTTTTTTTTTTTTTTTTTTTTTTTTTTTTTTTCATTTTTGAGGCTTTTTCCAAGATACAGGATCAATAACACTACTGGGAAGAAAGTGGATTATTCAAGGTGGTAGAGATGAATACCCTACTAAGATCACCTGTATTAATTCTATGAATATGGTACGACCTCATCCGGGACAATAAAATTAAAATTTATCCTGTAGAGTCTCAGGCTATTCATCTAGATAACCACCTATTTTGCTTAATTCATTGATTGTGAGTAATTTCAATCCCTAAAATAGTCTAGAAAGTATAAGATTAGACCTAATTTTTTCTCCTTAAAATAAAAATAGAGAGAAGCTACCAAGCTAAGGAGTAGTTAAGATCCACTCCTTAACTTCCATATTTTCTTTGTGTTCTCACATCAGTTGTTTGTTTTGGCTATCAAATTCACAAGTTTTCCAAGCAAGGTGATGTGTTTCAAGCCTTTCTCAAAAGCAGTTGACCCACTATAGCCACACAGTAGATGATGATGAAGACAAGAATAAACATTTAAAAATTCACCATTTCACCTCCAATACCAAAATTAGAAACAGGAAAACAGAGGAGGTCGCTAACAACAACAAATTATTTTAAGTATTTTTTCAGAAGAGCTAATCATTCTTTCTTTAAATATATAGTTCATATTAATAAATATGGTTGGAGTCTTAATCAAAAAAGAGAAAAGCAATCTAGTAGCATATGAAAATAAAATACTTAGAAATGTCCATTTTTTCATATTCCATCCCCTGCTAAGACTGCATTTTTATTTAATATGAAGTTGTTGTCATGGTAAAGATATTCCAGGTTATAGGGTAGAAGGAATAGGGGCAGTTTTCCAATTATCTCAAAATCAACCAATTATTCTAACTTATTTTTATATATTTTATTTTATTTCCCCAGAATTCACTAAAATATTTGGGTTTTGACAAGTGAGAGAGTGAAAGAAAAACCAGACATTTTCTCTTAAAGAAAATTTTACACCTTCTTGAATTATTTTGCCTTTTCATCTTCCTGACAAAGTTAATAAACTCCAGTAAGAATTCATAAGTGAATCAGAATTTGTTAAACACATGCAAACAACCAGGCAAAGATGGGCACCGAGAATCCTTGTCACACGTGGCTCACACAGTGCTGTGGAAGTAGCCAGAGCAAAACACAGAAGTCCACACTATACAATCCAGCAAAGACTTAATCCGCTCAAACCAGTGAATTAATCCCCCCTAAAGAGACCGAGATGTAAATTGTGGTTATTTAGGGGATTACATACAGATTTAGGATCAGTGTTTATGTTGGCCTCCCTATTTCAATAATGCAGAATGAATGTCATCTGCAAAATTAGCAGTCAAATGCAGACATAATCTTAATAATTGTAAAGATGCTTTCTGACAAGATTAGTTACCTTGCAGGACCTGTCTGGGAGATTCACCATCCTATTAAGTCCAGCCTTTCACTAATTTCCAGGTTGTCAACCAGACCAGAGCACTGCTGCCACAAAAGAATCTCTGCTGTCCCTCTATTGGGACTGTGTTGGAGGAATTTCAGTTTAAAACCAAAAAAAAATGAAAGAAAAAAAAATAAATTCAAACCCTCTGTTCCAAAAGGGTGAAGGGGGAAAATAGGCCAGGCTGGATAGGGAAAGGTGATATCAAGGTTTCAAATTTTTGTGAAGTACATGGTCATAGAAAAATTGAATAGCAACACACTTTCTGTTTTTTGAAGATTAAACCATTTCTATTTGTCATTTTGGTTAAATATTTGGAGTTACTAGTTTTGCATCCTGTTATGGGCATTGTAAATGGCCCCAAGGTGGTTTGTAATTACTGAACCTGGTGGAAAGAAGAGTGAGGACCCTGATCAGAACCATGTCTTTCCATAGCATGGTGCTCTGGCCATGCTTCATAGCACTTCACAAAGTTTTGGGGTGCTTTTGTAGCACAAAAACATCACTTTTGCTCTTTGCTTAACAGCAATGACATTAAAACAACCATTATCAAAGCCAAATGTAACCGAAAATAAACAGCTATCAGTTTAAAGCCTTTGAAACGATGATATATAAACCATATTATTTCATTTAAGATGTTCACTTACTGTTTTGACTTAAGAAAAAAAATGTCTTCTAGAGAATTAAACATAGTCATACCTGTTGAGAAGTTCTACTGCAATACTCAGCAGAACTAGTCAAAATGTGATTTCATGAGATTGTGCATCAAAAAGAGGTTAAGGTCACTATCCAAAACCATGTGTGTATGGTCAACAGCATCACTGGGCAATTAACAAGGAAGAATCCTCCAGATCCACTCACATATCTCTGGATTTTCAGCTGAATTGCCTGGTTTGTTTGTGGTTTGTTGTTGTTGCTGTTGTTGTTGTGTTTTGTTTTGTGTTTTGGTTTTTTTGGTTTGTCGTTTTTGTTTTGGTTTGATTTTGGGGTTTTGGTTTTTTTTCTTTGGGTTTTTTTGTTTGTTTATGGGTTTTTTTTTGTTCTTGTGGGTTTTTTTTGTTTGTTTATTTTGGGGGTTGTTTTGTTTTGTTTTAATTTGTACATTTGAGTTGGAACTCTTAACAGAAATAATAATATTTTTCATATTCATATCAGAAAATGTTTTGACTGAAATTTTGTATTGTGTTCTGGCTTTTTTTTGTGAGCCACGTGTCCCCTTTTGTAGAGGGAAAAAAAAAAAGACCTAATTAAATGAATAATTAAGAGTGTTGTTTTTACAATTGTGCAAAGTGATGTGACTATGTCAACAAGAAGAATCTTCTTCCTATCCTGGGTAATGTTAAGATGAAGTATACCATGAGAAAGAAAAATTCTGCATTCCTGAGTCTTTATAATCCTGTGAAGTCTCATGGAAGAGAATTGCACTGAGAATGCTGTTTTCTGTCATTTGGATTTACAGACCAAAGGGAAGAAAATAATCTCCTGATTGCTTTATCCTTTCTTTTCATTGAATTAAGTAAAAATATAGCCTTTTTCTTGCTGTAGCCCCTAGATCAGTTCCACCATACTTTATATAGATTAACCTTTTCCTGTTTTTCTCATGTCGAAACATCTGTGAGACATATTCCAAAGAGACTGATGGAGAATGCAGGAAATAGCTGGCTTGTGAGCCCAACTGCAGCTATATGAAAATATAAGTAAGACAAAATAGCACCAACCATTCAGAAATATCTAAAGATAATCAAAGTGGACTCAAAAATGAGATCCCAACTGAGAAATGTATTAGAATTACTCAACGTGTCCATTTTCAAATCAGTACAAACAAAAAACATTGCTGAAAATTGCCTAAATTTCAGGAAAGCACATGCTAGAAGTTTTCACACTGGAGAGCTGAAATGGAAATACGTAAATTTAGAGAAGACATAACAAATTAAAGTGGGGAAAAAGAAGGGTAATTAAAACAATGTGTAAATAAAATGCAGAAGAGTTGCAGTTTAGTTACATGCAGTTTATTCTTGATGACTACTTTTTGTTCAGAAAATCTGAATTTTTTTAGTATTGCTAGTTTGTATCTGATACAATCAGACACATCATCAGATGGTTTATATATCTGGTACAGTTGTGAGTTTTGTACAAAGCAACATCTATTATAAATGCTTAAAAAAATAGATCTTCATCCAATAAATGGAAACAGTTCAGACTACACTGGAAAGCTTTGGCTGTAAAATTCAGTGTTATTTGGAGTGTACTGCACTAGCAGCTTTACTACTCTGTTAGTGTTTTATTTACCTGTCAGTGTATTGGAAATAAAGGGTAAATTTCTGGGGTGCCAGTGTAGTCTCAAGAGAAGACTCCTCAAGTCTATGAACCATAAAGCCACAATTCCAATATTTTCCAGCTGTTGGTGTTGGTCTCTGTGGATATCTGGTTTAGAAACTGAGTCTAAGCATGTTCTTCTTCCCTCAAATTTAATTGGTGGAAAGGAAAACAAACTTCTTTCATTCCTTTCCCTTTTATTTTAGATTTATTGGTATAGAGGATGAGTTATTAGGGAAATACTTCTGAGAAGTTCTGAGTTCTCCAGACCATTATTTCTTCACCTGTTTTTTAATAGTTATTAATTTGCCTTGATTTGTACAGGTTGAAAGGTCAATCACTCTTTGGATTGTGATGGCATAGGAAAACCTTTTCATGTTGCTTCCAAAAAAACTTCAAATAAATCATGGAGACTACTTGTAAGAGGCAATCATGGCCTTCTTCTTATCTATTACCATGGTTTACTGTGTATCAGGCTGTAGATTATGGCAACTATTTACCACACAGCAAACTTTGACTCTAATAGCACCTGACTTCCAGTACATCACATGAATTGGTTTCTATTATCTGATGCTTTATATTTATGGAAGAGGTAAAGCAGAAGAGATGCCTAACTCCAACATTTTTCTGTGTATAATGCACTACGTATATCTTTGTTCCCTCATGTTCCCAATGGAAAAAAACCCAAATGTCTTTTCATGGAAATATAACCAAAGTTTTCAACACTTTGAATAAGAGTTAAATTGCTTAAAATATGTTTGGAACATCTTATCCATGTCTAGTCTGACACAATTTTTGGGCTTATTTTAACAAGCTGGCTTTGGTTAATGGAGTTTTTCAATTCACCATAATTTATTAAGAGGCCAAATAAACTTGGTTCCATTCTTGATTATCTCTCTGAAAATGCTAGCTTAAATTTGGCCTTGTTTAAATAGCACTAAATCAATGAGAGATCAATGTTGAATATAGCACAGCCTTTTGGAGAGACTTTGATCAATGGAGCGTTTGGCTGGTTTTATCTGATTGAGACTTGGTCTGAGACTAGACAATTACGGGAAAATAACTCCCTTGAAAGTTAATATATTTTCCTTTTCCTTTACTGTGTGTTCTGGCTACAGTGCAAAGGACTTGTGACAAATGCTGTATAATATATGTTATAAAATACTTGCAAAATATATGGTCGTTGATTGTTTCCATAGACTACAACATATTTCTTTTCCAGGGCCCACATCAATGTATCTCTGTGTCTGTGAGGATGGAGGAAACTGGGAATTTTAATGCTATCCCTGGCAGTAGGTTTTGCCATGTCTTTTGACTAGAGGAGCCCTGTCAGCTATTAAATTGCCCTGTGGGCCCCAAACTTCAGTATATGAAACCCATAATTTGTAATTAAAAAAAAAAAAATATTAAAAGGTAGCTGAGGATGGCCTTATAACCTACTTATTCTGTAAAATCAGTACTCTTCCTGAATGTTTAGAGATTTATTGACGTATCTTTGAGCTCATGTGTCTACAGGACCACTTTAGGGACATTCAAGCAGAGGAAGTAGGTTCTGTCAGAGACCAGGGCTTCATAGGAAATGGAACTGGGGAAGGGTCTAGAGGGTAAATCCTGTGAGCAGTAGCTGAGAGAGCTGGGATAGGGGCTCAGCCTGGAGCAAAGGGGGTGTAGAAAATGCCGAAGAGGGTCTCAGAAGGATGTTGGGACATCAGGCGGCTCTTTCAAATGCTGTTTATTGCATAGATGGTGTAACAGCAGTCCTGGGTTGTGGGTGCCAGAGCCAAGCCTATAGCTGTCAGCATCAGCTTATAGGTGACACATGAACCCACTTTAGTTTTGGTTACAATGCATTATATAGTTTTGTTTACAGAGCATCTTAATACATACAACCAATCAGCATCGTACACAATACCTTTACCATACCTTTTAACCTATCCTAGCTATTATCATTACCATACAATAGTTTGTACTACCCAATCACAAAACTCAGTATGTTACAGTTTAAGCTTAAAGTGCTTTTTGTGTTTTCTTGCAATGGAAATTTCCTAAATCTTTTCTCTACTTGCTACATCATGGTATCCCCTGCTTTTTTTGGGAATTGTCTTTACTTGGTAAAAACGTCTTTCTTTGTTTGTGGTCAAAGATACCTTTTCTATAGCTGAAAAACCTCCTTTCAGTTTGACTTAACTTTGCTTTCTTGGGTTATCCAGTAACTGTTATTTTAGCAGTTTCTAGCTTGAAGCTTCTTTCATTCTCCTATATCAGAACTAACTTTCATTTCTAAAGAGCCTTCTGCTAAGCATTCATTTCTGTAAAACTTTCCTGTTAAACTTTCATCCTATCCAATAAGGGGGGCTTTCTGGCTCTGCCCAACTCCCTGACAGGAGGGAGCAGCCAGGGATTTCAGGCTCTGCTCCCAGGGGACAAAGGACAGGACAAGGGGAAATGGCCTCAAGCTGCACCAGAGGAGATTCAGGCTTGAAATCAGTAGGAATTTCATCATGGAAAGGGTGGTTGAACGTTGGAAGATGCTGCCCAGGTCCTGGAGTCCACATCCCTGGAGGTGTCTGAGGAATGACTGGACATGGCACTCAGTGCTGTGGGGTAAGCAACAAGGTGGGATGTGGTCACAGGTTGGACTTGATGGCCTCAGAGGTCTTTTCCTACCTAAATGTTTCTGAGATTCTGTATTGCCAGAAAGTTAATTTCTCCCTGGAGATTTTCACTCCCATGGTACATAGAAAGTTGAACATCCAATCTACAATCCGAGCAGCACACAATAGAAGGACTCTTCACAAGGACATAAAGAGCATTTATTTAAACCATGTTTTTTAATTTATTTTTTTTTTTACACACCATAGTCCATATGGTCCTAGTCCTTTGTGTAGCTGTACTGAAGACACAGCTACTTACAATTTATGACAGACAGTTTAGAAATAATTCTTCAGGCCAGTCTGTAGTTACACAAACTCCAGATTAGCCAGTATAAAGAACAATTTCCCTGTTGGGCCTCAAAAGGATAAACCTTGTTTATCCCACTTCCATGTCGTGGGAATGACAGCTTTGCTTGAGGCATTCATGGACTCATCAAGGTTGGAAAAGTCCTATAATAACATTGAGTCCAACCATTAACCCAGCAGTGCCAAGACCACCACTAAACCATATTCCAAGTGCCACATCCATGGGATGTTTAAATACCTCCAAGGGTGGTGATTCCACAACTACCTTGAGTAACCTGTTCCAATGCTTGACAAACCTTTCTGTGAAAAAAATTTTACAGTTATGCAATTAAAACCTGTCCTGGTGCAGCTTGAGCCCATTTCCTCTTGTCTCGTCCTTTGTTCCTCAGGATCAGAACCTGACCACTACTGATAGCACCCTCCTGTCAGGGAGTTGTGGAGAGCCAGAAGTTCCCTCCCTGAGTCTCCTTTTCTCCAGGATAAACAATCCCAGTTCCTTAAACTGCTCCTCATCAGACCTGTCCATGCCCTTCTCCAGACATGCTCCAAGAACTCTATTTGTTTTTTGGAGTGAGTGGCCCAAAACTAAACACAGAATTCAAGAAGTAATTTTGCTGTTGCATCAGACAGAGAATGATCTACTAACCAGATTTCCATATGCAGTTTTGCAGGATCCTATAGTCTGCATTTTTCACAGTACCACTGTGGTGAGATGTTCAGCTTGCTGTCAGCAGGAATCTCAGAGCTCCTGTAAAACCACTGAGTTCGCTTTCTGGAAATAGCCCATATTTTTTCTTGCCTGTGAAATAACTTCTACATTTTTAGTATTGTTTCATAACTTCAGGCTCTCTTTGTGCATTCAATTATCAATTGATCCCTTATGAAATGATGGAATCCTCATTATCCATGTAATATTTTCAGAAACTCACTCTAGAAGTCAGTAGTCCTTTTATCTGCATCTGCATTTTTACAGTTCTGTCTAAACAGTTCTAGTGTTAGATCACCGTAATGTAAACATTTCTCCTAATTTCCCAGTGTCCACTGTTAGATACTTTAAGGACACTGCCTCCATTCTCCACAGAAAAATAAAAACACTTAAAAAGCAACCTTAAAAATACAATTTATTGTGTTTAAAAATAGAAATATGGTCAAAAATTACAGAAAAGTCCCAAAAGAAGATGTCTGGAAGCTGGTCTTCTAGCAACAGAGATCCTGGTTTAATTGACAGCAGGAAAATTTAAGGTTGTTTTATAAGCTTCGTTTCTCCAGCCTTGCTCAGCCCACAAGTAAACACAGACTTCTTTGCTTGTCACCATCAATTCATGGTGTGCAGTTAACCCTTGGAGCCTGCAGTGTATTGCACTGTCCTGAAACACTCCACTTTCCTGTGTGACAATCTGTTATAGCCCAGTGCCATTGCCAGCTGGCAGGTAATTTTCCTGTGGAAGACTTTTCTTCCCAGTAAGCGCTGCCATGGTAATATTCAACCCCAGCCATGTAGTTAAAAGAAATTGAAAGGAATAGTCATTTCCCAAGGATGTCTCAACCCATCCAGAGACAGGCGTGCTAGGTGGGATAAATCGCTTTTGGAGGTACTTTCATCTCTTTGCCAGTTAGAAATTAGACTACACACCAGACTTTTATGTGCATAAAGCTTGTTGGGATAAATCTTACTCCAAACATTTGAGTTCTGCGACAGGCAATTTCAGTAACAATAACTATAAGGTTGACTGAGATAGAAATACATTGGAAAACCAGATATTGTTGCTCACAGATTATGGGGAAAGAAAGAGAGGAACACAGCCAGATTTAACTTTGCACGTAATGAACTTATAGAAGGAAAGACAGGAGAATCAAACTTCCATTTAGGATTAAGGAACAAAGACACAGTTTGAATCTCCAGGATGTGGACAGACAAAGTGTAACACTATTGATCAAACAAGTCGTGTAGCTGGTCATGGGTATTTAGAGTAAATCCCTGGCCACCAGCATCCCACCTTTAGAATAGGCTAGCTGGGATTTGGTGGAAAGCATTATCTGTAGTTTTAATTTTACTGCTGCATCAGGAGCTTTTGAAAAATATGCTTTCATTATCCCTACAATTCATTGTAGATCATGAAAAAAAAAGGGCATTTCAAATTAAAGAAACACGACAGACTCTAACAAAAAATAGCAATGAATTCTCTTCCACACAAAGGAAAAAAAAATAAAAATTGCATGCTTCATGAAATGCCTTGTGGCAAAATACCTGACATTATCATTAGTAAGTAAATTCTAACCTTTGCTTTGTCCTAGTTTTACCCATAGAGTATTTGGATGTCAACCCATGTACATGGGACCAAAACTAGGTAGTATTTCCTTTCCTGTGACTGTTTTCAGGCACGGAGTCTTCCATCTTAAATCTTGTTAAATTTTTCCAAAACTACCCACTCTACAGTAAACATTAAAAAAATATATATTATCCTCCACCTTTCTGGCATTTCTCTTCACTTGATTTAATGCTGAAAGAAGAAAGGAATTTAGTTTACAGGTTCAACAATTCAATTCCTTTTGCTTTATTTTTTATTTTGTCATTTTTTCAGGCAACAGATGGAGTTTTTTGATATGTACTATTTATTCATCTCGCTAAAATGAAATGGAACTTTTAAAAAATAAAATGGAATCCTATTTCTTGTTGTAAACTCTCCCCATTTAGATCAAATTAAAATTTTGTCTCCTACTCTTATCCATACTCCAATGCAATTAATACATTTTTCTCTCTGGCTTTCATGCCTGCTGTCTCTAAAACAGCTGTTCCTTAGTCCTTGGCTACCTCACCCTTTCCTGTCTATTTGGCTTCTGACAGGCCTTTTGCCAGTCTTTGGTGGGTTTTTGCATCGTCCTGTGTAATTCCTTGTTTCAGACCAGTGACTTTTTTATTGCCTGCTACCCAAACAGCAATTGACATTGCCAAAAAGCACTTCACTAAACTGATTTAAGCCAACACCAGAAGCAACAGTTGTGATTTGGTAGTGCTGGCACCCATGTCAAGGTGAGATGTCTAACTCACAGTTTCAAGTCCTTCTATTACCTTCTACAGCAGAGCAAAATTGACATCTCTAGGGAATGTTTTGTCTTTCCTAATTGCTGTAGTAAAACAAACCAAATACAATGAACACAACTTGAACAATCCCAAAGATAGATGAAAATATCAACTGAAGTGGGAGCCACCAGATTAGATTATGAGTTTGATCATGCTATGTCAAAAGTGGAGCTGGACATTTCTAGTGACAAAAATTCTGTTGATGAGAAGTGAAAGAAGTTTTTCGGCCTCATCTGTTTGAGAGGTTGATCATGGATGCAAAGATAAAGAATTTATATTTTGTTTATTGTTTAGAAAAATGCTTACATGAGCCTCGGTTTAGGCAACTAGGCACGTAAAATGTATTTTTATAATACATGAAACTGGCCTAACTGCAAAGAGATGGAGTAGGTGACTCCTTTTAAAATTTTGATAGATTTGTTTTCTATCATTCTCACTGATTTCCTGGCAGAAATTAGCCATAGAGGTTGGCAGAGACAACAAACAAAACAGAATCAAACAGCAACACTAATGAAATCCCTTATTTCAGGTTAAAATTGTTATATATATTTATATATGTGTGTGTTAAGTTACAATGTAGATTATTATATATAAGTCTGCTACAGTTCAAAGCTCAGGTTCTGAATTTAGGGTGATTAATTATTCATGTTATTTAACTCTAATTATCTATTTCAGTTACACTGTAACTAGGATGACTGTTGTGTATTTAAGTGGTCTTGAAATCTGATTTGGATCCTGATTTGATTTGTTCCATTTCCTTACCTTTGCTCTTCTCCAGAGATAATGTTTCCAATTGACCAACTGGAATACTATTGGATTTTTAAAGACAGAACTCTCCCCCAAAGCTTGCCCAGTTTTCAGTTGTCTTTGAAGCTGATTACAGGTATGACCTGGTTGCACCAAGGTTGGAGCACAATGCTTTCTTGGCTCCAACTCAAGGGAAAATGATAAATATGCGTGAGCAAAATAAGGATTAGTCTCAAATTACTATTCCATACAATGAACGCTGCTTCCAGACAGCGTCATTAGTTCACACAAGGAGTGGAGGATATCTGTCTGACAAATAAACACATTCATCTGCTTTGATTATAAGATTATCTTTCCTGTTTTTAATGAGTATGAGACCTCCACCTTTGCAGTTCATCAAGGTGCACTGTGGTAGAGTCATGCTTTTTGTCCCTTCTCACAATAAGAAGAGAATTATGTTCATAATGACTTTGCATTTGACAAGAACCATGAAAGTCTGGCTGGATATTGACGGTATCAAGACAGTTGTGCTGCCAAAGTATTCACACTTGCTTATATGCCAACATTTTCATTGGCAATATTATTTATATAGAATATAAATAATATTTTTCATTTTTCACTTTTCTAGTCCTCATGTCTCCTTCAAGCAAAAGGAAAGGGTAATTAATTCTTTTTATGGATAAGTATAAAGTTCTAAAATTTGCAGCATGAATATTGTGGGATATGTTGGAAATGCCTTATTCTACCAAAAAAATTTTACTATAGAAACTTTCCCAAGATACTGCATGAGGTGATGAACTATATACACAATGAAACTCATTAAATGTCACATTTTGCTGCAGAAGTCCATTCATTAAAATGTCCTGGTTTAGATACCAGATTTAATGGAATTTCTCTATAAACCCCAGCCTCTTAATCTTTTTCCTGTTAATTTCTGATGTGCTTTATTGTCAGTTAGAAGAAGGTAAATACATAAGCAATGAAGTGACAATTTCAGGACAATACACTGAGTTTATTATCACAGTTTTGAGGAAATCTACTTTGAGGGTAGGACAAAGAAGCCACTTTTGTTTCATTCACAACAGAGAAAATGCAAAACTTACAGAATATAAAGGCTTTAGATGCTGGTAAGGAAGAAAACTAAGATAACAGCTTGAAAAGCATGGCAGGGTGGGGGGGAATAAAAAGTGGGATTAATTGCATTATTCTGCAATTGGTGCAGAGCAGTCAAATCCTCTTCTTACAGTTAGGTCTTGTTCTCACCGAGGTACCAGTAATTTGGCCTAAGCAATGAAGGCTTTTATATTAAGCACTGGCACTTCATCCTATAGTCAGGTAGAAATCATTGTCTTCCTGTCAATTATACTGGGAAAAAAAGGATTAAGAGCTATACTTTAAATGATAAGATTGAAATAGTCTTGAAAATGCAAACATTTGCTGGCAGAAAGACAGATGTAAAGCAAACATTCCATGATCTCTGTCTGATTTTAGAGGTTTTACAACATGTGATGGAAGGCAAGAACTCCATTATTTACTTTGTAATGTCTCAATAATTTCTGCTTTTTTTTTTTTTTTTTTTTTTTAATTGATTTGTTTAACTCTATCAGTTGCTGCCCTGGCTTCAAAACCACAAAGATTTAGCCAAACCTTTTCTTCAGTTTTTATTCACAAATGTCTAAACATTTTTCTCTTGGAATTATTGTTTTGAAAGGGAAAAACTCACAAGTAGTAGATGAAAATTGTGTGTTTAATTTTCATCCTGACTACAGTTTCAGAGTTCAACATTTTTTGACTGCTATTTTAAGTGCCGGGAAAAGGACAAATTGGCTCAAAGCAAATGTTCACATGCCATTGAACATACAAAATATACAAGGTATTTGTTGTGAATTCACATGGAATTATGAAAAAAATATTCTCCCCCTCTTTTTTCAGGCAGTAACTGCAGAAGAGGAATTCCTTTTGGAGTGCTATTAGTCAGCAAAAAAAGTCTCTTATTAAAAAAAAAAAAAATAGAGAGGAATGAATATACAGCAAGGTCAGCCTGAAAGCAAAATGAAAGACACTGTGTCAAATCAGAGGGTCTGACTGAGTGCCATTTTTATACCTTATTCCAGACTGACTGGAGCATATATCTTGGGAATGCACAAAATTAGAGCCTTGTTTTAGCAGTCTTATTAGGGCAAAGTTACCTTTGAAATTGAGTAAAATGAGAGAGAGATCTAAGATTTACAGGCCTAGACTGAAAAAAAGGAATTAACTGTGTAAGAATTGATTTATAGTATCCAAACTCATAGTAGTATCTTGTCAGCAGACACCAAAAGCAGTTCCAGCAGGGACAGAATTAGAACTCAAGGGGAAGGACTGGAATAACTGATCACATCTGTTAGTATCCCAAACACTAGCAATGATCAGCTCAGGGCTGTCTTGAACAGATCAAATAGATTTTCAAAGAGTGACTATTAACAGCAATCTGTTTAGAGAGATGTAAAACTTTAGGTCCATTGGAGATATCTTGTACTTCCAGCATTCTGTGAAGCCAGAACAAATGGTTTAAAACTTATCTCAGTACTCCCATGTGTTATTTACATTACCCAGAACTTCAGGGCTGCAGTACATGAAAAACAAAGTGTTAAATCTTACTTAAGCAAAACAAAAGTAACACATTTCCATTAATAATCCAGGAAGAATTATGGTGCATATGGGAAGCAGTTATTAGTTTTCATAAAGAAATTGTATCAGTTTACCAGATAATCTCACTGCATGTGCTTGTTTGTTTGGTGGGTTTTTTTTTTTGAGAAAGAAATTCAAGAATCACAGGTTTGTTGGAAGAGACCACTTGGGCTCATCTGGTCCAACCTCCCTGCTGAAACAGGGTCACCCCAGAGCACACTGAACAGGGCTGTGTCCGGAGGGGTCTGGAATATCTCCAGTGAGGGAGACTCCACACCCACTCTGGACAATCTGTTCAGGGCTCAGTCACTGCCCAGGACAGTTCTTTCTCATGTCCAGGTGGAACTTTCTGGGCTCAGTCCCTGCCCCCTCCTCTAGTGCCATTGCTGGGCCCCGGAGCTGAGCCTGGGCCCTGCTCTGACCCTCCCTGACCCCTCCCTCCTCTGAACAGCCCTGGCTCTCTCAGTGTTCATGGATGCATCATAAGGGCCAATGGACTTTTGGGTGTTGTGCTTGCCTCGGTGTTCCCTGACCCAATCCTTGAACTAGGGAAGGTTTTCCTTCCAAGATTCCTTTACCCTATTCTCCTGTGTCAGAGATCTCTGAGGGCTGGTCTTGTCAGTGAAGTCCGATGCAAAGAAGGCACTCAATAACTCTGCTTTCTCTGCCTCCCTCTCTTACCAGGGTCCTCTCTCCATTTACTAATGAGCCCACATTATCCTTCATTTTTCCTTTGTTATTGACGTATTTAGAAATCCCTTTTGAGTTATCCTTGACAGCTTTGAGTTATCTTTGACAGATTTAATTCTCTTTGGGCCTTGGCCCATCTAGAAGGAGAGCTGAGGAGACTAGTACTAGTGTATGAAAATCAGAAAAAGAGTTTAAACAGTAAAATGCTTAAAAAATAAGGGCATGAACTTAAGTAACAGGAAAATTTGGCTCCCAGAGAGTTTGTCGGAGTCCAGGGCATCCCTTTGGGTGACCTGGGACCTGAGGAAGAGAGTTTGAACCCTGGACAGGGGGGTGTGAAGCCGGTCCAGGGGGGTTGGAGACCTTGGCACACAGCCTGGAAAGACACCGAGTTTGATTTTAGTCCATGGGAAAAGCTTCCAACACTGAGAGAAGAATTACAAACCTCGAGGGTGTGAAAATAGTAGCTTAGCACAGCACGGGGTGAAAAATTTTGTAGTTTTAAGATTTTTAGTATAGAGGTAAATGGGGGACAAGATGGAGGATTTAGGGTGTTGCCCTAAGTTCTTCTCCTTCTTCCTCGTCCTCCATCTTCTGAGGTAGTGATGACGCAAAGTAGTTTGAGGAGATTGGGTTAAGGTACAAGTGACCTTTCTAGTACAGGCACTAAGCATTGGCACAAATTAGTAAATAATGGACACATAGTTATCTGTATAAGAGTAGAGCACCGCCTCACCGAGGGTCAGTCGCCTCATGTCCCAGCTGCTGTCCGGACCTCGGCTGGGTGCAGAGAGAATTTTGAGATATCAAACAACAAACAACACAAGAAACCTGAAAACAAGGCCTTGAAGACTCTGCTTTTTTACGCGACGCGGCTCAGGGCTTTTAGAGGGCCAAGGACTCTTAACAGCCGGAATCTCGGGTGAGAAAACCAAACCTGAGAAGAGTTTAGCAGAGAAAATTCTATGCACAGCGGATAACTGATGTCCTGAGTGGGACGCTGACAAAGACTTTCCTGGCACCTGCATGTTAGCAACCCCACAATCCTTTTTTTTTTTTTGAACAGGGGATTAAACAAGCCTTTTGGAAAGGACAACTGAAGATGAAGGTGCAGAGGGATCATAGAATTGTTTAGGTTGGAAAAGTCCTCTAAGATCATCAAGCCCAGCCATTAACTCAACACCGTGTTTACCACCAAGCCACATCTCTAGGTGGCACATCCACATCATTAAATACCTCCAGGGATGGTCAATAGTGGATGCCCACCACTATTCAGGGCAACCTGTTCCAATGCTGGACAATCTTCTCCATGAAGAAGGAGGAGACGTTTTTCCCCTTAATATCCAAAATAAACCTCCCCTGACACAACTTGAGGCCATTTCCACCTATTAGACAGAGTCAGGGAAAACAGAAACCTAGGTTTTATTGGCATAGATATCATTCCTGTGGTTTTGTTAATATTGCCATTTTCTCACAACTAAAACACCACCTAAAAGTCCAAACTCCAAGTTTCATGCAAGACTAAATTCTCACAAAAAACACATGACACTTTATGCTACCATACACCTTTGTGTATTGATAAGAGGAGTTATAAATGTTAAGTAACCATCTGACCCACTAGAAAAGTAAAACTATCAATCATCAGAATTCCTCCTGGCTGCAGTGTCTCCTTCACAGCTCCATGAAGCTGAGGACATGAGTGCCATGTGTGCTCCCTGGGGACATAAAGAGCACCACATTCTTATCATGAAAGCTAAACTCTTGCTCATTAGGTTACATATCTGTCACAACACAATGATCAATCTTTCGGTGTGACACTTGCAGGCAGCACAGAACAAAGACTACAAATGTCATCAAAACACAACACAGAACAGCAAAAACCTTTGTTTTGGGGGAAAACACCCACAAAGTGACCAAAAAAACTCCTCGGCAACTGAACAGAGGCCCATCAGTGCCATCCTCTCCTCCACCCCCGTGTCCTGTTCTGATATTCACACACACAAAGATGATTACTGACAGCTGGCACCCCCCTTGCCATAAAAAAATTGACTCTGGCATTCACCATATTTTTGAAATGTAGTCAAAATGCTGCTTAAATTTTAACCTATGATAAAATCAGACAGGATTGCACATCTCAGTTGAAAGATTTGCTCTCCCAAAACTCTAATGAGTATACTTGAAAATTATTTTCCATGGGATAGCTGCCCTAAAGAGGAGAGAAACAGAGGGTTACTGTAGCTTTCCTTAGGATGAACACTTGGTGAAATCCTCTTACTTGATTAAAACCCACCAAACATAGAACAGGAATAATCAGTGTGTCTAATGCAGTGCTACCTCATGCAGATCACCAAAATTCATGTTTCTGCTAAAATTTTGTAAATTCTTTACCTTTGTTTTTTAACATCCTGGTTGGATGTACAGCAGAGTGATTAAAAAAAAAAAACAACAGGTGAGAGATTGCCTTTTATGCTGCAGAATCTCATTGCTATAGAACATACAATAGATTCTTCTAAACGCATTGATTTTGACCTACCTAATTATTGAACAAATTGGGCCACTGTCATTGCTGAGCAAACCAAACCCAGGGAGGCTCTAGTCCTGCAGAGGCAGAGGCACTTTTTCCACTTTTCACACTGGTATCACAGACAAGGAGCCAGGCAGATGTCAGAGCTGTCCACTCTGCCATCCACCCACCTCCCCTGCCAACTCTTCTCAGCACATCCCCTTTGTGGGCTGCTCCTTTTAGGGTGACTGATCCATCATTGTTCACAGTGCAGGAATTGAAGGGTAGGATTTGTCTTATCTCATTTGAGATATCTAAAGGTTAGAGATCTAAATCTGAGCTGGTCACCCTAGGTTTTTCTATTTTTTTGTCAGTGGAGAAAAATAGGACAGAGGGATGAGTCTCTGGAGATGTTTATCTCCCAGTGGTGTGAATCATTCTTTATATAAAGCCTCTTCTTTGCTGTTAGAGATCAAGTTTATGTTCCATTGTATTATAGCTAATTCTCCAAGGTACCTAATAAGTCTCAGGCATGACCCGTGATCATGGTATGACTACAGTTCTATGCTTTATTCAAAGTGGATCCTTGTAGTTTCTCTTGATGGAAATTTCCTGTGTTTTTAACTTTAGTTTGAGTCCAAGCCAGAGAAATGGTCACTATTTAAATTTCAAATGGTATTTTCTAAGGCTTACTTATAAAAAAGTATTTTAAACCTTTCAGAATTTAATATTTTCACACAAACTTCACAAATAAATAATTGAGACATCCTAGAGACTCAAAAGAAATAATTTTAAAATAAAAAATAGAATTGATCAACAAAGTGTATCATATTCCTGTGTATTCTTTTTTCCTAGGCAGTGTTTCAATACAGAATTTTTTTCTATAATGTGTTGAATGGAATAAAAGAGGTTAAAAACCAAAGCAAAGTAAAATCTCACAATATTAAATTCTAATGAATGCAAAGACCTTGAAAACATCAGTGGCTCCGCAAGCCAAGTGCTGATCCTTTTGATAGAATATGCAGGAATAAAATGGTTAGTAGCTGAAATGCTGTGGCACAGTAATAATTGCTTTGCACCTGTAATTCTATCTCTCATTTCTTTATTTACTGTTTGATGTTTTTGTTTATCACAGAGTTATATTCCAGTCTCTTCATTTTTAGTCCATTTTGGAAAATAAAGTACGCTGAATGCTGAAAAATGCAAAAGACTATGATGATAAATTAGACAATACTTCTTTCTCCCATTATTTTTTCCCTAAGCAGAAAAGCATTTTCTCTTTCTCTCTTGTCTTTTCTTTCTTGTTTTCTTTCTTCTTTTTTTTTTTTTTTAATTTACTCCTGCTTGGAATCTCAGGATTTGTTCCTATCTCATTATATAAAATCTTGACAACTTTTGGTGATTGTTAACATTATTATTTTACCATCACTGTTATTATTTTACCGTCACTGTTATTATTAGGGTTCAACTCAAATTTGTAAATTAATAAGCTTGTATGGAACTTATCTGATTGCAAGCCAAATTATAATAAAGGTTTGGAAAATTTGCATTTCTGCTCTGCATGGCAGGGAGACACTTTTTCCACATAAGTCATGAACAGAAATTGTTACAGAGAACAAAGGGAGATGTCAGCTACCATTATAAATGAGGACTAAAATTTGACTGAACCACTGAAGTTAAAGGCACAAAAAATTTGTGGGTTTAAGAACCAAAAGAAAGTTGAAGAAGAAAAGGGAAAAATGTCACATCTCCAGAATAAGTGCACATTCAGATTTTTATGGACAGATGAAAATCATACTTAAATGCAGGTGTCAGAGTTTGTCCCTGAATGCTTAGTATCTCTTCTGGTCATTATAGCTCACAGACAAAAGTTATAAATGTTTTCCTGGAACCCTGGATTCTCTGGAGCCCTTCAGGGGATCCTGGTCAGGACCTGAGGTTGGGCCTCCGTTGGAGGCAAAGTTGTCACCAAGAAGACAAGAAAAGAAAAACAAAAGGAATGTAGGAGTAAGTGAGAAAAGGAGAAAGAAAAGACAATTTGGAGATGTTTCCGCCAGGAGGTATCCCTTGTGGTACTGACACAGTGCAGGAGGAGGAGGACGAGAAGAAGGAGGAAGACAAGCGGGAGGAGGAGGAGAAAGCAGCCACTGAAAGTGAACATCCTGGCAGCAAAGCAACAGTGGGGCGACTGCTCATCTTCTGCTGAGAAGAATCACATAATGTCAATTAGTGACCACTTGATGATGGTTACTTATACACTCAGGTGATGAGGAATAAGAAATTTAGGATGTGTCTTTAATGAAGGATGTTGCTTCATTATGAAGAAAAAGTTCTCAGCCTTCACCTCACCATATGTATCATCTGATCCTATCATTTGTACTTAAGATATTTATGTGTTGATAGTTAATTTTTTGTCTCCAAATTATTGAAAATGTTTCTATGCAATTACCACTGCTTCAGCAAATTATAGGTTCAACTCTTTTGCATCCAATATTTCAGGCAACCAAGTTTGCAGTGTTTTCTGTATTTTTTCTTCCATTTACCCCTACTTTTCATCAAACCTCTTCACTGTAATCTGTAATTTAAAAATAAATAACTTGCTCTATTTTCCACCAAAATATAGTGCTGATAGATCAGCATTCCCATATCAGTTAGAGTCATCAATGTCACTTCTAAAGTAGTTGCAAGAGTTACTGAAAAGTCTTCTCCTGTGGTAACTGTAGGGCTCTCATCTGCCTATTCAGCTGATGACTGAAGGAATTAAAATGTAGTTTCTTCAATCACTGAATTTAGCATTAAACGCTGTCATATGAGACACTGAGGTACACAGCAGTTTTCAGGAAGAAATAAAGGCTTAATATTTTTGGTAAAATGGGTACACACTCAAGGAAGCAGAGAAAAAAAAAATAGGGAAAAGAACCAGCTATGAAGAAGGCTTATAGAAAAGGATATAAGACAAGGAGAAAGAGCACATGAATTAGATGGGGTGGGGGGGGGTAAGAAAAAAAGTAAAGAATAAGGGACAAGGTTCAGCATAAATATTTTTGAGCATTGCTGCAGCCAGCACACACATAGATAGTAAGAAAGAGCTACCACAATATCCATATATGCACTCTGTATACATATATACACCAAGTACACCCCCAGGCCACCGTTAGCAGGTGAAGATCATTAGCACTAGGCAGTGACCCCCCCTTACAGGAGAAGCCCTAACAGTGTTGTAACACCTAAGCATGGCACCACTGAAGTGCCAATTTAATTCATCTTCAGAAAGAATTAATTTTTTTTTCCAGAAATCTTTGATAGAAATTTTCTGGAGTCTTTTCTCGCACCTGAATGTTAAAATCAATAATCGACTCAGTAATAGAGAACAAAGTTAAGTAATTTGTCCCTAACTTTTGTAAATAAGGGTATCATTGCTATAGTAACAGCAGAAGGCACTCAGTCACTGTGACAAAAATGTGGCAACTTGATAGCAGAGGCTAATGAGGGTGTTCAATTTCAGCTGAATTTCATTAAACTCAGCCTCTCCCCACTGCAAGACAGGAGGGAGGGGAGGGAAGAGAACAGGAGGAGTGTCTACTCAGGCAAAGACTAGCCTAATATTTACCCTAATCTGGAAGTGAAATTTGTCTGAAAAAGGTAGGAAAAGCTAAAAAATATGAGAGGAACACAGCAAACTACACAAAACAAAGACAAAAAGAAAGTGTTTCTGTATTGTGGCTTTCTTGTTGAAAAGAAGAAAAGTCCCATGCCTAAACTATAATTTCCTTCAATTCCTCTTTCTCTACTTTCTGTTGAAATGACTGGGATTTATTATCATCAGAATCTGACTCTTAATTCAGGAAAAGGCTTACAAGACTGAGTTTGGCATCTATAATTACTGGAAATAACACTGCTGAGGTAAAGGGGCCTAAATGCACTTCAGAGAGTGAGGAGCTGAATGTGCACCAGGCGGCACTTGGGACTCACAAAGAGTTTTGGACACGTTCATCTTGGAGACATCTTTGAACGTGTTCCCATGACAATGCCTTTTGGAAGTCCATCTGAAAATCAGGTTGACTTGCAAACAACAATAATAATGAGGTTTAGGTGTGTGAGTTGGAGCACTGATGTTTGTCACTTTGGGCATAAAGAGCTTTAGGGGAGGATTATATACAAAAGCTGTCAAAAGTGCTTTGTTGTCTCTGACTATAAAACACTTAGAAGAAACAAAGTGTTTCCATTAAGAATGCATTTTCTTTGACCAGTGTTGAAGTAGAGGAAAAGAAATAACGGTCCAAATCACCCTGTTGCAATTACTTGGGCAATGTGCTTTAAAACCCACTACAATTGCTACTGTTCCTAGAACTGCTGAAAGTGGGAGGTTGTCACCTGGATTTATGAGCCTGCCTATTACAAAACATTTATGAGCAACTATAACTGATGGTCCCCAAAGGAAGTTAAAAGTGATATTTAGCTTAAGTAGTCAGTCCCTGCTCTCTGTTGAAATGTTAGCATTGCTTTGTAGCTTCAGGCCATGAAAGAATAGAAATACATGACATAGAAAGTTCCTATACTCTTTCTTTTATTTTTTTTTTCCTTCTTTCTTTGTCTTTTTTCTGTTCTCCAGAGAATTCATCTTTCAGTCATGCTCAGTGTCATTTTTCACAACTGAGTAGCTTTAGACTTAGTTATAAAAAACGCTCTTTCTGACTATAAAAATGAGTAATACTTCAGGGATTATTCCTTTTTTCCTTGGGTGGGAAAGAAGGATAGGAATAGAATCTAACCCCTTTGCCATCACCTACGGTTGAAAGTCAGGTGTAATTTGTACGTTTTAGATTTTTAGCCAAACAAAAAGTGCTTTTCAAAGAAGTCGAAATGAAAAATTAGAAGAAAACAATTGTTGTATTGAAAGACATAAAGCCAAAAATAAAGTTTGTGGGAAGAAATCTTTTATATTTAGATGGGTTTTGTTTCTATCTTTGAAACTCTTGATAAACATCACATGAAGTATACAAAGAAAACATATTTTAAATACTAATTTAGACTATGAAATGTCGTATTTTAAAATATAATCAGCCGTGACATTAGAGGGTAAGATAATCCTAGACTGTTTTTCTAGTGAGAGGCTGTGAGAGCTTGGGGGCTGGATGGGACTAAACTACAACATCTATTTTTCCAGATTTATGAGAAATCATGTTCAGTTAGGGCTGTGTATAACTACTTCAGTTTCTCATTCCAATTTATTTTTCCATTCACTTCAGGCTAAGGAGAGAAACAACATATGTTTTCACACAGGATCATTTATGGATAAGAAAACATCTGAATTAGGAGGTTTCAGCTTTCTAATGTTGTCAGTCACATCACAAAGCTAAGTTAATGACAAAACTGCTCACTCTAGGCTCCTTTGGCAATACATGAGGATCATTGGACTTGGTCTGAATATGATTCAGGTGTTTTAAGATCTGGAACCATTCCCCTCTTGTATCCACTGCGGAAAGTCATTTGGGCTATTAAAGCAGGAAGAATAAAGTTAAGGAAGATCAATCATGATTGAGCTAATATTGATTCTAAATTGGTTCTAGTTTTATCTTCAACAAAGTGGCAAGAACAGAGTGCTTGCACAGCTTTTCCTGCTTAAAGGCTGGTTTGTGGTGTTCAAATTGACACTGTTTTTGGCCTTGGGTTTTTATTCCCCTATTCAGGATTTTTTTGTCTGTTTGTTTCATTTTAGTGAGCACAAAGGAAATTCAAGACTCTTGATTGCTGGATACTCCCTTTACCCTAGGGAGCCCTCCTATGAATGAGGAAATTCATTATTGCTAAAAGGGTTGCTGTTGTAAACACTCCATCACCATAATGAGGGATGTACAGCCTCCTCCTCAGCACTTCCTACACAAGTTTAGATAGCACTAAATATGTATTTTATGATAGTTAGTGTAATGCAAGGGAGAAAGTGGTGCTTCATCTTACAAAGTGACATCAAGTGCCCCCAGTGACCTTGGTTGCGTACCTTGGGACCTGGTATTGTTTATTTTTTGGCTGAGATCCAGTTAGTGCTCTGGGTTTCAGCTCAGGTGAAAATCAAACAAATTCACAGGCAGGGACAAAAGGCTTATGCCCCCAGATCTGCAGCAAGGCAGAATACTGGTATTTCAACATGTCTGTATAAACTGTCCCTTATTGATAGGTACAGCTGAAAGTCCTGTGTCTGCTGTTGGAGTATCCCTGGTGTGCAACAAAGTATTTGTAAAACAGAACTGCTTTGTTCAAATCCTGTATTTCAGGGAATTGTGGAATTGTTAAGGTTGAAAAAGACCTCTAAGATAATCAAGTCCCACCCTCAACCCAGTACTGCCAAGCCCACCACTAAACCATGTCCTGAAGTCTAACATCTACACTGCTTTGAACATTTCTAGGGATGATGGATGATTCCACTGCTGCCCTGGGAAGCCTGTGCCAGTGTTTCATAACCCAAGTGAAGAATTTTTCCCTAATATCCAGTCTAAACCTTTGCTGGTGACCCTTAAGTCAATTTCCTCTCCTCCTGTACCTGTTCCCTAGGAGCAGAGCCCAACCCCCCCAGCTGTCCCCTCCTGTCAGGGAGTTGTGCAGAGCCAGAAGGTCCCCCCTGAGCCTCCTTTTCTCTGAGCTGAGCTCCTTTCCCAGCTCCCGCAGCCGCTCCTGGGGCTCCAGCCCCTTCCCCAGCTCCGTTCCCTTCCCTGGACATGCTCCAGCCCCTCAGTGTGTCTCTTGTCCTGAGGGGCCCAGGGCTGTCCCCAGCACTGGAGGTGCCTCAGCGGTGCCAGCCCAGGGGACGGGCCCTGCCCTGGGGCTGTGTCACACCATGGCTGGGACAGCCCAGGGGCCATCTGGGCACTCCTGGGCTCCTGTCCAGCCGCTGGCACCAGAACCTCCAGGGCCGGTGGTTGGGCACAGACTCAGCCATGAGGAAGATGATGATGCAAAACACTTCTTCTGTTTCAGGGATTAAGGAGATTGATTTAATTTGATTTGATTTGATTTGATTTGATTTGATTTGATTTGATTTGATTTGATTTGATTTGATTTATTTTATTGTTACCATCCCGTCTTTGTCCTGCCCATCCCTTTAGCCCTATTGGCCTGTGTCTCACTTCCTCTGTGCTTTCAATCATTGACACAGAAAGACCATTCCACACAAGGAAGTGAGATGGCCTTTAAACCACAGTTACAAAAAGATGGTACAAGGCCTGCAAAGGAAAGCTGACAGGAACAGTAGTTTCAACAGGCACAGAGACGCCTTCCGGATGGCGTTGCTGTAAGCAAGAGTGAAAAGATCTCATGGTGAATGATGACAGAAAAAGAAGATGAAGAAATAGCAGGGAGTTTATAGAAACAGTGTTATATGCAACCACTTGATTTGGCTTCCAGCAGAAAGGAATGCTCTTCTGGTTTTGTTTTCCAATCTGATGATAATGACTGTCACTATTATGCAGCATCCCATTTTCTTTTAATAACTGTAAAACACAAAAAGATTTATTTTACAGCATTGATAAATCCCAAAGAAAATGAAAACACAATTAACCTGAGCTGGTTAATCTCTTATACATCTTAATTCAGTATATTTTCCTTCCTCAGAATGAGCTTGACCCCCACATAATAGCAAGTCATTGCAAAGCCTGTGATGAAGAGATAGACAGATACTTTCAGAGAGAGATAAGTGAATCCTGGAGAGCTGGAATTTGTAAATTCAGTTTAACACTGAACCTTTCACCTAGTGCTCAAAACCCCTCCTGTTAATGTAAAAAATTATTCTCACAAACAAATGAGAATGCACACCCCTAAAAAAATCCAGCATATTTTTAGCTAGAAATAAACAGAAACACAGCCTGTCTCCAGTTCTCATTCACAGCTTCTTTATTCTGCCTTAATGTAAATGACAATCAGGTCTTTGGCATTTATCTTCCATGAAGATCATGCTGTGCCTCTCTTTTTTTTTTTTTTCCTTTTTTTTTTTCCTCTTTCCCTCTTTTTAACCTTGTTTCTAATGGATTTTCTTTACCCTTTTATGCATTGGTGGAGATAAATCAGGACTGAACTTGGACCTGGTCTTCTTCTGTATAGATGATGATTTGATGATCATGCAAACTGGACAAAATCACTTAGAGAAATAGGTAATGTCAGTCAGGAATATAAATAGGAATTTTCTCCAGAAGGTGACTGGACTAAGACCATAATTTTCCAAATAGTGTGCTTGTTCTGAAACAGAATACGTATAATCAGATCATGAAACATAATAGCTTTTATAAGATCATTTTAATGGATTTTTGTTTGTATGATTTGAGATGTGCACTCCTAAAAACCGCTCTGAGAAAGGAAATAATAAAAGGTATTATTAGAAATGTATTGCTGCAAGTGCTTCCTGCAAGACATACCCAGATAATTTATTTTATAAACCCATGCAATTTTATAGCACTGTAATAACATTAATCAAAATTAACAGAATAGCAATTTAAAAGTGTGTATTACACAGAATCACACACAAAATGTGTCAGGCTGGAAGGGACCACAGTGGGCCATCTGGGCCCACCTCTCTGATCCAGTAGGATCATCCCAGAGCACAGGACTGTATCCAGACAGTTCTGGAATATCTCCAGTGAGGAAGACTCTGCAATCTTTGGTGTCTGCTCCATCTGTGGTCACCCACACACTGAAAATGTTTTACATCATATTCAGGTGAAATATCATTTCAAGGAAAGTGTTTAAACTTGTGCTTGTCCCTGACACAGGTGCACAATTGCTTTTGCAGAGTAACAAAAATCTGAATGTTGGAACTTCTGTCCAGTCTGGACCACAGCTTCCCAGCTTCCCTATAACACTTCTGGAATTCATATTGCATCATACAATGAAAACACTTCAGTTGATGCAGTTTGGGTGTCTACTGCCGTGTTTGTCTGGAACAAAACTTCAGCTTTCAAATCCTCCTGTAAAATGAAGGATGACATAGACAGACTGAAATGCATGGGTAGAATTCCAGCCTCCTGTGGTGTGGTACCTTTTTACCAGCTTGAACTGGGCTTTCATGAGAGGCTTAGAGAAACTGGAGGTGCAAATGCTAAATATATATGTATATACCATAAAATCATAAAATATTCTGAGTTCAAAGGGACTCATAGGAACCACTGAAGTCCAGCCTCCGCTTTTGCACAGGACCACCCCAAGAATATGTCTACCGATGTGTTCGTGTGTGTGTGTGTGTGTGTGCATATATATATATGTATAGAGAAAGAGAGAGAGAGAGAGAAATATATAGATAAGTATTTTAGATTCCAGGGGTAAAAAATTATAATTTGAGATAAAGTTTCTCCTCTTGAAGCATAGATTGACTTGCAGATGTAATATTCTACAACTGTGGATGTTCAGCTACAGTAATGGAGACAGTTTACAAAATATTTGCTGAAACTCTTGGTCTTTCCAAGAAGTTCTCCCTGTGGCAGTTTCCTTATTCTCTTTTGTGTGGTGTAATCTTCTTTTCCATAAATGTGAGGTGCAGACATTGCCTTAATCCTTGTGCCTCCTTCAGAATTATCTATTTTCACACCCCCACCTTGTATTGTAGTGACACAGACCTTGAGAACAGTTGTGATCTTGAAGGAAATCTTGATTATTTCTTATCGTGAGTGTTGCCTTGTTCAAACCTCTGTGATTCAGGCATTGGACTAGGAGGTGATGGGGAAAAAAAAAATCTAAACCAGAGAAGGGTTTAACCACCAATGTTGTAGCCTGGTGGAGAATTGCCTCTGTTTTGGAGGCACATCCACAGTGGGGAGGAGGCTCTTGGTGGTTCCCCTGACCTTGCGCTGAAGACCCATGTTTCTGTCAAAGACGAAATCCCACAGCTGCCCATCTTCTGCAAAGCAGGTTGAAATCCTGTTTTATGCTCTGTTATTGACTCGAAGAGATGGCCCCACCTGAGTGACAGGTGTCAGTGGGGTCTGTATGGGGTCCCCCAGGCCTGGGCTGCCTGTCACTGCACTGAGCACAATGGGCAGAGTGACAGGCCCTTAACAAGAACAGCTGCAGCAGGCAGCAGTCTAATAAAAGTAATCCTATTTACAGCCTGCCTTGAGATGTTCCTGGGAGTTGAAAAGTTCACCTCTGGCAGTTTCCTGGGCTTATCACCTTTTCTGCCATTTCCCTTGCATGTAACTCAAAGGCGTGGGGTTTTATTGAATGGGGAATAAAAATAATAAATAATAAAAAAAAAAAAAAGAAGCAGCCAAAAAACAAACTAAACAAACTAAATAATGCTCCTGAATATGGCAGGAGTCCCATCTCCAGGAGTCCCATCTCCATGAGCAGCAGCACATTTTTGTCTCCCTGTCAGAGAGACAAAGCCATTCCTATAAGCCTAATCTACAATATCACACATCCTTTTTATGTGGCTGATATTATTATCTCCTATTCATGGGTATTCAATCCTAACTTAATTAACTTGGCAAGCAGAAGCATTGTGCTATCTCACAGTCAGTGTCTGTGACGCTCTCAAACCATCCTACCCAGCTGGGTATCAAGACTTTTTACCTGCCTGCACTTACTTTTGATCTGTGTGGCATACAATAAATCCAGTCAGCAACCCCAGAGAGCCTGGCTCTATATCACCACTTTGAGGAACAGACAGACCACTTTTTTCCATTTTTTTTTCATTCTTTTCTTTAAAATTAAAAGCCTTCTGTGCTCACCAGATGAACTCAAATAAAGTCTTATTTTTTCACTCTTCGATTGAACACCCCCTTAGAAGATCATAACTTAGGGACTATGAATAACTGCTGGAATGTAATATTAATATTCACACAGCAGTAGATTCAAGTTTCAATTATGTAGCAGTAAAAAAAAAAAAAGAGAGAGAGAGAAGAATCTGGTCTGACATAGTTTGGCCCTCTAATGTGAATGAGAAAGACATTGGCATGGATTGACAAGACTTTTAATTAAAGGATATGGGCACCCTGAACCTGACCTCTTTTTGAGGTTTGAATGATTTCCAAGAAACAGCATCTCCTCTGTTCCTTTTCTATCAGTTTTTGTTCATCCTTGTTGTATTCTGATCTCTCACATTTTAAATGGAGAAAGGGAAGTGCTAAAGCATTACAAAGAACCCTCCTATTTTGGAAGACTAGAATCATAAAAATAACATCTTACTATACCCTTTGAGGCTACAGCAAATTAAGGAAACACTCTTGATAGATTAACAAACCTTGCTACTAAATAACCTTATATTTTTGTTGATAAGCTTAAAAAAAAATTCTTCACTAAAGGCATTTAAGCAACCAAGATTTGACAGTGGTTGTTTAAAGTAAACATTTTCAATTGCAATACATGCCACCATTACCATTACCATACATAAAAATTACAGCTAAGAGAAATACTATGTAAAATTTAGATGGTTTTGGTTCAGAAAATCCATAATTTTTGCTAAAAATCAAGAATAATAAAAACCTGTTATTTTTTAAAAAAATCAATATATTTTTGGCTATATAAATATATATCAAAGTATTGTCATCAGGATCCCTTCAATAGCAGCACTAAGAACCAATGACATGATTTTCCTGGTGGCATCTCTCTTGAATAGTCACTAATCAAACCTGAAGGTCTTATTTCAGAAGAGAGAGAGAGAATGAGAAAAGACTGGAGAAATCTGAAGAGCTGTCAAGAGGGAGGGGAAGAATTTATTTCAAAATCTTCTGTGGGGTTTTACTAGAGGACACATTAAAATCAATGCTTCTCATTCTCTGTAGGTAATGCTAGCTATGCCTTCCAGATTAATTAACATTAAAATACAAGAGCCATTTTTCTTTTTATTCATTTTTGCAGGAAACATGTATTGAACTTTAAGTGAAAATGAAGGGCTATGTTTAGATACAGAGCTACTTTGAGATGTTAAATTGTGCTTGGTAGATCTACATCTAATTGTAGGAAGCAGAAGAGAAAAGTCAGTCTGTCTTCTTAAGAACTCATTATAAATTGCTCTTTAAACTTTTGATACCACAACAGTTTTCCAAAGTAATATTTTTAACTGTAAATTTTATGTGTTCAGATTTGACATGAATATGTACATGTAACCTTATTTCAAATTATAACTATTAATTCCTGAAATGGAATAATTTGATTGTAAAGCTCAAATATAATTTCAAATATTGCAATATCCATCTGATGTAAGCCAGGCATTTCCTTATGATGCTTCTAGTCTCAGTTAAAACTACAATGATCTTCTAAATATTAAAAATAAGAATGGTCTTGTGAAGAATTGGAGAACTCTCATTTTGTTTGGTTGTATTTACTTCAAGGTATCTAAACAAAGTAGTTGTTTAAGTTTCTTTCAATAGTGAATACTGAAATATAAATGTTGTCAAAATCACTTCTTCTTATTCTAATATATGTCTGAGGATACAAAAAACACCATAAAGGTCTTGATAGCTCTCATTTAAGGACAATCATAACCTGAGTAGCAACCTTAGGTCACATTTAAGAAGTGGCTAATTGCATGTCTCTTAACAGTGAGTTCTGCCAAATGTCCATTTCCCTCTTCAAGTGTTTTTTTTGTTTTTTTTTTTTTTTTTTTTGGAGAACATCTGTGTTGTACCTGCCAGCAATGTCCAATCCAGAAGTTGTGTCTAATGATACTAAGCAATAATGTGTGAAAAAGTAAATCCTGCTCTTACAGGGCATCTTTCACCTGGGACACAGGTGAAAGTACCTCAATTGCAAACACCCCGAGGAAGATCCTTGAAGAAATTGTTGAGGCCTCCGCCTTTCTTTAACCTTCAGGTGAGGTGAATCTTACTTAGATGTACAGTTAGGTGAGGAAGGAAATAATTTGTAAGAACTTTCAGTTAGAATCCTTCATGTGTACCTAATTTGGAGGATGGGAGCATGGCTGAGAGGCTCCCCTAACCAGATGAATGAAGGATTTTTATTTTTTCCACTTCAATCCCTCAGCTGGAGTAAGGTGCCTTTTCAGCTAATTTGGTTTAGCTTGTAGCCTGAAGAGAAATGAAGATGAGTAGTTGAATAAAGTTGCTCCATTCCATTCAGCCCAGCTGAAAACCAATCCCACACCCAATTGCTGCAGGTTTCTCCCCAGAACTGTGTTGTACCTGGGACATCACAGCTCTCTCAGCTCACATCTCTGCAGCAGGTACTGGGACAGCTGGGCAGGATTGAGTCATCACAAACCTGGAACCAGAGGTAATTTCCAAACACAGTGACAATTCCACCACACTCCCTGCTCTAAGTTAGGTGTGCATGAGCTGCTGGGGATGCACAGGTTGTGCACCTGTGAGATACTTCCCTCTCTTTGCCTTGCTCTGTCTGAGATAAAGACCTGCCCCAGGGATCTTGGAAATGTTCCTCACACACAACTCACTGTCGTGCCTGCACCTGAGAAAGCCCAGTGAATGCTGGATTAGGGCCCAGCAGTCACCAGGGAAGCCCTGAATTTGACTGCCATTACCTCATACCAGTGAGGATGGGGTAAGTCTGACAGCTGATTTCCCACAGCCTTCCTCATTTAATCTCTTCCTAGTAAGAAACAAATCCAAAAATACTCCCTATTTGTTCACATTCCCCCAAACAATAGCTGGCATAGTTTTCTTTGGCTCACAGATTTCTCCTTACAGCCATGGTTTTCACCCACACAAAACTTTAGAAATGGAAAGAAGAAAATGCAAAGAAGGAAACTCAACTCTGCAGCATCTAATACAGTAATGATCTAGTCTCTCCCTTGCTGCACTGGAGAAAATTAGTGTCATGGTGATGAAATCCAGCTATATCACAATTTCAAGTGATGCACTAGTAACCATGGCAACAAGGTATTCCCTTCCAGTAAATGCCTGTAATGGTGCTTTTAAGATTGTACATCAAAGCCAAAGCATGGCGTTGAATCACCCTGGAGCAAGTACTGACTTCAAAGCAAAGAGGTCAGAACAATGGGTTATTCATAAACAGAAAATAATTCTTTTTCAATTTGCAAGTTTGTTTTTTTTTTTATGAGGTGCTCTGAAATAAAAGCTGGAGGAATTTAGTGGATTTTGCACTATATTTGTGTCTTCTGGGATTACTACAGCAGCTCCCACAGTCTCCTTCGCTTCCTACACAGCTTCTGCTACTCTTCATGGGCTGGTAATCATTGCTGTGTCTCTGAGCTCTGTAGGAGGCAATATGAATTACTCTGAAAACAGGATGTGCCAAACTTATAGGAATAGATGGTTGAAATCTTTTAGTCTGGTTAGTATCTCCCTACACTTGTTGTGAAATTTCAGCAGTAAAATTAAAAAGCTAGGTGGTGAAAAGATATGTAGAAGGGAAAAAAACAGTCCTTAAAATGGCTTTGAAGTAAAAATAAAACCAAAATATGTTAATGTATGAGGAATATTAATGTTTTTCAAGGAATATTAAACCTATTGCTAATTAATCATGGAACCATTAATGTTGGAAAAGACCTCTAAGTCTCCAACCACTGACCCAGCACTACCAAGCTGACCACTAAACCACATCCCTAAGTGCCACATCTTCTAGATACCTTTAGAAATGGTGATTCTACCCTGCTCTGTTCCAGTGCTTGACCACACTAATAGGAAAGAAATTTTACTTATTATCCAACTTAAACCTCCCCTGGCACAGCCTGAGGCTATTTCCTCTCCTCCTGTCCCTGTTCCCTGGGAGCAGATCCTGATCCCTGATTCCCCCCCGCTGCTGTCCCCTCCTGTCAGGGAGTTGTGCAGAGCCAGAAGGTCCCCCCTGAGCCTCCTTTTCTCCAGGCCAAGTCCTTTTCCCAGATACTTCAGCCACTTATGAGGCTTGTGCTCCAGAGCCTTCCCTAGCTTCATTGTCCTCCTCTGGACATACTCCAGCAAGTTTCACAAAGCTAAAAAAACTGATTGAAGAAAATTTCCTTGATACAGAGGAGAATTTTTACATCATTCATTAGTGAAGCCAACTATCTTTCCTAAAACCTGGAGCTCCGTGTTTTTCATTTGGGAGATGATTTCTGTTAAAAACCATTTCAAGACTGAATTTTCCCTGAAATACTTTATTTTCACTTTTATATGTTTACAATGGAGAGTCCTTTACTATGTGGTGAGTGTTATGTCTAGGTCAGGACACTGATGCTTAGGAGGATTTTAATTAGCAGTAACTATGGAGAATCTGATGTGCTGTCATTTGGTAACATTTGGCTGAATATTTGAAATGTCTTACTAAGAGGTCAGAGCTTTTTTAAATTATTGAATTCCTTACGTAGTAGATTCTGCAAATACAGAGATTTTTCCTTTAGCTCTGTGCACATTTCTGTGTATGTGTGTGTAAGAGAAAACCTAACACAATTCAGAGTTAGGGGCATTTGAGTAATTGAAGGACTTAATAAATGTGTTTTAATGTCTTGAGCATGAATTTTAACATTTCTTCCAACATTGATACAAAGAAACTAAATAATTTTGGAAAACCTAAAAATCTTTAGTAATAGAGGCTACTATACTATTGACTTATGCTTCTTGTCAATCTGCTGAAGAGAAAAAAATATATTAAACTAGTCATGTCTTGGCAAAGACTGTTTTCTTTCTTTGTGTCGATCATGACACTATTAAGACAAAAGACAGATGATATCAGATTTGGCACATGTAGGAAAACAGTTAAAAATCGTACACAAAAAAAAAAAGGTCAAAGAAAGACAGTAGCAACAACAGACTTGAACAGAAATCTGAAGCTACATAAGCTTTAGAGGATGAAAGAATATAAAATTAAGTTAGAATGGTGTACACCTTGTTGATGAATGTGAGATGGAACTCTCTAACAGGAATATCTTGTACAATCTCAGAAGGTCTGGAAAGTCAATGAATTGAAATGAAGTGACACGAGAAACCTGCAGCTCAAAATGCATGAAGAACAAATGCTAGGCGTCATTGGTCATGCCAAGCAGCTGAAATCTTTCCTTCAGCTTTTCAGTGACATTCTCTTCTTATTCAGCTCCACCCTCTCAACTCCTTGCCGTCAACTCTCACAGCCCATCTACTGCATTGCACTGATGCCAAAAGCTCAGAGTGAGGGTTCTGATCACTGCTGACTAATTTCATCAGGTTTCTGTGCAGTTTTTCTTGCATGTGTGTGTTTTTCTTAACTAGATGAGATGAGATGGCAATTGATTTTTTCCAAAGGTTAATACTCCTCACCGCTAAGTCGCCAAACCTATTTAAACAAAAATAAAAATAATGCACCATTCTAGCCATTCAACCAATCTTTTTCAAGGGTAAATTACACAGTGATAATACAGAAATCCATCTTTGTAAAACTTTCATTCAAAGCCTGTAATGTGTTACTCAGTACTACTCAAAATTGTGGTTGTTTTGACCACAAGAAGGCTGATAACCATGGTCAAATAATTGTACATTTATGCTGCTGTTTGTCTGCTTCTCATTTGAGAAATGCAGCTTAATTAGAATTCCAATTTGTTTCACAGAAAAAGCTGCCAAGCGCAAGATCTGACATTCAAAACAAAATCAATACTTTTGTAGAACATTTAAGCATCTTGGGTAATATCACAGGACTGAAGTAATTTGTGTTGTGTAGTAAAGCTCTAATTAAAGATGTGTCAGGAGTAAGAATTGTATTTCTTCATTATTTAGCCTGTGCTTTACTGCTTGGTTCATACGAGGGTATTGATTAAATGTTCATGTTTATTATGGCTCCCCCCTCCAATCATGAGTGTGAGAAACGAAAGTTAAGGTAGATGAAAAATATTCACTTCTTGTCAGGTATAAGAGACACTCAAGGTCAGATGCAGATAAAGAGAAGCAAGGAAATGGAAGGGTTTTGTTTAGTTAGTAGTGAGGTACGGATTAATCTCTAATTATTTTTTTTTTCTCCAAGAAATATGTCTGAACATCTGTTAAGGGAATAAAGTATCACTACAATTCTTATCAGTTTAAAAAATGTTAAATCTGATGAGCTCATAATATATGTATCTAAAAGTTTCTTTAGCCTATGAATTAGCTCCTTAAGGTCAAATTATGAAAGTCCATATGGATGCCAAGGTACATCACTCTAGATATTAATGTATTTATCCCAGAGAAGTAATTAATGATTTGAACAATAATTTGATATTTACTAAAAGGGGTGGCAGAGATTTACAAAAACATCATATTTGCCACCTCTCTGCCTTGACAAGGATATCTGCCAAAACTTAAGCACTATCACTGCACGAGACCTTTTCTGTAACAACCTTGAAGCTCCAGCAATTAATTTGTTGTTAAAAACATTTTGTTTATATTTTCTCTCTGTCATTTAAACTCTATTTTTCATGTATTCTACTTTGGACATGGGACATTTACTATTCCCTTTCTCAGTACAGCATTTTTTAGTGCGTTTGAAGCCATTTAACCTGTTCTTACCAAGCACTTGCTGAAATCTTTCTCTCAGTCATCAGTTAGTACTCCTTGATAATCTGAGGTCTATATGTTGGAGAGATCTATATGAGGCTTGTATGTTGCCAAATGAGGTAGGTAAACCCATCACAAAAAAAAATTGAATCTTAACTGTAATTAAGGGCAGATGGATGAAGCTGGGCTTAAGCGTTTTGTTTTAAAAAGCTTTAAAGCCTTTATTCTAAGTGGCAATGAAATTCTGAAGAGGTAGAGGTAGAAATAATACAGAAAGTAGAGTTACATGGGTCATCCTCTGGTTTTCTGTGGCTGAAAGACAAGAAATGAATAAGTAAGCCCCAGGGCTTCTTAAGTAATTTTGAAGAGGTCAGGTAACAACTTTGGAGATAAGACCATTTGATTCAAAATGAACAGAACAGCTATTTCAGTGGGAAGAACTGAAGAGGATAAACACACTGTTAGCAGTAGAAGAAAGGAAAAAAAAAACCAACCAAACAAAAACAAACAACCCCCCAACAACAACAACAACAACAACCAAAAAAAACCAAACCAAACAAACAAACAAACAACCCAACCAAAAAAACCCAGAGTTTCTTTCTTGGGGTTTTAACAAAGTTGAGAGGCTGAAGTCTTACCACCTCTGGTTAACAGGGAAGAATATGGAAAGAAATAACTACCGGACAATTAGTCCTCTGCTCACTGCTTTCTACCTGTCTACAACCATATCAGAAAATATAAAGCTGTGTCTGAATTGTAAATAATTAAAGATTTTATTCATAAGCCTTCACTCTGATGTCTTCTACAAGCCAGATAGCCCAGGCAATGCTGTTTGGTCTCTAGCTTCAGGTGTGCAGAATCTTCCTCAGGTCATAGAGTCACAGAATCAAAGAATCATAGAAAACAGAATTAAAGACACTCAGAATCATAGAATGGTTTGGGTTGGAACAGGCATTAAGGCTCAACTAGTTTCTATTCCCTGTCATGGACAGGTAAACCTTCCTCTATCCCAGGTTGCTCCAAGCCCTGTCCAACCTGGCTTTGGATACTTCCAAGCCACAGCTTTTCCAGGCACCCTGTGCCAGAGCCTCACTACCCTCATAGTGAAGAATTTCTTCCTAACATGTAACCTAAATTTCCCCTCTTTCAATTTTCACCCATTATTCCTTTTCCTGTCACTACAGCTCCTGATGCAGAGTCCTTCTCTGGCTTCCCTCCAGGCCTCCCTCACATGCTGTAGGGTGCTGTGAGGTCTCCATGCTCCTTCTCTTCTCCGGGATGAAAAGCCGCAACTTTCTCATCCCATCTTCATAGGGATTGTGCCTTCAGTCCCTTTACCAGCCTCACAGCCTCCTCTAGACTTGCCTCCAACAGTTCTATGTCCTCCCTATCTTGGGGGAAGTAGAACTGCATGCATTATTCCAGGTGGGAATACTGATAATACCAGAGGAGAGGGGGAGAACCCCTCCCTCAACCAGATTCAGATCAAAGATCCTCTGAGATCAGCCAGTGCCCTCTCTATGTTTTGCATACCTGAGAATATCTCAAATGGCCTCAAGTCCCCTAAGTGTGGGCAACAAAAAGAAATATAAAACCAGAGGAAAGACTCTGCATGCTTTAGGAGATGCCCACACAAGAGTCAAAGGGCTGGTGAGGAGGTTAAGGTCCAATCCCAAAAGCAGTGTTACTGTATTAGCATAATATTATGACAAGGATAATTGACTTTGCAGTTACCTCTGGGGTTTCTGCACTGGGGTGGACATACAGCTTGTAGGGCTCAGATGTCAAAGAAGGCTTGACAGGAATATCTAGAAACATATTTGTAATATGTGGAACAGGAAAATTTCTAGAACACATGTATTCGTACACTTCATAATGATGTTTTAAGACATGAAATCCTTCAGAGAGGAATCTGCAGTGGTTTCCTCCTGGGGGGCAGCTACGGGCAGGCTGCTTACCCCAGACCAACCGCAACAGTTCCTGTGGGTCCCTCAGATCTGCTAGCTGGAAGCGTGGGTGAGGCTTTGGAATGAAGAGTGGGCTTCTGCAGTGGGTTTGAAAGGTGTTTATTGTTGCAGCTCCACGTGCAAAAGGAAAGGCTCGGCCTGTCCTTCTCCGTTATGTACCCCAGGACATAGCCTGAGGCCACAGGAGAATTTGGGCCAATGGATGGGGAGGGAGGGAGGTTCTAGAGTGGGACACTCATAAGGACAATTGAAGAGGGCAGGTGCTTGAGCACCAGGCCAAATGGGAGATGATTTCTCTTGAAGTTTCCAGGGTGATTGACAAGGGGCTCCCCTCTGGGAGATAACCAAGGGGATCAGGGAATGGGTGAGAGGATTCAGGAAGGAACATACCAAGTACAGACAAATACAAATACAAAATACAAATTCAAAAACCTGAAACTCGCGTCACTAGAGGAATCTGCCCCAGTTCTAAAATCAGAGTCCTTCAAAATTCAGAAAATATTACTTATTAAAAAAAAGAAGTTGACACTGAAGATTTCAAAAATTTCAATTTTCTGGAATTCCCTTGCATTTCCTATGTCATTTCCTCTGTCATTGCACCCTGCTTAAACTGGAAAGTTGAACCAGGTGACACCATTGTGGTCCCTTCCAACGTGACCCCTTCTGTGATTCTGGATTGCAACAAAGTTCAAGGATATTAATGCAAGAGTTAAGTGCATATCTTTTGTTCTACAGACCCAGTGGGGAGAAATCTTCCTAAGCTGTCTCCACAGCTCCTTGTTCAGTGGTGTTCTATTTCAGCACCGTTTTTTCCTAATTGGATTGCAATAAAAATGCTAAATCCAAGTATTTATACAGCTTCCATTCTATCATGGATCTTGTTTTCTTTTACTTTCCTTTTACATGTAATGATAATAAAGAATCTAGATGAATTTTTTTTTAATATCTTTAAAGATATCTATCCTTCTAAAGAAAGCTATCCTTAATAGCTGTGTATTTAGGGAAAGTGCAGTTTTTAAGAAAGGTGTTCTATCAAAAGAGGCATCTCAGAAAAAGACAAATTTACTTCTAAGTAACTGGGCAAATGGTGATAAAGACTAATGTTCTCTTAAAGGAAGAATGGATAAAAAGTGGAATAACACTAAGATTTTTTTGCTGGAAGAGATAATATTTAATAATAAAATCAGATAATATGGAGTTTTGGCAGTTTGATTTTTAGAGTTTTTAGTAAGAGACGAAATTTTATAAGACAGAATAATATGGAACAGCTTTCTGGAATATATTTGCTGATAATGGAAATAAGGCTGGCCTATTCACTGAGGTTATACACTGAGCAGTTCTTTGCTGTATTAAAAATTACTGAGTCTTCAGAAGTAAGCTAGTGCAGTATATGTAAGCATTCAGGTTCTGTTAGCCATTAAACTAAATAGAATACTATTTCATGCATGATTTAGCTCAGCGAGATGGAGAATGCAGCAATGGGCTTGAAGAGGTAATGGGTAAAAGTGGAAGTTTATATAAATAAATGTTTCCTTTTTGTTGCATGGTATTTACCTGTGATTTCAAATGCCTTATTAAGAAATATTTATAGATTCCCCATTGATGTGATTCAGAAATGTCAACAGATTGATCTGCCCTCAATGTTGATAGCACAGCTATTTGTAGCCTTGATGGGAGGAAAGAAACATCTATTAGTTGGCCACTGATGAAGGCAAATTCATTCTTACAGTGAATTAATTGTTTCTCTGAAAACACTTGATTTGGACATCCAGACTGGCAGTGTATTACATCAAATAAAAAATGTGATTTACTTGAAATTAGCTGTCATGTCTACATTTTATTGATATCTCTTTTCTTTACTGACACCTCTCAAGTGTGGGATTCATTGAATGCAGGTGTAATGAGGCTGATTTGATGCTACAGGAAGGGGACAACTAGTGCTGAACCATTTTGTGGGTCTAGGTGAAGCCTACCAGTTGTAGGTTGAAAATCCATAGGTTCTATGCTCCTCACCTAGATTGTGATTTTCCTATTTTTTTTCCAATTTCTCCCCTTTTCTACCACTGAGCTTGAAAGCAAACCTGTTCTGCTCAGTGGTTATGGAATAATACACAACTAACCTGTCACAAAGAAATTCCTAAATTTCACTCAACTTCCATGCTTAATTTGTTCTTCAGTCAGTATTCCTTACTATTTTCCTCTCTTTTGGTAAAAAAAACAAACCAAACCAACCCAACAAAAAATCCCCCCCTTTGGATCCCTAATTATACATATATTGCTTGTGAATGTTGTTTTCTGTTTGTTCATATTAGGAGTAATTCGAACACATTCAAATTTTTTCCTGATGATCATGAACTTCCACAGATGTTTAACTTCTCCTGAGTAACCATAATAACCTCACCAGCAGTTATCTTATGAGGGGAAGGAAAAACAGTTTTTAAGACATTTTTGCACACTCAGCTCTGCTAGAGCTGTTGTATCAAGTGCAGTTTGTAAAGATAGAACATATTTAAATTTAAAGTAGCTATAGGCTAGCACGTAACTCACCAGGTCAGCTGCCAGAAATTCCCCAGGCTGATGAATTGAGGGGTTTAGTGTCAAGTGAGCTGTGCTATGTCCCCTTTTCTGGCATCAATATCTAAGTTAATGGTTTAGAGTAAGGTTAGAAACACCCATGCGAATTGCACAGGCAGTTTCTGGAGGGCTAGAGACATGCAGCTGAGCCTGGGGATTTTAGTAAAAGTTATGCCATGCTAATTCATTCTTCAGGGTCAGGCAAGGAGGTGAGTAAAATCCACATGTAGCAATTGCTCTAAATACTCTCAGGAAATCACTCCTGTGTTGAACAGTCTGATTGCAATTTTAAAAACACAAATATCTTTCTGGAGTTACATTCAAATAAGGCATATTGATGTTCAGCAGCAGTAAAAAGGGCTTAGCAGAAATACTTTTAGAATTTCATGTGACTGACTTTGTACTATAACACTTTTAAATCATCTCAAAAACGGAATTTTGAAGTATGCTATAAAGAATCCTTAACAAGAAAGCTTTAATGTATTATACATTTGATGGTATTAAAAGTGAGCTTCAATGTCTTTCCTTGAGAATTCAGAATATCCCAGAGAAATATTCAACATATTATGCCACCTAAAAGTTTCTCAAAGTATACCAAAACTATGAAACATCGCAGTTAATAGAAATATTTCTCTTCGATATCTGAGTCACAGAGATTTTTTTTCCTTTTTAAACTATTTTTACAACAGAAATCTTTATCTGAACCCTATGACTTCTGTAGCAGAAAACTCTATTCATAAATGTTTATGTCAATCTCTTCTTAACCCTTGAAGCCCTTCTCTAGTGAAACACTTCTGCCCAATTAATCCTAATTCACTCCAATAGACATTGGAACTGAAAATGCCTGTAGAGATATTGGTGTCCAATGCATCTCTTCCGTGGTTGCACAAGACTGTGTTGCTGAAATTTGTCAGCATCTTCGATCCTTGTTTTCAGTTTATGGATATATTTAACTCTATTTACAGCAAAAAAATTTCCATTCCCTTTAAAATCTTGGCCCAGCAGCACTTGATCTTTGTGTACATTGCATAATTTATAGCTTACTGGGATTGGCAAAATTTGCTCTCATTTCCTTTTGTACTTGAGTGTTGCGGTGCATGATTGAGGTTTTCAAAGTTGTATCTGTATTTTGTTTATTTGTCTGTATTTGGTAGATTCCTTCCCGAGCCGCTTCCAAAACACCCCCACCCCTGTTCCCAAAATATCACCTGGTATCACCCTGTCCTGGACCCCACCCCCTTCCTTCCCCACTGGCCCAGAGTGTCCTCCTCCCAGGCTGTGACCTGGTAAAAGGAGGGCACAGGGGCCCAAAGTTGTTTTGGCAGGTGCTGTTCTGGCACATGGACAGCACTGAATAAACACCTTTCCAAACCCACGCCAGAACCCACTTCTTGACTCCAAGCCTTAACTACGCACAGCAGGGATTGAAGAACACATGAACTGTTTTAGTTGGTCTGGGAACTACTGCTTTAGCTGGTAAGCAGCCCACACAGAGAAACCAACTACACTTGAGGCATTAACCCATCATTTAAACCAAATTTCCATACAGCACTTCTGCACCTTACAAAGCAGCAATGCATTTGAAGACAGTCCTACAAAGTGGAAGAAAATATGATTAGTTGGTCTTGAGAGAACATTTAAATGAGAAAAACGAGGTGGTTTTTATTTCTTTAGAGAGGCTAATCTACAAATAAATGACTGCAAAAAGAGAGAAAATATTCAGTGTGTGGTTTCTGGGTAGTTCCTTGAATATGTATGAACTGTCAGCATAAGATCACTCTGTGATAACTGAAGGAGAATGAGAAAGACAATAAGACAAGAAGAGAATGGATTTCAGAGTTTATGGAATGGTAACATCCAGAACTGTGGTGGTCCGGCAGCACTGACTTTCTTATATCACTTACAGATCTGTGTGAGAGTTGTGTAGGAATGGGAGATGAATTTAAATACATTAAGCAATGTGCTCTGGAAAAGGAGGAAGACCAGACTAGCAGGACATTTAAAGATCATCTATTAATCTTAATCTCTGCCTACAAAGAAGTACCACTTCTGAACCACTAGCCTTTTATAGGGAGAGGAAAGTTTTCCAGTTATCAGTAGAAGCAAAGGACTGGAGACTGGATTCTGAGCAGGTGCAAATATCTAAAACATTCTCTAGCCTTGTTAGCTCAAAAATAAATGAGTTTTAAAAAATCGGTAAAGTAGTACAATTATTTTTAATGCTGATCAGTTTGCACTCTCACAAAGGTTGCTTAATATGCAGCAAGAGTATTTATTATCTGATAAATCAATTTAATTCTCTGGCTTTATTTCTTATATTGTGCCTCCTTCCTGTTTTTACACACCAAAACAGTTGTAGTAACCTTTTACCATTGTTCTTGTAAGCTTCTCGGCAGAGAACACTTTGCTCTTCAGAGCTGTGCAGTATCTGTTACCGTAGGGCAGGGTGACTGCTCTGATGTTTGCTTTGCACTGTCTGCATACGTATTTAGGAAAAATGAAAATGCCATATGTGTAAACCCAGGAGCTTATTGTGATTATAACTGAAGTTTCAGCAGACTAATGTGAATTCTTAGTAGTCCAGGCAGGATTATAGCAGAAAGGAATAACACTGTAGAATTAGTCCTAATATGAATAAAACTACCTTTTCCATACCAACTGTATGAGGTTCAACAAGGGCAAATGCCAGCTTCTGCACCTGGGGTGGGGCAACTCTGGCTGTATGGACAGGCTGGGGAATGAGATGCCGGAAAGCAGCACCAGGGAAAGGGACCTGGGGGTCCTGGTCAGTGGCAAGTTGAACAGGAGCAGTGCCCTGGCAGCCAGGAGGGACATCCCTGTCCTGGGGCATCAGGCCCAGCATTGCCAGCCGGGCAAGGGAGGGGATTTGTCCTGCTCTGCTCTGACCTGGGGCAGCCTCACCTCCAGTGCTGGGGGCAGTTTTGTGTGTCTCAATATAAGAAAGATCTTAAGGCATTAGAGAGTGATCAAAGGAGGGCTGTGAGAATGGTGAAGGGCCTTGAGGGGAAGCTGTGTGAGGAGAGGCTGAGGGCACTGGGCCTGTTCAGCTGGAGAAAAGGAGACTGAGGAGAGACCTCAGTGCAGTTGCAGCTTCCTTGTGAGGGAAGAGCAGGGGCAGGCACTGATCTCTGCTCTGTGGTGACAGCAACAGGACCCCAGGGAATGGGCTGAAACTGTCAGGGGAGCTTTAGGTTGGTCATCAGGAAAAGGTTCTTCCCCCAGAGGGTGTTTGGCACTGGAACAGGCTCCCCAGAGAATGGGAACAGCACCAATCCTGACAGACTTCCAGGAGTGTCTGGACAATGCTCTCAGGGACATGGTGGGATTGTTGGGATTCTTGGACAGGGCTGGGATTTGGACTCCATGATCTCTGTGTCTTCCAACTCTGGATATTCATCATATTATGATTCTAGGATCTAGTTAAAAAACCCACAAAAACTATAACTGCAGCACACAAATACAAAATAAAACAAATTAGACAGTGGCCTGTTGTTAGAAACAACTGTTTCAGCTTAAGTGTCTAAGACAAAGCCCCAGGCAAGAGAACACAAATTCAGACAAAGTGAGCCAGACCAGCCTTGCTCCTGAGGTTCTGCAAACCCACTATAAAGCCTATTATGAGCAGTAGCAATATTGTGTTTACTGGACTACAGTGCTGCAAAGTGATATTCACAATAAGTCCATGAACTACTTTATTAGATCCAGGTTGCAGGAGGACAGTCACAAAAATTGCAGTCCAAAGTTGAAGAAATTTTATGACTTCTGAAGTAGACATGTAAAAGCCTGGGAACGCCCATCTGAAAGATAAAAAAAAGGTAAAACTGGAGCCCCATAACCTGATAAAGATGACCTGATCAAGGACGTTTTCCACTCCTATCTCACGATCAATTCTTTCTGGGGCAGAATTTCTTCTCTGGACTGTGATTGCCTGCAGAATCTTCTTCCAGGCTTTTGACTAGAGATTTCTATTCTTGGGCAGCTTCTTTCATGTAGCTGCTGTCTCAGGGACACTGTGAGGATAAGTTTATTAAGGCTATTAAAGCATTCAGATGGTATAATACGAAAGGCCATATAAAAGTTCTACCAAATAATGCAAGCAGGATATATCAGGCCTATGGAATCTTCTTTCAGAAATACATTTGTGAGACAAGAGCTTGTGTTTCTCTGAAATGCTCAGCATTAAAATTCTCTACTGTACAATCAGTTCTGCACACTGACAGTTGAGAAGTTAAATGCTTTGGGGAGTGCATCGTAACTAACCAGTGAATCACTTATTTACAAATAGTTTCTTCCTCTTGAGCTGCTGCAATTTTGATTGATCTGAGACTCTCCATCAGACAGTGAGATAAACCTGCAATCATTATATGTTTCTTCAAAGCCTGTCAAAGCCAATCAATCTCTTAATTGACTTCCATGGGCTTTGGAATAGCCTCCACCTGTGTAATCTCTAGAAGGTGTCCAGAGACACACTTTGCAACTTTTTTTGCCTCTTTTATTCATCAACAAGAAAGAGGTGAATCACTGAGAAACTTTTTACTTTTTCATTGTACATGAACGCAACTGAGACGCAATGTTGCGTGGGGAATACTGGAGACAGAAGGAGCGATGAAAACATGGCAGTGGCAGAACAGTTCCAGTGTGAATTATCAAAGATGGAACACATTTGATGAAGATGAGGAACAAATAACTTTAAAGGAAACGTGCAAATTTAGATGATCAAAAAGGTAGTTCCAGATGTGACGCAAAGGACACTGCATAGTGGAAAGACTGACTTTTCAAATTAATTATCTCTACCTGATCTAAGAATCTCAGAAAGGTTCTTTCTGTCCCTGCATCCTCTCATTGCTTTGCTTTGAGACATATTTTATCCTTTTCTTGTAAGTTTATTTTTTGGGTTTTGTTTGTTGGTTTGTTTGCTTTCAGGCGTCATATTTTTTCCACTTTTTTTCTGAAGTTTTGTAGGCATTTCTTTCCATGAAATAGGGAATTTCCAAAGGAAATGACTACTTGATATTAAAATATCTGAATAATAAAAGATGTTTACAGAATATCACAGCAAGATGTGAAAATATTAGATGGGAAAATTAAAAAAAAAAAAGATCCTGGGACTGATGCAGCTTATAAAAAGTTATATACTTTGGAAATCAAGTAGGTGGACTCATGCCATCATGCAGAATGAATGGATCAGGGCCATGATAGAAAATTTATTTTCTGCAAAAGAAAGAAGCTTAGATGTATAGATAATCCTTAACTTCATAGACCTTTAAAGAACATTTTGAAACCTTATTTCCTTCCTCCTTTGTATTCATAGGATGTTTGAAGGGGCTATTCAGTGCTGATCATTGTTTTATTCTTTGAAATTAAACCTTATGTTTTCAATATTACTTGCCATTATTGGACAGGACAGAATTTCTTGGGACCAATACAGGTGATGGTTGAAGTCTAAAATTTTTGCAGGTGTGGAAGAAATTAACCCTGTGAGCTAATTTATAACTTTCGAGGGATTCTATTCATAGATCTCATTTGATACAAATAAGAAGGAAGAATTTTTCATGAAATCTCACAGAATATGCTGCTGGCAGATCTGGCAGACATTAGTAATGAAAAGAAGAAGTTATCTAAGATATTAGGTGTTTATTAGTCTTGGAACTGTAAGATCCAGCTACATTAACTCCTGGTGGTGACTACTACTAATTATGTTATTACCTAATTCAAGTAGCACCACAGAAACTGCTCCCATCCAGCATTTTCTGATATGCAGAGTGGTGAACAGTTTAAGTTGATTAATAATAAGCTATTCAGAGCAGTTTCAGTTTTAATTTTAGTTGGTCATGTGTAATCATTACTAGGCTTAATAAAAGATGGACTTTGTAATGGGAAAAAAAAAGCTTTGAAAACTGCAACCTCAATAAAAATATATCTGTACAATTAGGTCAACTTCTGAATCTTCAGTGATAATTGAAGTGTTCTAAAGTTAACAGTGCTAAAGCAGTGTGAAGAAAAAGACAGTGCAGGAAAAAGGGCTCTGAATTTCTTTAATGTATTATTAGATCTTTTGTGGGGATGGCTGAGGAGGAGGCAGAAAGCATCAATCAAAACCCTTGTATTTTGAGGTTATGGAGATCAAATAAAATGAAATCCAGTGATACTTCAAAAAGAGATGCTATGGGTTAAGAAGATCCTGGCAAAGTACTATTTCTTAATAACTATGTGTGAGGTTGTAGACAATATAAGCCCCACCCACAGCTTTTTTAGAATGTTTGGTTTTGACCAGCTATTCAATCATGCAGTCTAGACACAGCTTAGCTGGCATGAGAAACACTCCCTTTCATGTTGGATCAATTGATTTACTCATAATAATTTGTTCATACCTTAATATTCTAGAAAGTACTGAGAAGTGCAAGATCTGAAGGAGTTATTTTATTTTTGTCCCCCCCCAGGAAGTTACACACTGAAGCACGCGAGACCGTTCCTCATATTTCATACTTTTGTTGTGTGTATACCCAAACCTTCTAATCTCAAAGGAAGGTGTAAACTTAACTGAAATGGTTTTGCTATGTGCATCCAAACAAAGGATTTACAACTGTTTTGTATTCAGTACTCAGTAATTATGAAATGATTCTGTATTCAGTGCCGCTATTATTCTGTTGTTTATGAGTGCACTTTGTTATTTAAATCCAGTCTGTCTTTGGAGGCATAAGTTCAAAGATACTGTTATCTTTGGAGAAAATCTCTCTGTTCAGCATTTGAAGGAAAATATCTCCATAGTTTAAGGTTCTCAACTCCTATACAGATTGCTAACTTCATGTGTTCTCAAATAATCTGCCAAAAGATTTGAGCAAACAATTCATTACATGTTCTCCTATTTATTTAGAAAAGTAGGCTAATTATGAGTTGCTGACTTATAATTCGCTTTGTCTGATTACATTCTCCATCCCTTATTCCTTAGCACTTATGTCATGCTCCACATCAGCTAATAGAACCTCATTAACCACTTCCTCCCCTTCCTGTCCTTTGATGTAATCCACAGATATCATTCCACTAGCCCTGCAAAATATCCACAAAATGTTCACTGAGTTTGCTTAGCATTTTGTCCATGACTTAAGGCTCCTTCTGTTGCAGTGGTCACTCAGGACAGGAGGTGTGGTGTGTTGTGTGGGGCTCTTGGGCACCAAAGCCAGGCTCAGTCTGGGTCATTGCTGCACTTGCACTGCCTAAATTAAGCCTTCACCTCCACTGATTTGGGTGCCTGGTGTTACAGCATTTCCTACAACATGCAACTCAAATCCTGGGTTACAGGATTACCCCATCCTGGTAAAAGATAGGGTTACAAAAATTTAAAACTGTCTCCATTACAATCTCCACCCCTCGTCGCTTTGGACCAGACCATCTGGTTTAATATTCCAAACATCTCTCCCTTTAAACTTGCTCTGGCCTGAACTAATCCACAGATCCCTTAAAGTTGCTCCTGCTCCAAGCAGGGTCTTATCTATGAGCCACAGTCTCATCAGGGGTTTACTTGAGGGTCACATGTTCCAGAATGGACTAATCCATGAGCCACAGGTGGCTTGGGGTGTCCTGCTCCCACCTGAGCTCACTCACAGCTTGCAACGCTTCCACTCAAGCTCACACTGGGGTTCCATCCAGTCCAGCACAGACAGAGCAGAGGTGCCCTGGCCATCTGCCAGCCCAGACACATCACCACTGCTGCTATCAGAACAGCAGAGAAAGGAGACAAGCAGCACGGCTCTACAGTGAGCAGTGAGAGCAGAAAGCAGCCACTAAAAAGCACAAGACTGGCAAACAGGAAGGGAGCTGCATGGCAAGCACAGGAGCCTGCCAACTGATCTCTAAACAGCATTAGCAGACATAAATTCTATTCAGCACTTCCCAATCACATCTGTCATTACCTCAGACACTTTTAGGGCACCAAAAAGAACTGTCGTGGTTTAATCCCAGCCAGCAACTAAACACCACACAGTTTTTGTTCCCCTCCTCCTTCAAACGGGAAGGGGGTGAAAAAAATCAGAAAAAAAAAAAAAAAAGGAGTAAAATTTGTGGGTTGAGATAAAGGCAGTTTAACAGGACAGAAAAGGAAGGGATAATGACTATAATAAATAAAAAAGAAAAAGAGGAGATAACTAGAACAGACAAAACAAATTGTGCACAATGCACTTGCTTACCAACTGTTGATCAATGCCCAGTCATCAGCCCCTGGCCAGCTTCCCCCACAGTTTATACCCTGAGCACAATGCCATAAGGTATGGAGCATCTCTCTGCCCTGCTTTGGACAGCTATCCCAGCTGTGTCTCTTTCCAATTCCTTGCGCCCCCTCAGCCTCCTCGCAGGAAGGGCAGGATGAGGAGCTGAAGAATTCTCGACCACTACTTAACAAAACCTAAAACACCAGTGTGTTATCAACATTATCCTCATCCCAAATCCAGCACTGTATCAGCTGCTGGGAAAAAATTAACTCTATCTCAGCACAAACAAGGACAATAGTTTCCCTCTTGCTAGGATAAGAGGATTTCTAGGATCTTTCCAAGCATTTCTAGGATACAATTCATCAAGCTTAAAATGATTTGTTCACTCATGTTACCTATCTCTAGAAAACCTATTTCATGGTTTATTTACATAACAAAACTAAACTGATTCTCTAAATTTCATAAGGCAAATAAATTCCCCTCAAGCTAACATAATGACTTATCAAGAGATGTTAAAAGTATTTTTAAAGAATTGAGATTAAACAACAAACCCACATTGTATAAGAATTTCCTCGTGAAAACCCATTTATCTGTCTCCTGTCACTTCCTCTTATGTCTCACACTTCAGAATCTCAAGGGCAAGATTGCCATTTGTCTTACCACAATATCCTTGTGATTTAAAAGTTTCCCAGGTGTCATCATCCAAATAATGATACCTCAAGAAATCATAATCCCTGATTTTTTTTCTGGTATTGGTTTTCCTTCCTTTATTTCTTGCAACTAAAGGTAAGTCTTTTCCACATGATAATTTATTCAGATCTCATGCATTTTCAATCTGTTACATAGCCTGTACTCTTTTTTTTTCCCTTTATTCTTTTTTTTTTTTTATGACGACAATGACAAAGACTGTGAATAGAAAGTTGTAAAGGAGCTAGTGTGATAAAAGGGAAACATTCCTGTAGTCTAGGTGGGGAGGAAGCAATTCCTGCTTTCTCTGGCAAACTGCATTAGCTTTTCTCCCCCTTAATGCTGCAACACCATTGAGTAGGTCTCTGACACAAAGGCTGCATTACCCACTGATGGAAGAAGCAGCTATTACTGGTCCATGCTGCTGCCCAGGGGCAGCTATAATTTCACTCTGTGTGTGTGTGCGTTTCACCTGCAGCCTCTCTGAGGGGCTCATCTGTATGCAGCGAGGCTGAGAGCCCAGCCAGTTCACATCCTGCCCCCGTCCACAGCATGTCATGGTGCCAGCACCTAGGAAAGGCATTAATATTTATGGGGAGCCAGCACAAAGAAATCAAAGCATCTCTGTCTGCCTCTCGATTTATTCCACTCCTCATAAATTTAATTTTGGAGGAACTTTTGGAGGGGCAAACCCTGCGCCAGTTACAGTGAGGCAGGAATGCACATGTATGATATTCAAATCTAACTGAGAAAAATTCATGCTGAATTTTTCTTCAGGGAATTTGGGATTCCCTGCACCTTTTCAAAATTTAACACATTTTAATATTTGTCCTAATTAAAAAAAAAGAAGAAAAAAAAAGCTTTTTTCCTCATTAAGCATATCTCTTTCTTAATGGAGAGGTAAAAGGATACTCTTTTTTCCAAAGTCTGGAGATCGGTTGTGCAGAGTCAAGTTATCAGAATCCATACGTTTGTAATGCCACTTCCACAGATGAAACCATCCCATAGCTTCACATAAATCATTATTTCCCCCTTCTCACACCAAGTACAGAATGACTAAGAGCTGTGTGTTACTGCTCAGGATACCTCCCCCTCCATCTCCCTCTTCATTCTGAGCTCTCTGTAGAAGAGGGTGGAGTTGAAATGTTTCCTGTGGGTAAAGAGAATTAATACAATTCCCAGAGTGGGATGTCTAAGCCACAATCTAACAAATGAACTCTGTGGTTGTGTAGCTTTACCCACCTCAGCCCCTCCTAGTCCTTTTTAATTTTTTTTTCCCCTTGTAAACTAATCTCTTGCACCGTTAAGGCTGTGACCTCCTTGTGCTTTGGGGGTTCTGAGTGGCTGATGAATCACCAAAACTCTTAAGGTGAACAGTCTTGTGTAGACAGCTGCATCAGGAACAGTGATGTTTCCTTAAAGGAAAGACTTGCTCACCCAGCCAATGCAGTGAGGTTTTAGAAATTGGGTACAAGTCCTTTGCCCCATCTTTTTGTCCCTGTGTCCCCTTCTGCCCTGTGTCTAATGAGTGGTACATTCTGCAAAGCGAGGATTGTCTCTTGCCTTGGGATGCTCACAGTGTGTAAAAGGCTTTTGAAAAATGATGAATTTTGTTTGTTGTAAGGAAATGGGACAGGTGTGCTCTGACTGTCAGTAAATAAAGGCAAGCAGGCAGGCTTCTCTTCCCCTAAATGTGGTCATCTCTTCACATTCGGTCACATAACAAGGCACGAGGCCTGCACTGCACCTTGTGGTGGCAACTCCTTTATCCCTTTGTAGTTTTTTGTAGGAAGGGAATGGGCAAAGCTGGATATGCCACATACATACTTCTGGTTGCCATGTAGAGTGGAAAATTCCCAATGGTTTGGAGTATTTGAAAACAACCTGGCCAGGTAGGCAGAGCTGTGGTAGGGACCAGGAACTGGGGCCAAGACGCTGCTTCTGTGTCCAGAGATTAAAGTCTATTTCAATAGTTTCCTGATCAGATACCTTTTGAAACCCAGGCAGGGGAGGTTCAGAATGGATATTAGGAAGCATTTCTCTACAAAGAAAACGGGTGGTCAAAAACTGCAACAGACTTCGTAGAGATGTGGTCAGTGAACTTAGCCAGTCAGCACTTAAGAGGCATTTGGACAATGCCTTTAAGAACATGCCTTAACCTGGTCAGCTCTGAATTGGTCAAGCAGTTGGATCACATGATCATTGTAGGTAGCTTCCAACTGAAAATATTCTATTCTTCTCTTCCTTCCTTTCTTCCTTCCTTAGTTAAAGCATTCAGTTATTTCCAAGGTCTCATAAAGCCTTAGGCAAAAGCAAAGGTTTTTCTGCTTTCTGTATGAAAAGTCTCAGCTTTCAGCACAGATACTTCCAGAGGTGCAAATCTCTTCCAAGTCAAACTACCAGTGCAAATCATAGGATTATTATAAAGGAGATTTGCCTGATTCACAAAGAGTTCAGCCCTTGACTGTCAAGACTACCACAACAACAAAAGGCTCAGAAACATTTTGGTTCTAGAGCTGTTAGCCCTGAATCCCCTGAGCTCCTTGACTTCACCTAAGGAATTTCTCATTTAACATGTGCATGCACATTGCTCCTCCAACTCCATTCCCAGCCTCTTGGGTCTCAGACATTTATGACATAGTTTACCATTTCAGCTGGACAGATCTTTCTTGAAATCTTTTCAGCTTAGTTACAAAACCTACTGCACTTCATGCTAAAAGGACAGAAAATTTATAAACACAGCACTCTACCCCTCATGTATATAACATATCTGAATGACTAATAGTTTCCAGTGACACACTGGGATATTTAAAATTTATTGTATGTTTCCTTTCTGTTTTCTGATGGCTTCTAATGCGTTGGAGAAGGAAAGGACAGGCAAACCAGCCAATCTGTTTAAGGACAGGCCACCTTCCACACCAGTGGACATTGACAAGGATCATGAAGTCTTGATCTTGCCAGCGCTCACAACCCCAATATGTGGTGTATCATTTGGTAGCCCCTCTGCCCTTGATACCCAAACCCATACTTCACAAGATGGTTTAGTAGCCATGGCGGTGTTTCATTGAAGGTAGGATTTGATGATCTTGGAGGTCTGTTTCAACCTTAATGATTCTATTGTTCTATTTTATTCTATTTTTTTCTTCAGCTAAATGTAAAGCCTGTTGACCAACAGCTCTGTGTGTCTGCAATTTCCCTGTCCCAAAGCTCTGATGGAAGCAAAAGTGACAACAGGGTTTGTTTCCATAAAGTCAAAGGTTTGGAGCAAAAATCTGCATGTAATTATGTATTTTAACTATGGATAGCACCTGGTGATATGAACCCTTTTAATTTGCTACCGTCACAGGAATAAATATTTTATAATGATGATGTCAGCAGATATTTGAACATATATGCCCCTGGAATAAAAAGTTGGTTTATCTTTATTTGGGAACCCTAGCTTTTTGTTCTCTAACATTTACCCCCCAAAAATCCATCAGCTTTACCCCCCAAAAATCCATCTTCCCTGAAAACAGACTGTGTCTGTTATTTTGGAAGGATAATAAAACATTAAATCAATGCCACAGCTACTGTGATGATTTAATTCTGTGTTACTTACATATCAACATAATGTTCTTTTTTCCTAAGTATTACAAAGGCATTATGGCTCTGCCTACGCACTTGGTAGCCCTGGGCAATAGTCATTTAACTTGTTTACCACATGAAATTGCTTTGTTTTCTCTACCTTTTTCCTAATTTAAGGCAGTAAACACACCAAAATTTAGTATTGAAACAAGCTTACATCAATTTACAAATCCAGGCACTGGAAGAAAAGACTTAAAAAAAAATTAAAAGCCAGTTAATTCCACTGCTCCCTTTCCTGCTGTAGCAATAAACTGTAAACCTTCATGAAAGTTATCATTTACTCTAGCTAGGTAGTAAAACCGCAATATCATATTTGCTAGATTAGTCATACATTTTCTCCCTTGGAGGGAAAAGTCTGAAATTACCCTGAGCAAATTCAGAAAAATATGAAAGATAATTAATGAAAATATTTATAAGAGTGATAACTCATAAAAATATAGACAAAATAAGTTTGAACCCAGAAAATTGTTGAGTAATCTGGAATCCACATCAGAAACCATTGTATGTTTACACATTTGACAGCATGTGCTTCAAAGAGATACTTGAGATTAACTGACCATGGAAAGCGTACAAGCTTCTCAAAACGATGATCTCCAGTCAAAGTATGACATGTCCTAATTGTAGTGGTTTCATGTTCGCCAATTTCTGTTTCTCAAAATTAGTATAGTGGTTCGAATGCCTACTTGAATTATTTACTCTATCTCTGCTGTGAGATAGCATTAGTAGAAAAGCAAAGCAGGCTCTAAACTCCAAAGGATATATAGACAAGTATATTAATAAAGCTACAAGAAAGAAAAAAATAATAAGAATCAGAATAAACCTTCAAAACAATTCTCCTCCTTCCTACAATTGTTTACTTTCCCACTGACAACTTAAAGAGAAAACACCTGGGATTTTTAGTCAGTTTTACCACTTTAAAATAGTCTTTCATCAGTTCTTAGGGAGAGGAGCCTCTCTTAGAAATCCCATGGAGACATCACCACGAGAAGCAGTTCTCTGGTGGCTCCCATGTCATGAATCTGCAGCCGCCCAGAAACTCTGCAAACCATGAAGGCTCTCCCATTTGTCAGCCTTCGCACAGCTGTGCTCATGGGCATATCAGGTTATTTAGGGTACAGTTTAAGAATGAGTTTTCTAGTATAAAACAAAGGTTCTCTTCATCTATCTCTAAAATCATCTTTATCTCAAGAAACAGAGGCCTTCTTTTTTCCTGGGGGCAGAGGGCTTCATATCTCTTTCTCTTTATCTTCCTCTGTTCAAAATTCTCCATTAGATCACAGCTAAATTAGTCCATGGCTATGACTAGAACTTTGCGTTCCGCCAAAAAGCATTCCATAAGTTACAGAGATATTTTAGTCCATTCTCCATGGTCTTACAAGAGAAGTCCAGCCCAAACTAGGCAACTCCTCAATCTTCCTCCCACCTAGGACTTTTACTCCCTCTCTCTGTTCACTGACTTCAGTCTCATGCTGTATCTCTCCACGTCTCATTCTGTCCTTTTCCTGTCCACTTGGGGAGAGGGCTAATGTCCTCAGGTCTCATTTGTGCAGCAAAAGAGTTAATATCTTCCCCGGGTCTCTCTCTCTTGGGCTGTGGCTCACAGTGTTGGATTTTAGGCTGCACTTGATAGGGGTCCTCAGTAGCATCGCACCAAGAGGCTGGAGCGGCCCGGGGAACGGCGACGAGGATCTCAGCAGCCAGGCAGGCTGATGGACACTTCCCCCACCTCTTGGCGGTACTGCGGGCCTGGCCCAACCCGGGCCTGGAGCCACTCCTGGGGGCCTGGTGGACACCTCCCCCGGCCCAGGCTGGCAGTGGCACAGGCCTTAGGATTGGCTGGATGATAGTAGCCGTGGCCTTCTCTCTCCCTGCTGGCAGTTGGTGGGGCCCGGGGGCCCGGCCAGGCCCAGCCCCACCAACATGGCGGAGTTGCGGGGCCTGGCCCGGCCCGCCCGGCCTGCTGCACGGAGCGGGCCAGCCTGGTTGTTGCCTGTTCCCAGGCTGGAAGGAAAAACAGGGCTTATCTCGAGATGTCTCTGATTTTAACTCTGTGTGTTCACAGAGGCGTGTCACCTTTCCAATGGCTACACCAGATGTCAATATGCAAACCTAGTCACTGATTCGGTTTGCTATAACTTCCTGGGAAAAATCACTTCCTTGCAAAACAAACACACTGATAAATCCAAAACCAGTATCAACTACATTTACACCTTATCCTAGAAGGAAACAGTGATGTAAACCTTAAAATAAACTGGTAGCAATTATTATTAATTATCAATAATATAATTCTGGTATTAATTCTGTTTATTCAGGAAAAAAACCCAACAAATCTGACAGGTATTCACCTCTAAATGATAGTTTTATTCCATATTTGCTTGAACTGCAGAGTCATTTTTAACTGTGCTTCCTTCACTAATGGAGTCCAAACATGGAAATAAATCCCTAAGTATAATTTATCCCCAGAAAACACCAAAGGAATAATGATACAAGTCTACAAGCATATATATATTTTTTCCTAATTTACAATCAGGAAATAACTGTGATTATTTAAGAAGCACATTTTCTAGTAGGCGAAGAAGGAATGGCCAAATGGTTAACGGAAAAGAACTGTAGTAACAGAAAAACACCCCTTTTTTGGAAAGGCTTGTAGACACCCCTTTTTCTTTATTATGCTGTTCAGATTTGGTCCCAAATACTGTTACAGTGTTTTTCTTTCCTATTGTCCCATTCAAGTGTCAACTGATGATTTGCTTTGAGGTATTACTGGCTTATTGCAAGTATGAGGGAAAAATAACAATAATACTAATAACAGCAGCAGTAGCTGTTTGAATATAATTTATTTGCAGTTGTTATTATTATTATTAATAATAATAATAATAATACTGCTACTACTACTACTAATAATAATTGTTTCTATTTGTTATTTCTTTTTCACTGTAAGGATTACCAAACACTGGCACTGGTTGCCCAAGGAGGTGGTAGAATCTACACCCTTAAAGTTATTCAAAGCCTGAATGAATGCAGCCCTGAGCAACATGCTGTTGAGCAAAGCTTTGGAACTAGATGGTCTTCAGTAATTTTTCTATTATAGAGTCATAGAATTATAGAATATTCTGAGTTGGAACGGACCCACAAGGATCACCCACGTTCAACTCTCAGTCTTTTCCACAAGACAGCACCAACAATCAAACCATGTGCCAGAGAGAATTGTCTCACCACGGCCATTGTGAGAATTCAGATTTATATTTCCAGATGCTCTGTCCTGGAAATCCTACTCCTTTTGCTGACATCAAATTGTAGATGAAGGAGTATGAACATGGAAAGGATACGGTTAAGTAATATTTGTTCTTGTTCCTTGTTGCAGCATGGGTTTGGGAGTACTTAAAAGATGGGAAGTAGTCAGCCAAGAAGTCCTGTAGTCCTCACACTGACAGTCATGCCACCTTGATCTGCTGTCACTCTTTAAGGAAAAGGAAAAAAAAAAAATCAGGAAAACAGCATGACATCCAGAAAGTCCTTTGGGTGCATGCTTTTTTCTTGTTTTATTGCTGTTGTTGTTTGGTTTTTTGTTTGTTTTTTTAAGTATTACAATTTCTTAAGCTGAATTCAGAAGGCCAGAGTCTTGGGAAAGCACACCCAGGCCATAAAGGGAGGGCTTCAGTTGCCTAAATAGGGGTGTATGCTCCTGTTTTATACAGGGGAAATACTTCAATCACCACTTGCTGCAGCTACAGAGAGCCTGGGTCTCCTGTGATTCTGTTAAATAAATTACACATATGCAAAAATCTTGAATGTTATCTGGCATCTCTGTTGGAACAAGGTGTGCATTTACCTGCTTGGGATTCAGTTCTTTAGCATTCACAGCCATTTTTACTTTTGTGTAGCTGTATCAGAAGTCAACATGTTTATCACATTCTTTTACACAGCCATGGAAAGACATATTTTAACCAAAGGGTAAATAACTTCACCAGGCCAATGAGACCCATTAACAGTTTGCTTTCTGTATGCACATTCATACACTACTTGGCATAATTATATCATGATAATTTTATCTCTAATGTGTTAAAAATCCTCATCTCTCCTTAGCTCCTAACAATGCTGCCCACCTATACCTTTGATAAGTGTAGTAATATCAAATAGATTATCTGTGTAACAGGACATGACAGCAGCCTTGAAAAGGCAGAAAGAAAAGCAAATAAAGACCAAGCATTCTCCCACCTTTCAGACCCAATTCCTGAACCTGAGGTTTAGCTTTGTTATTTCTTCTAATCTGTTTGAAGAAATGACTCCTGGGCAGGGCATCCTTATTGCAGGGATCATTAATTTGAAGAGAGGCGAACGAAAAATAGGGAATTTGTATTTCAGTCACAAAATGGATCAAAGGAAACTTTCCTAGGGCAAAGTGCTGTTGTCAAGATTGTCCTGAAGAAAGGAAAATCATTACAGAGGATTATCTATAACACTGTTCTCAACCTTTCTTTCAGCCTCTCTACCCCAAGGCGGAAATACAGTGTGACTGATTATGATTACCACACATGCACACAAAGACTTGCTCTTCCACAGATATATTTTTGCACGTGTCTTCAGTGTGACGTTATTCCTAAAAATAGACCTGCCAAGAACGTATGCATTCACATATGCTCAACCTTAAGATTATAATGATTACTATTATAATAATTATTGCAGTAATAATAATAGTAATAGCAACAACAGCAAAACAACAACAAAACGATCATCATCATCATCATCATCATATTCTCTTTGAGGTCTCAGACAGTGTGACTCAAAGCACAGAAAAATAAATGTTCTGTTTGCAGAATGATGTGGCAGGAAATTTGTTCCATATTTCTTCCTCACTTACTGCTCACTGGAGCTTCTCAAAGGTCACCATTTTAAGTTGATTTTTCTGGTGAAACATTGATCCTTTCACTGCCAATTATCCCTAGATGTGACATGACTGGTGAAAACATATCTTTTCGTTTTATTAACTTGGAGCAGCTTTGGAGCTTGCTTGGGTAGTGGGACCCTACCAACACCTACACTACCCAATAATGTATCCCATTCTCAAGGCTCCGTAACTTCTACAGCAGTTTGCACCTGTGCAGTTAAATCTGCTTTCTCTCCAGAGATCCACGCCTGGCATTTGCTACCTACTGGGAACAGTATTTTGTCATGCTACACATATTTATGAATGCCTGGGATAAATTGTCCTGGACTAAAGACATGCAGGAAGAATGCCAGAAATTGATTACTATGATTTAAACACAGCTGAATGCACCACAGTACTCACAACTGTATTGTGATCCTGTTTAGATTGCTAGGATTTGTATAGCTCCTGGGAGAGAGAATCATGTTAAGATGATGGACAAAGTTGCTTATGTGGTCTTGCTCTCTGTGGCAGGTGTAAAAATCCTATTTTCATAATCATGTGAGAGACACCGCTGCCCAAATTAAGGTGAAAACAAGAAGACCACAACTGAGATTTTACAAAGAATACATTTCATTGCAGACGATTCAGCATTTGTTTTCATAATATTTCAGCCTCAACTCGAAAGATGTTTGAGGTGATGTTATGGTCATCCATAATACTAATCTCAGTACGCTAATATCATGTGCTGATCTCAAGGTTAGACATGAGAGAGATGAAATCACATGCAGGACAGGAAAAGAGGAAGGCAGACAGCTGTGCATGGCCGTAGAGGCACAGCAGATGCCAAATGCCAATTGTTAAACCCTAGTGGTTACTTTAATTGCCCCTTTCCACCAATCTGAGATTTTGCAATGGTAGGAAAGCCACAGAGGTTGCTGTCACTCAAGTTCTCTGAACCTACAGCTCTGAGAGGAAAAGAATAAAAAGATGAATGTAGTAAAAAGGACACAAAAAAACCAAGAAAAAATGCAAATAAACAAACAAAAGTTCATGGGCTTGTGATAAGCTTGTAAACAAGAATATAAAGGGAAGGGAGAAAGGGAGTTGACTCAGTTGCAGATTTGAGGTTTTACCTGAAAGTTTCATAAGGCAGCTGAGTGTTTTATGAGAGACAGGATCCTCAGCAGCAAAGTTACAGCATGATGGACTCTGACATTCTGCAAAATTGTAAAATGTGTCAGTAGCTTTAACAAGCAGGAATGCTTTGACCTCCTGAGGTTCCTGTCCAATTTAGCCATTGCAAGTCTTCGATTCATACATTTAATGGCTACATTCAGCTGAGGGAGGGAGGGAAAAGGGTGACAGGAAATGCCACCTCAGAACCAAGATATCATTCCTTTTCTTTTTTTTTTTTTTCTGCTCCAGCTCCATTATCAGATTTTCCCTCCTAATTCTTCACTGTGTGTTAGATATTTTCACCTCTTTAATTTTCCCTTGGCACCTATATTTGCAAGCCTCTTGCTCTGTAAATATGCATTAATGGAATAATTCCAAAGGATTCTGATCCTTTGACTAAAGAATCATAAGGTTATTTTACAGAGTTTTTATTTTACATTTGCTAGCACTAACACAGCAACCACATTAGACTGGTTGTTTGGTTATTTCTTCCATTTTGAGGATAATTCTGCTCTATCTGCAATTTACAGATCATCACTTTTCTCTAAAGAAAAAAAGGCACTTTGAGACCTTGCACACCCAAAAGCAAGAGCAAATTCATGGGAGGTTTAAGCCACGCTTGGAGGATGAGTGCCATTAGCTATTAGAAAGAAGGTGCCAATTTAAGAGAGCACTACAGAGTCATGTCTTTTCCTCACATTGATACAAAACAGATAAAACATTATAAAAACAAAAGAATGCTCATTTCCACAGGATGAGGAGAGGAAAAGCTCTCCAAGAGGCACAAAGTTTTAAAAGGGAGCCTGTTGGTCAAACAGCAGTGTGTGCTGCCAAGGCATGTACCACTCATGCAGAGTTTCACTCCTGTTCAGTTAATGTTAATTCAGAGACAAAACTCAGATCTCACCTAGGGATCACAAAAAAAAAAAAAAACAAAAACAAACAACTACCAAACAGATTTTCCCCCTGGCTGTGCAAGATACCACAGATTTGTTCCAGATTTGTCCCATTTACAAAGGAAATTTTTAGTAATGTATTTACTGCTCCAGTGTACACCTAATGCATATTTTTTTCCTGGGGTTTTCTTGGTATAAGCAGTAAGATTCAGCCATGGAATTCCCATCCCTGGGATGCTGTGGATGTAAAAAGCTGGCAAGGGACCAGGACACTGGACAAGTTTGCAGGAAGAAAATGTGAGCCCATACAGTAAATGCATGGAAAGCATTCCTGTCTTAGAAAGGTTTAGTATCCTATTAATAGACATTTGGGGGAGAGATCAGAGCTGGAATCACACATGCATGCTCTGATACTTCACTTTTTCATTGGCATCAGATTTGACTGTTGTTGGAGATAGTAGAAGGACCTCTTTGACTCACTCTAGCTGGTCTTACATTTTTATGTTCTTAGAGATCCTTAAATGTGCTCTGTCAAAATGTCTCTCTCCTTTCCCTAAGTGAGGACTGGGGACATATAGAGAGTAGAGATACCCCAGAGATTCCTTCAGTGTCATGACAGGGAAGAGGAATTGCATGGGGAAAATTAACAATAGAAAAAAATAACATTAAAGATACCTGAGAAGCCTGGGAAAGGTGCAAAGGGCCGGAGATGTAAATGAGGGCACATAGAACTTGTAGCTAAGCACGAATTCTGGAAAGAAATCAGTCTAATGTCAAATGTCAGGTTTATACTTCCAGATTCACTTAAATTATTGTTTCCCAAAACACTCACAGATATACATATTTTCTTTTGAAGGGTCCTCATAACTCAGTGAGATAGATTAGAAGATCATAAATGCTTGGAGGATGGGGCTGTACCTCCCTATTTTCTCATACAGGAGTTAGCAATAGGGATCATTTCTCAATGTGAACAGTTCCTAGTATACACATTATTACATCTTTTTTGTCATGTTCTTCTGTCAGCCTTGCAGGTACTTTTCTTTCAGAAAATCTGCACAATAACACCTTCCATATCCTACCCTGTAAGACAATACAGTAGCAAAAACATCACTTAAAAGATTCCACTCTTTCTTTTACCCGAATAAAGATGCTAAAACTCAGTTCATTGCTCATCTGTGGGTCTCCATCTCTGCACAGAAAGTGAGTCTTGGGGCCAGATTGCATTTATTCAAAAATATATAGTGGTAACTGCAGGTGAGGTCAACTCCAGCATTCACTCAGTCACTGCAAGAAAACAATTTTTCCATGTCTTGGAGTAAAATGCCTTACTTGTGAGTCTTCACACCAGTTCTATTTTCTCAGAATAAATATGTGAGAAAATAGTTCTTTTGTTTTTCCTTCCAGCTTGTCACTGATCCTGAAATCTTTCTACTGCCACAGAGTAATGCTGGTTAATCTTCAGTAGTTTGGTATAAATATCATATGAATAGAACTATAGGATGAATAAGATGCTGATAGCTGAAATCCTTATATTTTGTCCATTTCTGTCCAATCATAAAGAAATTTATATCCTCCTTCTCAGACTGGAAAGCAGTTTCAAAATATCATATATAAATAATTAAAATTATACCTAAAAATGGTGAGGGGCTGTTTAATGTATTGCGCTTTTTCAACATATGAATTGGTATTTATTCTTTACTAGTTCATGCTATTCCATAAAAGGAAGACTCAGAAATATGACTGCATTAATATTTTACAATATATTTTATTTTTGTCTCCTTTATAAGCCGTATTAAAGGCAAATGCTGGGAGTTATGATATAACCCTTGCAAGAGGAATGAGTATCACAGCACTGATCTTACAGATGGGCAAATTAGGTCATGAAGGATATAAGAGCTGTATAATGGGGACATAAATTGTTCTGTGTCCCACACTCTCCACAAACTCTCTGAAGGAGGTACGTGAAGCTCTAAGATTTCTGTCATGGGACTTGACTGGAATTTCCATGGTCTGCACATATCCCAGACTACTTCCTCAAAATCATGAGAGGAATCCAAGACACAGTTTGCCAAGATGTAGGTTTTTAACCAATGGGAATGCTAGAAAAGTATTTTCCATTTTGAAACCCAAAGCAATTTCTGAAAATTGCATGTATTGCATGAATTTTATAGTTTAAGCTTATTTTTATATCTGCCCTAGGTTATTACTAGGTGCCTAGAAATTTGACACTTTTCCACTTCTGTTCCCTGATTAATCTTTTCCTTTGACACTCATTGTGTTGTGCCTGTCTTGTGTCCTATTTCACAGATAGCAGACATGCAGATGGATCCTAACAGGGAATGGTTGCTTTCAGGTTTACAAAGAAAAATAAGTATATATACAATTAGGTTTGCAATGTTCTTCCTTTCAGCTGAGATTCACCTTGCTTAACTTAGACACATAAAAATTAGTTATTTCATTAAGCTAGTCACCTAAATTTCCTCTCTAATGAAAGGAGAGGAAAAAGGTCTCTTCAGAGAATGATTCATCATGCACATGTTAAACATCTATTTTAGGGTAGGATGAATTCCTCTCTGGTAATACCATGCTCTCTCCCATGACTGGGGAGAATGTTTAAATAATAAGTTATGACCAGAAACACATAGTTTTAAGAGGATAGAGTTAGACAAGATAAATGTTAGTTGGGTTTTTTAAATTTTTTTTTCATCGTGTTAAGTGCTATATGAGCATAGTTAAAAATGAAGCTATAATTTAACACTTGTTACAAAAAAATAGCACAAAGAGCACTAATTATTTGCACATGAACCATTGGTGATGCAGTACACGTGTCATTAGGAATTGACAAATTTTGTATTCTGAGTTTCAAAGACACAGGGAAAAGAAGTCATAATATTGGCAACTGAAGTTCAAAAGGAGGAGACTTTTTTCCTTTTGTTCTTTATGGACAGAAAAGGAAATGATTGTCAGCTGGGGGTGAAAAGCTATGAATTTTTCTCTCATCCTTATGTACTTCATTCTTTAAAATCCTTACTCTCAAACTTTCTGAAGGCCATGGGTTTCACATGCACTTTACATGTAACATTATTAATAAAAGAAAAGTCTCTGTTTTGGTTACCTACAGGCATCCTGACATTTGAAGTCAGCTATACAGCTCTGTCATTCAGATTTATACATATCCACAAACTGCAGCATTTAAAAAAAAAAAAAAAAAAAAAAAGGTTGCACACCATGAAAACAATAGAGTGGAGGAAAAAAGATAACACTCATGTGAAGCTTTATTTAATGTTAAGCCAATGCTGGCTTACAGGAAATGTCAAGTTCTAGTGGATAAATCAGGGCTGCTTCTTGGTTTTGCAACACATCATGTTCTGTGTTCAATAAGATGCCAGGCTGATTATTTTGACTGTCATTTACGTGCAGCGTTTTTCATGTGGTCTTAGAATAAGGTGCCAAAGTTGTCTGGTTCCCCGACTTTATTCTATGATTAATAATGCATTAGCCTAGCAAAATATTTGCTCCTGTTATTACTCTTGAGGTTATGAAATTAAATATATATATAACTGAAAAATACAGTAAGTATATGGGAAATAAATCTTTCTCTGGTCTTCCCTTACCTGTTTTCATTCATAAGGCAGCTCCCTTAGTTATAAGAACAGCTCTTGAATTTCAAAACACATACATGAGCAAAAGACTTCATTAAACTTGCTCAGCTCTGATTTGCCTGCTTCTGTGAGCTTAAAAGCCCATCACCGCATAAACCTAAATTCTATTCATCACTCTGGTAGTGCAGCTTAATACCAAAACAGCTCCACTGAATTCAACACTTACATCACAAGAAGCTTCATGTTATTAATAATATTCTTATTGTATCATACATTTTAGGTTATAACTTCTACATAGAAGGATACATACAGAAGCTCTGATTTTCCTTTTCAGGAAAAAGAGTTTGGGACAAAAATAACTCTGAACCTGGATTCAGACATGATAACTGCCCATGACAAGCATTGTGCTGCTGGGTTTACCAACATACTTGCTAGGGGATCCACTCACTGTGCTGTTGTGTTATTGCAAACCCTTACAGCACCTTTTGTTTATTTTCTCTTTCTCCTCCTCATTTCTTAGTTCTGTTTGCCCCCAGATCTTTTTTCCCAAATCCTTTGAAAGTTCTCTGTGATCTTCTCCAGTGATGAAGCAGCTGAGGAGACAGGCAGCACGAGCTGTGGATGCTGAGAGCGAAGTGCTCAGAAAACACTGGAACAGTGGATTCTATCAGTCTTTTCCACCTTCATAGGTGTTACAAGATGAGCTTATTTGCCCTCAAGCACTCTCTCGTCTGTAAATACCTATCAGTATGAGACACTAAGGCTTTGCATATTCCAGGTGTTTGGAAAGTTGTGGGAGTGATTGATCATTTGGTTCATCACCCAGCCACAAAAAAAGCGTGGAATTAATAACAATAATAAAAAAACCCGAAAACTCTTTGCAATGTTTCCCAAATTGTTACTCTTTTTTAATTAGGAAAAAATTTTGAAAATTTCCAGGCTTAAGGAAAAGTCTTGTTCTGTATCATATATGTAATTAATTATATATAATTAATACTTATAATAAATGAATTAAATATTTAAACTACGTGTAATTTCTCTTCTAAACCCCCTATTTTTGGGAGTTTTCTAAGCAAGTAACTGCATTTTGAAATGCAGAAGTTACATGCTCAAGAAAATTTTTACTTTCCTCTTTTGTTCATTTTCCTGTTTGTGATCCTTGAAAAATTAGACTGATGATTTTCAAGCTGTCAGGAAATAAGTTAAAATTATTCTTAAAAAAACTATTTCTGTTATTTACGCCTGAAATCTTCTTTTCTATGCTAACCAAATCCTAGAGCCTCACATACTTCAGAATATGATTATTTTAGATGGAATTGCCTGAATGTCCTCCTTTTTTGATGCCTTTCTGTATCAAACATGTTTACCTCATTCACTTTCTTCCCTGACACTTATTCTTGGCTGGTGTTGAAGAGAAAAGTTTGGGCTTGATGACTTGCTGCTGGATGCTGCAAGCTCACCCTGGTGTTCCCCTGTTGTCTGATATTAATGAGTGTGGATGACAAGGAGGATTAGTGTTGGGTGTACACACACATCTGTAATGGTCAGAAGACAATCAGGGAGATAATTAGATTGTAACAGCAATGCATAATTAACACAAGGTAATGGGACAGATCCCAATCTGTTGCACCAATGGTAAATCCAAGGTAACCCTATTAGTGTCGAGGACAGTTGTTTGCATATGTTGTACATTGATTTAACTGAGGTTTGATTCAGGCTCATTAAGTGACACATTTTTCACTTGTATCGTTTGTATGGGCAGACTGTGGATGATTACCCTCAGCTTGAATGCCACTATATATTAACTGTTTTAAGACATGTGAATTAAACTCTGATCAGGTGCCAGAGATCCCCTAATTAGAAGTGCAAGCCATACCCATGCTAAATTCTAGGTTCCTTAAACACAACAGACTCCACGGAATGTTTATCAACAGCTGTGGGTACATTAGGGTTTTAAAACAGTCCCTAATCAAAACAAGGAATAATGTTCCTTGTAACTGCATGCAGGTTTGCCGATTTGTTTGTTTTGCTATTTATAACAGCAGCAAAGAAAATGCCATTTTCTTTGTCATTTAAAGGCAAAGGAGTTTTAATGGAAATGGTCAAGACTGTGCTCTGTTGTAATGCATCAGTATTTCTTATAATAGAAGAGTGTCCAATAATACATTCTAAGGTCAATGGTGATGGAGAAAGAGAGGTAACTCACTTCGGATGAGTCCATGAAGCAGCTGGGATAAAAAGGGATTTCTGGAGATCATCTTATCCAACTTCCCTGTAAAGCAGGTTACACAGGGTCCAGATATTCAGGCCATCCTTGAATATCTCCTGAGCAGGAAGCTCCATAACTTTCCTGCACAGCCTGTGCCAGTGCTTAGTCACCCTCACAGCAAAGAAGGTGGATCTGTGTCATGGTGCCAGTCTTTTGTGTAACAACTGAGAGAGCCCAGCCACCTGGCTTGGCTTAAACAGCCAGCTTTTAGCCTTGCCTGCTTGCTGAAATGATTTCTACTTGTTGTGTGACATAAAAAGAATCAATCCAGCCATGTGCAGCCAGGTGCATCACTTTGTGAGTGGTCACTTCTGTAGAGAAACACAGACTTAGGGGGGATTTGATGCAGCACTCCTGAGTTTTTTTCACTTTAGGTGGTGTCTTTAAGGGGCAGGTCAGCTATTTCACTTATGTAGCACACAAACAGAGAGAAGAGAAATTTATCTTGGGCACCAGAACAGGGTGACTGCAAGCAGGCTGACTCTGGGAAACTGGACTGGCTGCCAAAGCACATTCCAGCTAAAGGGGCTTTATTATTATAGACACTATTACTGTAAGTATTGTACAGCATGAAATGATGGAATTAGTATTCTAGTGGCCAACCCAGATGTACTCTGAGCTGATGTAAACCAAACAATGAGAATTTCTTGATACACAGAGTGATTCAAAGTCCAATTAAGTGAACAGAGAAACTCTTTTGATTTCCTTCTGTCTGAAACAGGCTCTTGAATTTTCACTACACATAATAACACCCAGTGGCTCATCTCAATATCAGATTCAGAAAGAATGGGAGATGCTGCCCTACCTCACAGAAGGGTTGCAGAGGATAGTGGCTGTCTGCTACACGTTTGGATACTGCAGTGATAATCATTATAGCAGAGTCCAAAAAGAATTTAAAAGTTTTGGAGGGTTTGGATAGTGTGAGGTAAATAAACCCCAGGCCTGCAGGTTGCACAAGGGAGAATAAAATGCGGTATGGAGGTAAAATGTATGTCCTACTCCACCAATTTGTAAAATGCTTGTGAACAAAAAAACCTCAAGACTAGAAGAGTAGAGACTGTCCGATAGTGCAACACCAGAAAAAAAAAAATTAGAACAGAATGGCACACTTTGCAGCATTTCATGATTTCCTAGCGTTTATTTTTCCAGTTCAAGGCATAAGTCTGGAATTGTATTTTTAATTGAAAGGTGATGGTTCCTGAGGAGATGAGATTGTGGCAGCTTTTTCCACATGTCAGTGTGCTGCCTCTTCTTTATTTTATCTCAAAAAAGCTGTGCTCATGTGTAGGGTTTGACTGGCTTCCTGGTGTACTTCTACCCTAGACTTTTTGTGTCCTTGCCTGACAACTGTAATTTAGCTTCCAGTACTTTTTTAAGTGTTTTGGAAATTCTGTCACTTCCACAGCCTCAGTAGTAGTTGTTTGGTTTGTTTGCTTGGATCATAGAGAGGATAAAAGACATTTATTTTGTCCTCTTTTTTTCACCCTCTACTTCCGCTTTCACATGTCCTGATATTTCTATTCTCTGTATTTATATTAATTTTTAAAATATATTTTTTCTTTGTCTGTTTTTTCCCACTCTATGCCTTTACCCACTTTTTCTGTTTTAGAGGCAAATCAGCATTATTTCCCTTGAATTATTCTCTGTTGCTAAAACAAAAAAATATTAATTTTCAGCAAGCAGGTGATCTTTTGGTTCCCATATTTTTAACTCCCCTTCCAGATTTCTAATTGCTGGTGTTTCCAGCACCTTGACAGCTGTTTGACAACACTGTCTACCTCTAGTCATACTTTAACCATTATGATAAGCCACAAAGGAAACTTGGTTTCTCTAGAGAAAATTCACTCTTGCATCTCATGTTAAATCTGCAGGTCTAATATGATATGCAGAAATTTGAAGCTTTCTCATTATTATTTAAGTGTGGCAATCATCTTCTCTGTTTTATCTACAAAGTCACACACTGAGAACTTTGTTTACCTTCAAAAGCACAATGCCAGTTCCAATGTCACTGTGTGAGGATTTTTTTTTCCTCTGAGAAATCTCCATAAATTTAAATGTCTCTACTAAATTTCTGAGGTTGCTCTCAATAATGTAAATAACTGCCCCCCAAACACTGGCCTCTAACACCTATGTAAGAAGTTATTTCAAGAATAAGGTGGGGTAACTGAGATCAGATGGACCTTTTTAATATTCATTTTACAGCCAGAATATTTATTGGACAAAGTATCCCTCAAAGACATTTTGTGGACCTCATCTTACTTTGGCTGACAAGGCTAACATAAAACCTGGAAGATATCTGTAAAATCAGGACTTTAAAAATTTGACTCCTGAGTGGGATGCATAAAATAATTTTGTTCTATTTATCTTTTTTTGTGAAACCTTGTATTTGATTGAAATTTAGCTTTATAAAATTTAAATAATAATGATAATGATAATAAATGCACAGCTTGAAACAGAGGACATCTAAAGTTTTTGGTGGTCCCATAGCAAAAATGTAAGGGTACAGGATGTCTACTTTATCTTCACTAATTGATCTGTAAGAAAATCTTGAAATAAAAGGAAAAAAAATCATTAGTTTTGCCTTTCTTTAGCAAAATTTGGAGGAGTTCAGCCTTCAAGCTAAGCATTGCACCTTTATCCTCTCTCTCCCTCATGTTGCTCACTTACCTCCACATTGCTGACTTGAATTGCTTCCAAATAGGCTGGGAAATTTACAGCTGCTATTACAGGTCATGTAATAGAGGTTAAACCTGTGTTTACAGCCCAATAATTTCCCTGTATCTTTAAATGAGCTATGAAGTATTTTGTAATGCAGATTGTCTGGTTTTTTTATTTGCCTGTAAAAGCAAGTGAGGGGAAGCTACAAAAACTCTGTGTTTCCTTGTCACTGAGGACAGCCTCACTGCTGTGCTGCACTGAGCCTGCAGAACCAGGACTACTAAACAGTTGCACATTCCAAGGAATTGCAGGTGCCAGAAGTAGCAGAGGATGTATCTAACTGGTCAGGAAAAGGCCACTGAATAGTAATTCAAGATATAAGTAATCTGACCATTGTCTTTGCCTAAGTGAGGGGTAACAACCTTTAAGGTATCAGTCTTCTCTTCTGATCTTGGGGATAACCAGAATTAAATTACCCTCACTACATCCATCACTCTTGCTGCTACACTAGATGAGAATAATCTGATGACCATTTAAATTTACTAATTCTTGAAACGGAGAAAGGAGTAAGCCACAGAAATCATATCTGTCCCTATTTCCTCTTTGTGCCAAAATAAATGCAAGAGGAGTAAAGCATGAAAGGATGAATGCGTAAAGAAATTTTAGAGCTGAAAAGGAGAAATGTGAACATGGTTTGTAAACATGGTAACATTCAGAGATAGGGCAAGGTAATCTATTTTGCCTGGATGGTCATCCTAGTGCAGATCTGATTCATTGCCTTTGATTTCTCATGGATTTGATTTGACAGGCACGAGATCACTTGGGATAGAATCTCTCCTGTGTTTGTGCCAACAGCACCCTAGAATCCCAGCTGTGGACCAGGACCCTGTTATGAGAACTTCTGTACAATCATAATGACAAAGACATTTATGCCTTCTTTTTTTCAAACCAAGGAAGATAATTGATTGGTGAGTTGTATCTGAGCCAAATACTAAGGATCTTTTTTACCAGTTCATTTTCAGAAGCACATAAATGACATCAGATTTTTGACTTCAGAGTAAAACAGTACAAATGCTGAACATGTGAATTCCTTTTAGCCTATTTATTTAATATTTTTTCCTTGGCTTTAGTTTGTAAAGAATCTAGACCTCAAGGAACTATAAATGGAAAGATTATCACCATAATTCTTTGGACCCCAGCAGTGATTATAAAATGAGCTCATCAAATAATCATTTGCAAGTGTTTATGAGCCAGGATGTATTTCCTTTGTCAATTTTGTAACCACGCTCTGTAGCATTTGGAAGTGCTACAGTTTGCAAATAATTCCTTGCTGGATTTTTTTTTCCTTCATGAAAGAAGCAAGCTCAAATGAGGCATTTCATTATTACTTCAATAACACACAGTCAGCAAAGCTTTCATGTATCTTGATTGTTGATAGCCACTGATGAAATAGGAAGAGACAAAGTTTGTAAGGTAGACACCTGTGCAGACACAAGTCACTCCAGCTAAGCAGCTCATCCATGTAAATTTAAGTCTCAGGCAGAAAAGACAGTTGGAAGGAAGGGAATCAACACCTATGAAATTTGGACAGGGACAGAAAGAGTGGCCTCTGCTGACTGACAGACAAGGTTATGTGGCTGAACAATAATTTGAAGGCCTGAATTATTCATGTCCAATTCAAAGTAAAAAGGTTTAACCTGGTGATATCATCATGTTGCAGTATTTCACTAGAGCAGAAAGTGTTATTTCTGACTCTTATTTTACTTCCTTCATGTCTTATACATTAAATATGAGAAGGGATAGGGAATAATTGCTAATTTTTAGAGAAAAATATATTTCCATATATTAAGGTCCAAGAACAATTTGTAATTTAAAGTGAATGAGCAAACAGCTTAGAAAAGGTCCTGACAGCTGAAATTCAGACTTCTCTTCCACCATTGCCTACTCACCAGAAATGTCCTTCTGTATAACTCTTAAACAGACAGGGTAAAGGTTGGTATACTACTGGGACTGAAGCCTTTGTTTGAAAATAAAGGTTAGGGTTTTGTGTGGGTTTTTTTCTTTTTTTCTTTTTCTTTTTCTTTTTTTCTTTTAGTAAAAGTTATATTTCTTTGCTGTCAAGAATATAAACTCAATACAATCCCAAGTCTATTCTGCACTGGTGCAGTCTCATCTCAAATCCTGTAAGTAGTTTTGGGCATCACAATATAAAAAAGACATAAAGCCATTAGAGAGTGTCCAAAGGAGGCCACAAGGATGGTGAAGAGTCTGGAGGGGAAGCTGTGTGAAGAGAGGCTGAGGTCCCTTGGTCTGTCAGCCTGGAGAAGAGGAGACTGAGGGGAGACCTCAGATGTCTTCAACATCCTCATGAGGGGATGAGGAGGGGCAGGCTCTGATCTCTCCTCTCTCGTGAGCAGTGACAGGACCCAAGAGAATGGCCTGAGGCTTAGTCAGGAGAGGTTTAGGTTGGATAGCAGGAAAAGGTTTTTCACCCAGAGGATGTTTGGGCACTGAACTAGCTCCCCAGGGAAGTGGTCACAGCACCAGCCTGTCTGAAATCAAGAAGTGTTTGGACAATGCTCCCAGACACATGGGATGACTCTTGGGCATGGTCCTGTGAAGGGCTAGGAGTTGGACTGGATGATCCTGATGGGGCTCTTACAACTCTGTATTCTGTGTGTCCTACCATTTATTACAGCTTCCTGATTTGGTCTTCTAAAGTGTTTATTGATTGTGATGAAGAGTTCATGGACTATCCAAAATCATCACACAGCTAATTGCATTGAAAGGATCAATGAAAGAGCCGACACGTAAAGATACATACAGATAACAATGCAGTTTAGAGTGTACAGCCATGGTCAAGATCCACTTCACTTTTTTTTTTTTTTTGGTGTGTGTTTTTGTTGTTGTTGTTTGGTTTTGTTTTGTTTTTTTCTTCTTTTTTTTTGTATTAGCATCAAGCAACTAATTGATGAAATAATTTAGCTTAGGGCAATATTCATTCACTCTTAATTCCAGGTAAAGAGACCTGAGAGAATGAATTTAATTGGAGATGCTGGCACAGAAAGGTAGTCTTAGACAAAACATGAAAATCTTCTACGAAATCTTCTTCCTCCTATTATGAAGTGCATTAAACTCCATTTTCTGTTAGAAATTCCATTACCAGTTCTATTTGCCCTTTAGTTCACAGTATTCTGTGTTATTGATGTCACAGTAAGTGTTGGTACCTCTGAACCAGGAGTTAATTGTTGGATGTATCAGCTTCTATATTTTGGATTCTTTTCTTGGAATTTATGTTCCCATTGGGGCTCCAAGGGTATTTGTGGTGCCTCAAGGGATTAAGCTAAGGACATATTTAAGGACACATAAGGACTGTCTAGGGAGGGCAGTGGCAATTTACAGCAGCTATCAACCCTCATTTCCTTTCATCCATTTTATTAAGATAACTCTTTCATATGCCCACTTTAAGATCCACTTTAATTTAGCCACATGGGCCACTGGCTTCCTGATTTTGCTTTCATGGACCTGTAACTTGCAGATTTTTTAACTATGTTGTTGCTATCCATCCCTACAGCTTTCCAAGAGTTCTCCTCCATCTTCCCACACACCAAGGGTAACTAAGGCAGATTTTTTCAGTGATAGGAAGACTGCAATTACTTTTCTGAAGTGCTTTACCCACATAGTGACATCCTCTGTGGAGATTTCAGAGCAATTACCTGTAGTTATTACTCAGTGCTTACTCACTTCTTACAAGCAGGCTGTGCAGGGACACACAGGAGTCCTGAGCACTGCTCTGCCTAGGGAAGAGTTACCTGTCTGCTGTCCTTCTTTGTTGATTTTAACACTTCCTTTCTGTGTTTTCAGAGCCAGTTCTTCAGGACACTGGAGGAAAGTATACAAAAATCAAATTATCAGCTTGACCAGAAGTATTGCTTTTCTGGTGTAATGGATCTAAATTTTTTTCACAGCTTTGAAACATCCAAGTAATTGGAGAGAGCTTATCATGGTCAAATGAACACATTTTCAGTGTCATTTTCTGGATTTATTTATTGCAGAAAAAGGCAACTTCTTTAGGGAGATTCCTTTTCTCATACACAAAAGCAAGTAGAAAAACTAATATCAGAGTAATTTACAAGATCATTTTTGGGTATAAAGAGTAACTCAGTTGTACTGAAAATACTCATAACAGACAGACCTTTTCCATCACTTTAAATTATGATGCTGCTTTAAATTGTGTAGAAATTGGAACACTACCTAAGAAATCTGAGTCACCAACACAGTCTGGACAATATGTCCACAGATTATTCAATATAAAAATAATATCCCCCTGTGAGCACACTGAAGACGAAAAATCCAATCTGAATGCAAAAACCCAAAGCACAGTGGCTACTGTACAGGGAGGACTGCCCTAAGAAGGAATGTTTCTTTTCCAGTTTTCACTTGGGACTGAGAAAGAAAAAAGAAAAGAAAAGAAAAGAAAAGAAAAGAAAAGA
>JANPWX010020150.1:2066257-2151664 GCA_024734555.1 Trochalopteron elliotii
TGGTGGTGTGTTTTTAAGTTTCAAATGGGTTTGATGTATTGTTCAGCTCTATGTACCCCATTTTGTTCCCTGGAATCCATTTTGTTTTTTATACCCCATCGTGTTGTTTGTAACCCTTCTCCCATATCCTTCCCCGGCATTGCTATGTGCCAATCATTTTTAATGTATCCCTCCTGGTCCTGTCAATCATTCCGGGGCCTCTCCCAGAGTCTGGAAAGTTCTGGGGGAGGTGTCGAGTGACTGGACGGGATCCAGCCTTCCCACTCCCACTTTTCCCCGGTTTGTTGTAACCCTTGCCTGTTAAAGTATCAGCCACTCCCCAGTCTTTCCTTATTGGTGCTCTTTGTAACCCATCCCTTGAACCCACCCCCCTTTAAAAGGAGCTGTCTCACCGAGCTGAGTGTCTCTCTTGGGACACCAGCAGTGAGGTGAGGGCTTCCGCCCAATAAACTCCTGTTGTGTTTTCACCCCCAAGAGAGCCCCTCCTTTCTTTGCTCATCTCCGTAGCCACGCCGATATGGTCTTTACGCAGGCACGAACCACCGGCTTGTGGCGGTGTCCCGGGGCTGGCTGAGGGTGGTGACACCGACTCCCGCAGAGTGGTGCCCAATGTGGGGCCCCTGCGAAGAGCACACTGCTGTATGTGGCAGCTTGAGGGCTGACACAGCTGGCCCAACCTGGTCTGGACCCTGTGCGAAGGATCCTGCGGCTCTGTGGACGTGCCTGGACCCAATCCTTAGCACTTCAAACGCCGCCAGTTGTAGCACCTCCAGCTCGGAGTGCACTCCTGGCGGAGGAGGGAGGCAGCTTCCTGGCACCCGTGGAAGTCTCCCTCAGAGAGAGCGCCGAGGCGCCGACCTTCTCCTCACCGACCGGTTTAGGTAAGTATACCCCCTGTCGGGGAAACTTACTGGAAGGCTGCTAAAAGCCTTGAGGCACTCGCCTCACTTGGGATAGTCGGCCTGGAGGACCTGCTCCAGGAGGCTAAGGGTCCGGACCCCTGGGGGGGGAAAATTTCTTTACCCTTCCTCAGTTTCCCTCGGTCGGTTTTCTGTTATTTTGGTTGTTTATGGAGTTTCATTTTAAACCAATAGTGGGTACTCCCTGCAGAGGTTTTGTCAGTTTTACTATCGGTTTTTCTGTTATTTCGCGACACCCCGGGGGGTGAGGCATTAGCTTGACTTGGTTTTCAGTGCGTCCTGCGTTTTATTTCAGTTCAGTTTTACGTTGTCAGCCGTGTCGTGTGTTGTGCAGTTTAACATCGAGCCGAGATGGGTGCTAGGCTCACCACTGCACAGAAAGGAGTGTTCGATCAAGTTATTGCAGTTCTGACAGTTGTTAAGGTTAAGTTCTTGAAAGGAGAGCTTGAAAGGTTCATCAGACTGCTTTTCCTGCACTTTCCAAAAACCACCCCTGACCAAGCTAGCAGCGTGCCTTTTTGGAGCAACGTCTGAAGAAAATTTTCTAATTTGGCCGAGTCAGGGGACAAGCAGGCAACCAAATTTATATTCTGGCTGCAGCGAATTAGAGCTGCTCTTCTTCAGATTAACGGGGTGCAGAAAAGGCAGCCTGAAAGTTCAAGTTCGGTTTCCCCCAGTTCTGCCCTGTTTCCCAGTCCCAAACCCTCTCGTTCCCAGGCAGGAATCCTTAAGGGTGCGGCGAGGAGATCAGTCCCCCCCAGTCCCAGTGCCCTTAGGATTCCGACGTCCCCCTGCCTGAGTAGTCTTGACCGGACTGCTCGGGATTCTCGTGGTAGCCCTGGTCAGGCTGCCCGGGATCTTTCCCTTCCCCGCACTTCCTTGGTTCGATCCTGAGTTCGGTTCAGTTTGGCTGAGGGTGAGCCACCTCAAAATGGCACCCTCAGCCCAGGTTCCCAAGATGGCAGTGGCCGCATGGTCCACTCATCATCTTTGTCTTCCCTTCCCGCTTTTTCCCCTTCTCTTTCCCGAAATCCCTTTCACCCTTCAACCAACCCCTTCCTTTCCCAAACCCCTCCTTCTTCCCATGAGTTTTTGTCCCCGCCCCTTCCCTCTGTCCCTCCCTGATGCTTCCCTAGCACCGCCCCTTATGAAGCCCCTCCTTCTTACTCCACCCTGAGCTCCGCCTCCTTCCCTCTGCCCTCCCAGGCCCAAGCCACTCCCCTGGAGTGCCCTAAGCCCCGCCTGTCTTCCGGTTCCCACGCCCGTCCTTCTGGTTCCCACGGTCTGGACCCAGAGGAGGAGGAGCCGGAACCCGGAAGCCTGGTCCCTAGTAGTCTTCCCACCCTCGCTCCAGTGACTTAGAGGAGGGTGGCAGGGGGCAAACTACAACAGTCACCTGGCAGGCCTTATCCCAGCATGTGGTGAAGGATTTGGTGAAGGCCCTGCGGGAGTATGAACGTGAGAGTCCATACTTCCAAGGATTGTTGAATGCCCACTTTGCCGGATCTGTAGTTGTCCCGTTTGATTTGAAGTACCTTTTCAGGTGCCTCTGCAATAAAGCTGAATACAGGCTTTGGGAGGCTACCTGGAAGGGTCTTCTGGGGGACGCTCTTCCAGGCATTTTAGCAGATCCTAACACTGCTGTGGATAACCACGGGCACCAAATCACCCTCAACCATCTTGTGGGTGGAGGTGATTGGGCGGCAGCCTCAGAACAGGCTGCGGGCATTCCGCAACCCCTTCTTGAACTTGCAGCCTCACTGGCTGAAAAAGCGTTCTTGGAAATGCAGCTCACGGGTCCCCTGCCTCCTTTCTTAGATATTTTTCAGGGTCCCACCGAACCTTATGTTCAGTTTGTGGAGAAACTGATCACGGCTGTGGAGCAACAGGTGCCTGAGCCTCTGGCTAGGGAGAAGGTGCTGGAACAACCGGTGTTCACACACACGAACGAGAGGTGCAAGGCAGCAATCCTCTCACTCCCAAAAAGGCCCAAGGAGAAGGTCACCTTGGATGAGATGCTCCAAGCCATGGAGGCTAAGGTTCCCCTGCTGGCCCAGACTACATCAGCAAAGGGGAGGAAGCCGGACCGCCCCACTGCTGCTGCTGCAGAGACTCCAACACCATCGAACGCCACCGCCCCGCAGACACCCGGTGGCATGAGGAGGTCCTCCAATAGGCCGTGTCTGCTGTGTGGCCAGAGGGGGCACTGGTGCCAGCAATGCCCTCTCAAGAAAGAATTTCAAGAGTTCAAGAAGGGGAAAGGGGGAAAAGGAGGAGGGGAGGGAAGAACGGGACCTAACCAGGGTCAATGAAAAAACTAAAAGGCCGGCGCCGGACCGCCCGGCGCACAGATGCAAATCGAGCGGTTAGAGCCAAAAGGGAGAAAAGGGGGGAACTTATGATGAACCCTGACGGTTCTGATTTGTCTCCTCAGCAGGATTCGACCAAAGGTCCTCTCCAGGACCCACCGGACGTGACACCACACCAGATGAGGCATCTCATTTTACCAGAACCAGCTGCCACCCTGACGACTACCTCCTGCCAGAAGCCATTTCATTTTCGGCTGGCTGAACCGCTCCACCTGCAGGACAGGCAGTGGCACACAGTCATCGTGTCACAGGAATGAGGTACGTGGCCCCTTATCAATGGGAAATATGTCATCATTGGGGACTGTAAATTTACACCGATGGATGTGGAAATCGCTCCTGGGGAAATTACATCTAACCCAGAGCGATTCGTCCTGTGGCTGCACAGTCTAAATCCGCCCACGTTCCTGCAAAAGGGACAGATTATTGCCCAGGTCATCCCAACCATGACAAATTCAGATTTGGAAAATGAGGACGAAAAGGAAGACCCTCCTCAAGTTAATTCGGTCTGGGCAATTGGCAGTAACAAGCCTAAAGAGCTGTGTAAGATCACTGTGGGTGGGGAGACCACCGAAATCAACGGTCTCCTAGACACTGGAGCAGATGTGACGATCATACCCACAAGGTTATGGCCATCACATTGGGAGTTGCAAAGTGTAACTGGACACGTTGAAGGCGTAGGGGGTCTTCAACTGGCGAAGCAATCAAAGAGTGTGGTGCAAATTGAGGGGTCGAAAGGACAATTGACAACACTACGTCCTTTCATAATGGATTATAAGCAGCCCCTATGGGGAAGAGACCTGATGGCCCAGTGGGGGGTCACAATTGACATCCCCGACCCTCCCAAAGTTTTTCGGGCAGCGGTTGCTGAAGAGCGTCCCACCCTGAAACTGAATTGGAAGACTAATGAACCAGTCTGGGTGGAACAGTGGCCACTCTCAAAACAAAAATTAAAGGCGCTCAACGAGCTCGTGGAAAAGCAGCTGAAAAAGGGCAACATTGAGGAGACCACTTCACCATGCAACTCCCCAGTGTTTGTCATCCAGAAATCCAATAAGACCAGGTGGCAGTTCCTCCACGACCTCCACAAAATTAATTATGTCATCGAGGACATGGGGTCTCTCCAATCAGGGATGCCTTCCCCAACCATGCTCCCACAAAATTGGAATTTGGCCGTCATTGACATCAAAGACTGTTTCTTTCAAATTCCCCTACATCCCGACGATGCCCCACGCTTTGCCTTCTCGGTTCCTACCATTAACCGAGAAGCCCCTCGGAAGAGGTACCACTGGAGAGTGCTGCCTCAGGGCATGAAGAACTCTCCCGTTATTTGCCAGTGGTACGTCTCTTCCCTGCTGTCTCCAGTTCGTGCAGCCGTACACCAGGCCATCATCCATCATTACATGGATGATGTACTTGAGTGGGCCCTGAACGACGACCTGTTGGCCCACGTGCTGGACCTCACAGTGGCTTCACTGGTTGCTGCTGGGTTCGAGTTGCAGGAATCTAAGATTCAAAAGATGCCACCTTGGAGGTACCTGGGGCTGGAAATCGGTAAGCGGACCATTGTTCCGCAAAAATTGGCCATTAAGATCCAAATTCAGACTTTGGCTGATGTCCATCAGCTGTGTGGGGCTTTGAATTGGGTGAGGCCTTGGCTGGGTCTCTCTACTGAGGACCTGGCCCCTCTTTTCAATTTGTTGAAAGGGGGAGAGGGGCTGAGTTCCCCTAGGTCACTCACCCCAGAGGCGGAGAAAGCCCTTGAGAAGGTACAAGTCACCATGTCCACCCGGCAGGCCAACAGGTGTAAGCCTGACCTGCCGTTCAAGTTCATCATTCTAGGAAGGTTGCGACACCTCCACAGGTTGATTTTTCAGTGGGACAAGGAAATCACCAACATCCCAAGGAAGGACCGAGGCAGAGAAGATCCTCTCTCCTTCATAGAGTGGGTCTTTCTCAGCCACCAAAGGTCCAAGAGGATGACGCAGCCACAGGAATTGATGGCTGATCTTATCCGGAAGGCCAGAGTCTGCGTTAGAGAACTGGCCGGATGCGATTTTGAATGCATTCACATCCCAGTTCGGCTAAATTCGGGCCAAATTACAAAGGCAATGTTAGAGCACTTGCTTCAGGAGAACGAAGCCTTGCAGTTCGCTCTGGATAACTACTCAGGCCAAATTTCGATTCATCGGCCTGCCTACAAAATTTTTAATCAGGATGCCCAATTCCAATTGGAGCTCAAAAATATTCAGAGCAAAGAACCCCTTGATGCTTTGACAGTTTTTACAGACTCGTCCGGAAGGTCTCACAAGTCAGTGATGACTTGGAGAGACCCTCGAACTCAGCAGTGGGAATCAGATATTGCTGAGGTAAAAGGCTCGCCTCAAGTCACTGAGTTGGCCACAGTTGTCAGAGCTTTCAAGAGGTTCTCTGAACCATTCAATTTAGTTACCGATTCGGCTTATGTTGCCGGGGTAGTATCCAGAGCAGAAGGGTCTATACTGCAAGAGGTCTCCAACATTGCCCTGTTGGAGTTGCTCTGAAAATTAGTTAAGCTGATTTCCCACCGGGAGTAACCATTTTACGTGATGCACACAAGGTTGCACACGGAATTGCCAGGGTTCATTGCGGAAGGAAACAGGAGGGCCGATGCTCTTGCTGCCCCTGCCGAGATCGCCCCTTTGCCGAATGTTTTCAAGCAGGCAAAGAAAAGTCATCAATTGTTCCATCAGAACGCCCCAGGTCTGGTTCGGCGTTTCCACCTCACCTGAGACCAGGCCAAGGCGATCATGGCCGCCTGTCCCAGTTGCCAACAGCATGCCCTCCCCACCCTAGGTGCGGGAGTGAATCCCCGTGGACTCTCCAGCTGCGAGGTGTGGCAGACGGACGTCACGCACTTCTCCCAGTTTGGGAGGCTAAAGTACGTGCACGTCTCAGTGGACACCTTCTTGGGAGCTGTCTATGCCTCTGCCCACACAGGGGAAAAGGCTGGAGATGCCAAAAGGCATTTGGTCCAGGCCTTCTCCTTCTTGGGCATTCCCAAGTCACTGAAAACCGATAATGGCCCCGCGTACACGTCCGGGGAGTTCTGCAGCTTCCTGCAGCAATGGGGTGTGGAACACAAGACTGGCATCCCCCACTCCCCGACAGGCCAAGCGATTGTGGAGAGGACTCATCAAAATCTTAAGAGAGTCCTCAACCAACAGCAACAAGTTCTGAGGAAAGAGCCCCCCTCGATAAGGTTGGTCAGGGCCTTATACACCATTAACTTTTTGAATTGTTCCTATGAGTCCCTGAACCCGCCGGTGACCCGGCATTACGTGAAGAGCGGTCAGCTAGAGCTCCAGGAAAGGCCGAAGGTACTCGTCAGGAACCCGGAGACTTGGAGGACAGAGGGACCCCATGATTTGGTTACGTGGGGGCGTGGGTATGCCTGCGTCTCCACTCCTGGCGGGTTGTGCTGGATCCCGTCAAAATGGGTAAAGCCCTATGTCCCCAAGGCCTCACGGCAAGGAGTGCCTCAGGTGTCGGTGGCCTCCTGGAGAAGGAAGCGGGAGGAGACAAACTCCCCTAGGGAAACTCTACACCCGCCCACTCTCCCTGACTGGCTCTTTGCGGAGGAGGAGGAGGAGTTCCCCTGTCCCTTTCCTATCCCGGAGTGGCTGTTCACTTAATTTGTTTCTGTTTGAGTTACAGATTGTCTACGCTGATCCAAACCCGAAATGGATCTACCTGCTGTAGCGCAGATCCTCCGTTTTGTGCTGCTGGCCAGTCTCCTCCAACCGACCGCCATGTGAATTGTTCCTCAGCCCAAGACCAATGTTTGGAAAATGTTGGCGCAGACCCTTGGACAGGACCATATCTGCCTGTCCTCGGCTGCCACAGGTGACCCCTTGTCTTCTTGTCTTGTGGGGATCCCTTTCAAGGAGGAAGAGTTACCCCCCGCTCTCCTCCAAATGAAAACCTCTTTTAATTAAAACCCAATCACGTGTCACATTTTAAAGAAATGAATCATGGACCCCACCCAGTGAACAACCCCCTGGCCCTCTGGAAAGAATGGATGTCTACCCTCCCTGAAACCTCTCAGGAGCCTCAGGAGCTGGAACATCTAGGCTCTTCCCCTGCTCCCTTTTGTATCCACTTCAATTTCTGCCTGACAAAGGACCAGGAGAATTTATACCTTAAAATCACGCAGAATAAGGATGCATACTGGGCCAGAGCATGGTGTAGTAAAACTGCCCATGTGTGGATGGCCAGTACTGGAATCTGAAAATCCCTTTCCCTCCCCAAAGGTATGTTCTTGACTTGCGGCGACAGAGCGTTCACAGGCATCCCCCTTCGTCTGATCGGAGGTCCATGTACACTGGGCAGGTTGGGGCTGTTTACCCCCAATAAAACACAAATTATGGATTGGGCACGAAAAAATTCCTCGCAGCACACACCAATCAAAAGACGAGACCTGGCAAGTCTCGACCCCGATTGCAATTCGGAAATTGTGCATTGGTCCCGGGCTAAGGCCACAGAGGTCACAGTTTTCTTACCCTGGGTATCGATTGCTAAATCTGTGGGTGAATTGGGCCGACTGGAGTGTTGGGTGGCTAAGCAAGCCAGTTTAACAGCTAATGCCCTTTCTAACCTTCTATCAGACGAAGAAATAATGAGACGGGCCACCCTGCAAAATCGGGCAGCCACAGACTATCTGCTACTCCTCCACCAGCATACGTGTGAGGAGTTCGAGAGTCTGTGTTGTTTCAATTTGTCATCCAAAGCTGAGGACATCCGCAAGTCCATACAGTCAATAAGAGAAATGGTCAGAAACATCGGGAAGGAGACTGGAGACTGGTGGGAAAATCTGTTTGGAAACAGGGGCCTCTTGGGCTGGGTCAGCTCGATAGCGAAGACTGGACTATTAATTGTGTTTGTTATTCTTATCAGTTCCATTGGTTTTGGACTTATCAAAAGACTTTTGACCTGCTTTATTTCAGATGCCACCGCTCCCCCGAGTGTGAATGCGGCCGATCCAGAGGAGATCGAAATGGACAATCTTGCAGGAGAGGAGGATGGAGATCTCCCTCCTGAAGAACATGGACAGTGGCCAGGTCCTTTCAAGGACTGGCCCACAAACCAGCAGTGGTTTGCCGACCTATACCCTAGATCTCCATATCTTGGGTGTGAACCGCAATCCCGCACTCTTTAAAAAATAAAAAAGGGGGAGATGTGGTGGTGTGTTTTTAAGTTTCAAATGGGTTTGATATATTGTTCAGCTCTATGTACCCCATTTTGTTCCCTGGAATCCATTTTGTTTTTTATACCCCATCGTGTTGTTTGTAACCCTTCTCCCATATCCTTCCCCGGCATTGCTATGTGCCAATCATTTTTAATGTATCCCTCCTGGTCCTGTCAATCATTCCGGGGCCTCTCACGGAGTCTGGAAAGTTCTGGGGGAGGCGTCGAGTGATTGGACGGGATCCAGCCTTCCCACTCCCACTTTTCCCCGGTTTGTTGTAACCCTTGCCTGTTAAAGTATCAGCCACTCCCCAGTCTTTCCCTATTGATGCTCTTTGCAACCCATCCCTTGAACCCACCCCCTTTAAAAGGAGCTGTCTCACCGAGCTGAGTGTCTCTCTTGGGATACCAGCAGTGAGGTGAGGGCTTCCGCCCAATAAACTCCTGTTGTGTTTTCACCCCCAAGAGAGTCCCTCCTTTCTTTGCTCATCTCCGTAGCCACGCCGATATGGTCTTTACGCAGGCACGAACCACCGGCTTGTGGCGGTGTCCCGGGGCTAGCCGAGGGTGATGACACCGACTCCCGCACACTGTGGATTTACAAAAGGGAAAATGCTCCTGGCCAACTTAGATAGCCTCCTATGAAAAAATGTGTTTATCAGTGGGTATACTGAGAACCACAGACATTGTCTTTCCAGGTTTTCACAAGACTCTGACATTGTGTTCCATGACATCCTCATGAACAAACCACTGCAATGGGGGCTACTGAAATGGATGCTGGTGTGAATTGGGAACTGAGTGCTAGTATTGTAAGGCTGTGATCAGTAGCACAAAGCCTATCTGCCGACCAGTCACTGATGCTGGACTTGTAGGGCTGGGGCTGAGAGTACTCTAACATCTTCATCAATGTGTCCTGGGACAGGACAAACTGCATCCTCAGCAAGTGTGCAGACAATGCAAAACTGGGAGGAGTAGCTGATACACCAGAGTTCTGCTGTCATTCAAAGTGCCTTTGACCAGCTGGAGTACTGGGCCCATGGGAATCTCCTCAAGTTCAACAAAAGGAGGAACCAAGTCCTGCATGTGGGGAAGAATCTCCTCCCAGGCTCTAGCATTTTGTGCTAAGCTTAGAGCAGCACAAAGGTGACATAAATATTTTAATTTTTGCTGTCTCTGCTCCATCTGTTCAGTGGATCAGTATGCCACAGCATTTTATTGTGCTGAGGGCCAGGTGCCTTTTACGGCAGAAATTTAACTTCTAGTAAAATGAGGACCAGGAAAATTCCATGGAACTTGAAGAGGGGAATAAAAAAAAGAATCATGATGGGGAGAAAGAAGGATGATGACATAGTTTTGCTTGTTCCTAAATTGCATGGGATTATGTATTCCAGGCCCGTGAGCACCTGAGCTGTAAGAGAAACATTTCTTGGGAGAGGCAATGAGAGTGTTAATCCAGTGACTTGATGTAAACAGATACAAAGTCTTCTATACCTTGTTATTGAGGTGAATTGACTGGAAAATTCACTTAACTAATTCAGGAGGAAGTTAATAAGTTTGGTTGTTTTTTGGGTTTTTTTTTCCCAGTCTTGAAACAATGTAATTTAAAAATCTTTGAATTTTAAAAAATGTTAATGCAGGTTTCTAGTTTGTCATTTGGGACTGAGCGCTATATTCAGCTGTAACTCTCGTGTTGTATCTGGTGTGTAATTAGTAAACATTAGTAAATACATTTTAGAAGACAAAGTTATTTTCTTCATTCTGCAGGATAATTGAATGCATTTAATTTTAGGAAATGATCTTCAACTGGTATAAGCTTGCTATTTGCAACATTTTATTTTGTAAAAAAGAAAATGTCTGCTTAAAGGCAGATTCAGGGGTAGCACAACAATAAAACTTCTGATATACACTCACATGAGGATTGAAGATGTCTAATTTAAGCTACCAGAATTCTTGCTACAGTTACTATATTTACCAGAACGAAGTCTAATTATCACGTTTTTGCTTAGAAGATGGAAATACTCTGAAGATGAGTATTCCCATTTAATAGTATTCAGAATAATAGCTACACAAATGAATAATGATTTCAGGTTTAGGTCGTTCTAAATTTCATGATCCTCAGGGGCTCAATGCCATCAAATATGATCTTTGGTATTCCTTGTAGATAATCTCATTCAATATTATAGATCCCAAGAAAATCCCATGTCTAAACTGAAACCCAAACTCAGCCAAACTGCCCATACTTCTGTTGCTTGCTTGAACTGCTTGTAGGCGTGGCTCATGCTGCTGTGGATATCAGCAGAGAATATGTAATTATTTCCTGAACTCAAATCTACATTTCAAATTTAGCCTCTGCACTCTTCAGTCTTTAAAATACACACACTGAAACACTGAATGTAATTTTGGATTTTAATGTTTTACATTCCTGTATTGAACCAAGTTTGAAGTCCAAGCAATTTTAGTTATGTATTCAAAGCAGAAATGAAAATAGTCAGGGCTTTTACAAGTCTCTAATATGCAATGTCAAGAAAGAGTGTTGTAATGTTGCAGCAAGTACAGCCATGATAACTCTTCTCCTCACAGCTTTCATGCTGTGCTCCTGATGTCACAAGAACTCCTGTATCCTAGTGCTGGGGATCATGACCCAAGATCCTCTATCCCTCTTGCTGAACTTTAATCCTGTTCTGGAACAACCTCATCTGCACAGGATATCCACATCTGCAGTCATATGTAATTTTGTTCTCATCTATACAGCAGGCTAACAAGGAGAGATAGACATTGATCCATTTATCTCTGAACAGACGGATTATTATTACTCTTAAGCAGAACTAGTAAGGAGGCACTAATGAAGCCAGACCTTATTATCCTGTCTCATTTTCTTCAGTCGTCTATCAGAGTTTGAACTTGCTATTTTTCCTGTATGAGAGAGCACTAGCATGCCCTCTCTTTTCTCTTGCCATTTGTCCTGGTTTAGGGCAAACCCGGGAGGAAACCTCCTTAAGGGGGCACTCCCTCCCCTCCCCCCAACCGGTTCGGAAAAAAAAAAACAAAACCTCCTCCGAGAGAAGTGAAAAGAACCCTGTTTATTAAACAGGCAAAGCACTCCCTGGCACAATAAATTGAACAATACCCGATGATGCCGCTCTGGAGAGATGACAGATTTAGGAAAGAAGTCCGTCCTGTAGGTGGTTGCTCTGTCTCAGAGCCTCTGGTGCTGGGGAGCGTTGCTGTGCAGATCTTGGTGGGTTCCAGATGCAGCCCCCACGGCGCTCCCCTGGGTCCTCAGTCCAGAGAGATTTTTAACAGTTCCAAAGAAAGGCGAAAAAAGGGAAAAAAAAAAAAAAAACAGGAAAGAAAAAAAGAACAAAAACAGGAGGAGAAGGAAAAAAAAAAAAACAAAGCGTCTCCTCCTGCTGCTATCTACACTAGCTAACTAACTGCTGGAAGAAAAAAACCTCTCCTTGTGTGTTGAATTCAACTCTCAAGGCCAGACGGTGGAGGACAGTTTCTAAAAACAAACTGCGTGCCTCTCCCCTCCCCCCAGCTCCCAGGCTTATCAGACGATTGGGATACAAACATCATGTCACCCCAAGACACCATTTCACTTCTTGAAAAACATATAAATGTATCCACTTCATCCCCTTCTGTGCCTCTCTTCCTGCTTTATTCTAACTAGGCGGCACATAAAAATTTCTTACTCAAAGCAAGAGTAGACAATCTGAAATGTATTGTGGTCACATACACCACAGTTTCTCAGAAGGCAGAGAAAAGACAAGAAACAGAATGTGGACAGAAGAAAGACTTAGGGGAATTAAAAGGCTGTGGAAGAAATTGTAGATTCTTGCACTATTTGCTCATGGCAGATGGAGGCTATAAACAAGGAAAGCCATTGGCAGTGAAATAGAGTTATTATTTGTGCTGCTTTCACGATTGAGATTGTTGTTGCTGTTGCTGTTGTTGTTGTTACTATTACTATTATTATTATTATTGTCCTTTCCATGTTCTTTTTAGTATATGGTCATTAACTAAAGTAGCAAAGGGGGGTGAAAAAAATATGCTTGTTTCACAATTACTTTGGAATGTTGTTTGATAATTAGTTCACAGAAGGTGTCATCCTGGTCAATACTGTCTTCTCTGCTGAAAACAGCATTACTGTCTGATTTATGTTTTGGCTCATTCTCTTGTCCCCTCACATTAATTGTCTGTTGTTGATAGCTATTTAACTAAAGGTGTCTGAGGAAATAGGGTGAATAACAGTAATGGGCAAGACAAGGATTAGAAACATTACCCATAAAGAAAAGTAGATTTTGCACATTCAAATGGAAGATGTGCCAGCTCCTCCCTAGGAAGAAAAACTTCTGTCCTCCTGAACACCTCTAATTTCTCTAATCTCTAGTAAGATTAGATAGATAGATAGATAGATAGATAGATAGATAGATAGACAGATAGATAGACAGACAGACAGACAGACAGACAGACACAGATAGATAGATAGATAGATAGATAGATAGATAGATAGATAGATAGATAGACAGATAGATAGATAGATGTGAGTATGTAAATGATCCTAAGATTTACAGAGACCAGGAGCACTTCTGCTCTGGCAGAGAGAGCTGGGGAGAAGAGCAGGCTCTGTGAAGACCACAGAGACTCTTCCAGTGTCTAAAGGGGCTCCAAGAGAGATGGAGAGGGACATATGACAATGGCCTGGAGTGATAGGCCAAGGGGTAACGGCTTTGAACTAAAAGAGGATAAGTTTAGATAAAATATAATGAAGGAACTCTTGGCTGTGAAGGTGGTGGGGCCCTGGCACAGATTACCAAGAGAAGCTGTGGATGCCCCATATGCCTGGAAGTGTCCAAGGCCAGGCCAGACAGGGCTTGAAGCCACCTAGGATATTGGAAGGTGTCACTGTCCATGGCAGGGGTGGGAACTAGATGAGCTTTAAAGTCCCTTCCAACCCAACCATTCTGTAATCCTATATATAAATCTATACACACACACATAATTATATGTATTTATATTTTTAAAAATATATACAAAATACATGTTTACTTGTGTCATTGCATGCATACATATATGAACTTTAAACATTATTAAATTATCATTGGTGTATTATTTATGAATTGACAGAAAATTATACAAAACATAAAACCTGAGCTAAAGAAACTGCAGCATTGTCTTTAAGAAAGGCTTACTGTTAATTCAGCAGAACTCTGACATAGGAAATTTACTATGTGATCATTTTGCTGCCATCTATTAATTTTTCTTTCCTCTTAAAGTTTGCTGTGTCATCTGGTCTGCAGGTTTGACCAAAAACTTCTGGCACTGGGAGAGAGTGCAGTCCTAGACAAGTGATTTAATTTTTTAATGAAATAACCCATCACTAGAAAACAACGTTTTGTGGTTTGGTGTTTACTGGGGATTTTTTGTTGGTTGTTTTGGTTTGGTTTGGTTTTTTCTTTTTTTTTTCTTTTTTTTTTTTTTTTTTGTTTTTGTTTTTGTTTTTGTTTTGTTTTGTTTTGTTTTGTTTTTGTTGGTTTTGTTTTCTTTGGGGTTTTCTGTTTGCTAATTTCAGGGGGTTTCCTGTTTGTTTTGGTTTGCTTTTTTTTCTGAGTTTCTTTGTCATTTGGTTGGTCGGGTTGGTTTTGGGTTCTTTAGTACAAGATGGCTAGTCTTCCTTTTTATCCCTTCTAGGGTTTTTTTTTGTTTGGTTTGCTTTTTTGTGCGGTTTTCTTGGGGGTTTTTTTGGTTGGGTTTTTTTTGGGGGAGCGGATTTTTTTTTTGGTTCTTTTTTAGGGGCATGTTTTTTGGTTTTGTTTGTTTGTTTGCTTGTTTGTTTTTAAGAACATAGCAGTTTTTTGTTTTATTTTTAAGTTAATATTTAGGGGCTTTGATGAAAAAAATGCAGAGAAATTGCATCATAGAAATGTAGACCAGGAGAAGATTTGGAGATATTTAGATCAATTTTCACTATTGCAAGGTTTAATATACTTTGTTGCCCCTAAGAAATACTTGATTCAGAAGTGATACATACAGGTAAAGTCCAGGAGCTTCATGATCCTAAGCCTCTGCATTTGGTACATCCTTCAGCAAAATGATAAAGGGCCCTGAAGAGTTCTATCAAACACAGCATCCTCATTACTTTTAGGAAGGAAATGACTTTATGTCAAATCTTAATGGTGGAAGAGAAAAAAAGCATGAAGTCCCCAAGTACACGTGGCATCATGGCCATATTATAAAAACAAAATGTTGTCTTTTTAGGTGAATATATGTCCTGGTTTAGGGCAAATTTGGGAGGAACCCTCCGAATGGTGTTCCTCTGAAAAGCAAGCCCAAACAGCCCCTCCCCACAGCCAGTCCAGCAAAAGAACTCCCTCAGAGAAAAGTGGAAAAAACTATTTATTTAACAAACAAAATGCCCACAAGTATAAAGAATTAATAATAATAATAATAATAATAATAATAATAATATGAAACAATAAAACCTCTCGCCGCTCCGAAGAGAGATGGCAAAACTGAGAGTCTGTGCCAGGAGTTTATCAGTCCCAGTCCCTTCAGTGCTGGAAAATGCCGAGTCCAGGCCCGGTGGGCCACGGGCACAAGATCCCGGTGCTCCTCTGGGTTTTTTCAGTCCAGAGCAGATTTAAACAGTCCCAAGAAAAAAAAGGAAAAACAGTCCAGGAAAGCTTCTTTGCCTCAGCTAGCCAGACTAACAAAAGGAAAGAAAAAGAAACTCTCTCTGGCTGCTGTTCGTGCATCCGACGAAAAATAACAACACACAGTCCCAAGGACGAGAGAAGATCCTGAGGAGTGAACACTGTTTTTCAAAACAAACTGCGCGCTTCTTCTTTCCCTGCTCACTCTCAGAACCAGTCTTAAAGGTACAGAACACAGAACAGACGATGTGGGGATACAGGCATCATAGTCACCCTAGTTCCTTTTTTCCAACAAAAAATAGCATTTTCCCTGAGAAGTGAATTTTCTGACTAATTTGAATCACAGTACAATAAATTCTAAAATGATTCACATATACTTTAACACCTGTAATGAAGAAATAGCCTTGGGAAACAAAAAACCCCCAAACCCTTCAGTGTTTTTCACTTAATTCCTTTTCCTTACAGGAATGTTGTATTCTGGAAAGCTGTTCAAGGCAACAGAATTCATGGAGGCTCTTTAGTCTCTCTATATTAATTATAATTTTAAAGCAGATTGTTTCTGGTTTTTAATCTCGCCTTCTGTTCTATATATCAATTTGAAATATGCCTTCAGGGCAGCTTTAGCTCATAATGGGTAAACCCTCAGCATATTTACTATCTCAGCCTCATTGGATATTGGGCCAAAATTATGTGCCACCCCTCAAAACTCATCTCCAAACATTAAAATCTGCAATGTTAGCTGGACACATCCAAAAAATTTACTGCAAATTCTTTAGTAACGACATAAATAGAGTGCAGCAGACCCTTTCATCACCACTTCTTTTCAGTTTCAGTAATATCAAAGCCAAATAAAATCAAGAACTGAAATTAATTTAATTAGCTGTTGTTCTTTTTTGAGCTGAATCAATATTCAAATCTATGGATCTGGGTTTAAAAGCACCTGCCCTTTGACCTTTAAGCAGAAGTTCATGCAGTGCTTTTGGTAACCCCATCTTTTCTTCTTGCTGACTTTGAGTTCCCCTAGAAAAGATTCAGGTTTACCTCTGCCATTGTTTATCCTCATTTGCCATGGGTACTGATGGAGATGGATGGATGTTTGTAGGAGCTGCATTTCCTATTCCCTGTGCTTGATAAAATGGCCCTAGTGAAAGCCCATGACATTTAAGAATCCTCTGTAATATCTCTGCCATTTTGTCAGTGTGCAGGGAAGATGTTGAGAACTTCACATCTAAATTCACTGATGTTTTAGCTGGGAAAAAACTAGAAAGAAAAAGAATTTTCACCAGTGAAATAAATATTCTAATGAGAAATATCCATGCTAGGCTTATCAGCATGCTCTGTTCAAATTTTAAGCACACCTTTCAAAGCCATGTTCCAGTTTGAAACACTGTGAGGGATAACAAGTTGAAATGGTTAAGTCATAAAGGACTCAAATCTTTCTACTCCCCACAGTTTCTAACTGAAACTAGGTTTTAAATATCAAAACAGAGACACTTTTCTCATGACAGTTCCCCAAAAAAATACTTGAATTCTTTACATATATCTAACTATTCATCACCATGCAGGTGTGCAAAACACCTGTTCATTTGACACTCTGATACACATATTATTTACCATGAAGAGTTTTGGCCAATAATGTGCACATGTGCAATCATCCATCCACGTGTGCATGTGGACATAAGGCAAAATTAGATTCCACATCAGGGTAGGAATTCAGCCCTTCATCAGGCACAGAAATATATGCATTCCTTAAAATTTACATTAGAAGTCTTTAGAACAGAGTAGAGATGTAGAACTGTTTCAACTGGTCATGGTCTACAAAATTTTTACTCACAGACTTCTTCAGTAAAAAATTTCTGAGCATGTATCTCTAGTATATATAAAATAATTTATTTATAAATTATGGACCTGTACTGCTGAGGTTCTCAAATTCTCTCCCTGTGCACAAATGGTTTGTCTTGATCTTTTTTAAAAAAACACTAAAATAGAGAGCCTGTTTCTTTTCTCTGACTTTTCTGAAACTGAGAAAGGGATCTGATCCGTGTTAGAGGCAGAACTGACTCATTTAAGGAAGTTCTATTTAATTTTTAAAAGCAGCTATATTGCAGCTAGTGAAAGTTGGGTTCCCTCCTCTATGCCATCACGCTACAGGGATACTTAACTGGTAAAACTCATAGTTTTTATTCAAATAACTGGTTCCAGTTAAGTAGGAATGAAACCAATTTCATGCAGGCTTTTTGGGACAAGCCTATTATGTGGTGAAATGGTATAGAAAATCATTTGGTTTGCTCTAAGCTTTTGATGTGCAACAGAATATGTTTATTGTGACAGTCTTATTTCTAACTTATTCAGTGCAACCCATGGAAGCCTTGCAGTTCTGCTTTTCATGTCGCATATGGCAACAGTCTGGTAATTAGAGTGGAATGAGCACATGAAAAAAACGATATTTTTAAATGAAAAATTTTGAAAATTTTTTATTTCAATTTACTTCTCTTTGCTCAAAACATAAATATCCACGTACTTGAGAGATTTTTTGACTATCTTATAAATGAAAAGCAATATAAAAATTATATATTCTTTAAGTATCTTTATGTGGAAATGTAATAAAATGTAGTTCTCATGGATGAAATATTCAGATTAAACATTTCTGAAAAAAGCCACAAAAGGTTTTGGTGGTGGTGGTGCTGGTGGTTGGTTAGTTTGGGGGTTTTTTTGAGAAAAGTAAGGTAGGCAAGTCATCTTTCTCATTAAAGATGAAAGACTTAGGGCTTAATTGAAATACCATTGAATTGAAATTAAAAGATGCAAACTAACAAAAACATGAGAAAAGAAAACAACAAACAAACACAAAAAGAAAAAAAAAACTCATCTCCAAGTTTAAGCACATTATTGTATTTGTCAGAAAAATGACAAAATGCAGCTAGGGAAAGCACAGAACACATCAAAATACATGGAATATCTTCTTTCTTGCTCCATTGAAAGTAATTCAGGCACCTGGCATGCCACAGAAGTTCATCACAGACTAGAAGTGAAAGAAAGGCCAAAGTCCTGATTCCAGTCTGTGTTGACTTGGAGCTACCTGTATTCTTCAACTCATCTCCATCCAGTCATGTCTAACAGCAACACAGAGTTACAGCTTGGTCCATAAAATTTCAGAATACAGTTATTCCTGGTATTCCAAGAAAAATAAATTCATAAATGAGCATCTTATCTCATCCTAGGTGTCTGGCACATCAGGACTGTTTCCTCAATGTACAAGCTCATGTGCTTAGTACCTCTTGGAATATTCCTTGGAAGGAAGGAGAAACAGATCTCTTCACTCATCTGTAGCCACATCCTCTGCTGACACTTTTAATCACTAAGAACAGTTTGTTGGTTCATAATATTGTAAGGACTAAGTGTGGGTGTTACTTCTGGGACCTTAATGACTTCTGTTACTGTACACAGGGTTCATGAGACATCAGTTATTATCAAACAATTTTAAAATATTTATTTGCTTTCATAGATGTATTTTTCCTTTAATTTGCTTTTGGGAATATATGTAGTTAACCCATGAGTAAATCAAAAGAATATTTGCTGTTTCACCTGCAGAAAAACATTTTCTTTCAATTCTTGTTGACTTGGCCCAGTCAATGAGAACCTAGGAAATGATAATCCAGTTTGTGTTTGCTCCTTGCATTATGGATCCTTTTGAATTGGCAGAAAAGTTCAGAAGACTGTTTCGGGTTTTTTTTCCCTCTTCTATCCAGAGGATTTGTTGTGCATAAGAATGAACCTCTGCTTTGCTGGTAAATACAAAAGCATGACCTGTAAGAATCTTTATCTCTCTCCTTTCACTTTATTGACAAACTTAGGGCATCCCATCTATTGTGAAACAGGAATTTGCATAAATCAGAAGGCAGAGAAAAATGCTTTCCTTTTTGCTATTCCTAAAAATTAAATGTCTACAAATAAGCTCCAAACCCTGCTGTGATCCAGACAGGTGACCAAAGAACAGAAAGATAAAGGGATCAAAATTAAAGTATCCTTGGCCTTATGTAATCCTGGGCAGTAGTAGTATCAATTCTGTTAATTTCTTTATTTGTTTAGGGTTTTTTTTCTTAAGAGTGAATTTTATTTGCTGCATTTGAAATAGGAACTTAAATTCAAACTAGAAAATTACTGAATGAAGGAATATAGTTTTCATTCCACTTATGCTTTAGTTTTCTCTTGCATAAGTCTTTATATATAATTGAACATTATCTACAAACCTTTTCTGAAAATTTTTACATACTTTAATGGGAGCAAAAATACTACTTTTCTGTAGAAGTAGAAGACTTTCATAATAAAAACAAACAAAAGCAACCCATTTAAAGCCTAGAATTTAGTAGAAAATTAAACCTTTCTGTGTTTAATAAATCTTTTCATCTCTTTTATAACATTCTTCACATATACTTACCAAATTAGTATCATTATTCTTTATTGAAACATTATTTTATTACAAGTAAAATATACACACAAAACTATCTGAGAGAATGTTCCTGCTTAGAAAAAACAGGTAGCCCACGTGAAAAGTATTGTACTTTTGTTATAGTGAGCTATAACATTTTCAAATTAAGAGAAAAAACCTACAATAGGAGTTTATTACTTTTATTACATTCTGTGACTTCATAATTTTATACACAATTTACATTAAAGTTCCTACAGGTATTTCATAGTGTTATAGCAAACGTTTTTGGTGTAGCACAAAAGTTATGAAAGTACACTTAATGCAAATCAGATTATAAATATTTCAGGAGGTCTTTCAACGGGATCTTGTGGATTTCACACTCATAAGATTACCTGCAATATTTTTACGTGAAGGAGAGGATGCACTATATTTGCTGCTAACACCTCACAAAACAGAGGTGACTATGCTACTAATACAGAAAACATATTAAAGAATTTGTCCCATTTTAATGGTTAACCACCCAAAAATAAGGAGTGAGAATTATCTCCAGAGTTCAGATGCCTGTGTGTAAGCTAGACACTTAATTTCCCATAATAATATTTATTTTATTTTACTTATTAACAGTACAAAATTATTTTCTTCACATACCCTTATGATTTCTCTTGTCCACCTCCTGGGTTGGATATTGAACACAACTGGTGGAGAGAAGGATGTCTGACCTCCAGCTGCTGGGTTAGAAGTGCAAGTCACCCTTAGGTCCTGTGCAGTGACTGTCAGCTTCAGGCACGCCCCCTGGATATTTACATGTATCTATTAAAAAAGACACAAGACTAAAACAATGTAAATCCACACAGCCCCCAGCAGTCAGACCCATACACCTACACATTGCCCAGGAATATAATTCAGATTCAGAGAGGGACATGACCATGAGTGTTAGCAATGTTAACAAGGACAGAGGGTTGCACTGCTGTTTTCCTCAAGGACAGATTATCATAGTTTTATCTCAGAGCAAATATTTATATCTATCAGTGCAATTTTTTCTCTTCATAACAAAATCCAGAAAAAGGGTTTTTTGAACACAGAAAAAAACAGAGATAGAAAATGCTTTTTAAAAAGCTACAAAATTTAAAAAAAAAATTCCCCTCAAACACCCACCCCAAGCCAGCAAAAAACAAACACACAAAAAATGAACACGTGTCTCCATCTCCCCAAAACCCAACCAAACTAACAGAAAACCAACTAACCAAAAACAAATACAAACAAAAAACTCCACACAAGAACAAACAAACAAACAAAAACAAAAGAAATGAGTCCCATCTTAAGAAAAACACCAGAAGAAATCTTAGGAAAGAAAACTATTCTGGGACTATACCAGGTATTGGGAGGGAGGAAAGGAATAATGCCTGCCTATCTACAACCATTTAGACTATGAGATGCTGAGGTTTACTCCTGCCTATTAAGGAATTCCAAACCTTTGTGCCATTTTTTGTCCTGGAAACGGTCTTTAGCTACATGTAATGAGAACTGAATTTCCTCACTTGGTTCAGTTTCAGACCTGCAGGTTCATAAAGCAACTCAATCCTTAACAAAACCCAGGGAATATTGCAGTCTTTTCCAACCTGAGCCATGTTATTTTTCTCTCTGCTACACTGCTGATCAGCTGAAAAAGCTATGATAGGGCACTCTGTCTAAAAGTGCCTATTTACTCTCAGTAATTAACCCCTAATTCAGAGGCTGGACAGATAAAGATAATCAAAATATAAAACATCTGGTGTAATTGGAGCTTAAAAATGTCTTCTACCACCTGTACATTTTGCAGTATATGCATTTTCTTTCATCTCCATGCCACAAATCTTTGCTCAAAGGAGTAATTTGTCTACATGAAAAGCTGTGGTTAAATCCCTCTTTTTTCTTTTTTTTTTCCCTCACCTCCCTCAGCTTGAATCTGTACACAGCATTTTCATGGAACAAGTGTTTATACTTACTTTCTGACAGAAATACAACTAATTATTTTAGATGCTGAAATAGTAAGATTTTCTCCTCTAATTGCATTTCATATCTTTCCATGAAATGGAAATGTAGGTAAGAAAAACACCTGAAGTCTTCAGGTGATTTCAAAAAAATAGAAAGTCCCAGTGCAAATCAGTGGGACACAGGGAATGATGCGTGCCAAATATTTAAAAGGTTCTCCACTCAGAGAAACGAATCCATTGCTTTTATTGTGGAAAATGCTCAGATCAACCTGCAGAGCAATAATTCTAATTTTTCCATCAGGTTCTCTGGCTCTAATTCACTGTTTGCTGAGAAGTACCTTTTGATGACAACCATGGGACAAGTGTAGCTGGCAAGAAGTGTGTGTTTTTTTCATCAGTGAAAAACACTGGCTTTATTCAGAGATCAAAAGATTCTTTCAGCAAGGGGCTGAACACAGTCAGAGGGTGTTTTACTATCAGCACCCAGTAAATGAAAATCGGGTTGACAGTTGTGACATGTGAGAAGAAAAGAGGTGAGTCCAAGAAAACAGGTGTAAAATGGTGGGGTGCCAAGCTCTCCAGGAAAGTGAAATCAGAATTAAAAGTGTGAATATCTTTGGGGGGGTCTTTCTCCAACCTGCCAGTCTCAGTTGTCTGACAGTGGACTGATGGCTCATGTCCTTGTCCATGGCCTCCTTGTAGAACAAAACAGAAGATCTTACATCTTTCATAATTTCGTAGGGAGGGGAATTTGTACCACAGGCCTGGAAGATATTTCTTGGATCACAGATCAGAGGAAAGCATGCAAATTGTGTTTATTCCAAAAGAGCCAACAGAATATTAATGCTTTCTACTCCATCATTAATCTAAAAGTCACAAAATTATCTCTATAATCCAAATCAAGAATAAACTCACTCTTATTTTCCACTAATTTATTTAATTTATTCCACTAATTTATTTCGGTGCAACTTGGCTTCTTCAACATCCCATTTTGAAGTATGTGGAAGTGGAGCTTTTTGGAAAACTTGGCAATAGTCTACATCTCTTTACCAGTAGTTCTAGCTGAGTTAACAGTTTGAAAACGTATCGTAATCTGCATAAAAATGGAGTTTGCTAACTGATTTGGAATAATCAGTTCTGACTGTAATTCCTTTTGGTGTCCTCATTTGAACACCACATCAATCACGATGACCTCTTTTGATAATAATGTTACCATAATATCTAATTTCATATTAATTCCACTGTAATTTAGTGGGCATTTATTCTAACAGTAATTCCTATGGAATTGCATCTGACATCCCCATGAATACCAAAATAACTCAACATGATAAATGTTATTACATTGAATACCAAAGGAGGAGATAATGATTTGCCATTTATAATAAAATGCTGCCTGCAAAGTATTAGTAGACATTACTGCCTAGCGTTAAGGATGTTGCTGTGTAAATCTGTTCACATCCAACCACATCCCAAATGTCTCCCCTGTGTGCCAACATGAGCTTGAGGAGAGTTGCTTAGACACCTTTTTTCCCAGACTCAAGATACCTGTGATTTATCATCCTCCACCGAACCCATTCTATCAGGGATCTCATGCTGAATCCCACAAGCCAAACCTCAGCAGCCTGTCAGTAGGAAAAGCTTGAAAGAGCACAGAGATGGTTTCCAGCAGTGGTGATGCCAAGATGCTTCCTGATATCCTCATTTCTCATTAGTGTTAAATTAGTCTCTCCATGCAAAGTAAGAGGCACTCAGCTCTTTGGCAGCTCTGCCTATCAGATGAGGCACAGATATGAGCTCTCATTCTTGTTCAATATGCATGTAAACATAAAGCATTAATATTTTAATATATTCATATATATTAAAAATATTTTAATATGTAAATGTATATTTGTGCCCAGTGCCTATACATCTCAGTTGACATATATATAGCTTACAGAGGCAGAGTGGGTGGGAAAGGTGGTTGCCAGCATGATATTGCAGAACAAATGAGGCATAATTTGTTCTCAGCTTTTAGACACACCATCATTCTTGAGGAAATAAGCCTGGCTAAACCAGAGTACAGGTATCCCTCACTTGTCTGGATAATAACCCCAGGCCATTAGGGGCCACTTCCAGGGTTCATGACATCATAAGAGTGAGATTAAAGAGAAACTGGTGCCTCAGGCTTTGCAAAGCTTCATGCCTTCTGTTTCTACAATGGCTTCTTGTGAGACTCACTGCAGCCTAGAAAGGCAGCTGTTTACAGTCTTATAAAGAGAAAAAAGGCAGAAAACTTGGTATATGTTCTGTTGCCAGCATTTATGCAACTAATAACTGGCATACGTATGATAAAGAACACAACATTGTGCATTTCTGTTGAAGAAGCACCAATTAAGCCTAAGGTTCAGATTAATTATTTTTGCAATTTTTTACCATGGCCCCTATTGGGAATGGTGTAGCAAGTCCAAGTACTTGGGAGGTGTTTCCCCAGCACAGCATTCAGTCTGGGCAGTCCAGCAGCAGCAGGATTTGTAATCCTAAATCTCGTACAGATCCTACAATCAGCAGTGTGGGCTCAATACCACCCCCATCAAGTCAGCAACGCCCAAAGGGATGGAGACAGGGAACAATTATATTTTACTTTTGTCTGTTAACCACCAGAATCTGTTTCCAGATATTCTGGATATTTAGTTGACTAAGATTCATATTTGCACAGCTCTATCTAAACTGCAACTTGATCTTTCCTTTTGCTGCAATTTCTTTGCAGCTGAGTGAAAATAAACTCAACAATAGAGAGTGCCTTCCCATTTAATTCGTGCACAAGTCCACTTTCATGCACTTTCTATGAGCATTGATTATACTCACTGAGAGTGAACATATTAAGAAACTAGAAAAACACCAAAACAAACCAAAAAACACCACAAAAAGAACCCTGAATTTCCCCCCCTCCTTCAGACAGCCATAGCCTTGATTTGTCCCTCTAAGTGGGAATTCCCTTCTCCAACCAGCAATCACTGTGTGATGCACCTTAAGGAATAGCCTATTCATGAAGACAACAATAGCATTCTGAGGTATTTAACTCACTTTTAAATAATGGTAAAGGGACCAGATCCTTGAAGTAAACCCACAAAGGAGCCTGCAGAGATAGAAGGTTTATCAATGCAGCACTGAAGGTGTTCAAGCCTTAAACAGCCTGTGCCTGAGAGCCCTTGCAGCATGGAAAGGGAAAAGGTGTGGGCCAGGGATGCTGCCAGAGCCATGGCTTACCAAGCTCATAAACTCTGTCAGCAGATATAAATAAGAACAATGTGTACAAACTTGTGCTAGGCTTTTGTGCCCTGCTGACACAGCACACAGTCTTCATCTCAGACTGCTGAGGTGGCAGGTGTTTTTCCAAAAGCAAAAGAGTCAGATTCTTCCATTCACTTCAGACCTTCTTTCAGTCTAACTGACACCTAACAGGCCATTAAAAGGAGAGTATTTCAGATGTTGGTTAATAATTGCTGTAATGGGACCTAATATTCTACTGCCAAGCAAATACCATCATCAAACACACACAGATTGGCATTCACTTGTTTGTTTCACAATACTCTGTAATCTAATGACATAATCCTAAATGAAATTCTGAAGCTCCTTATCAGATGGATGAGTCAGCACAACGCTAAGTGCTGCTTAAAGTCAACACCAAATGTCTTCCAACCAGTAAAGGTAGCTTACAAATTTCTTTTCAAGTACATAGCTGCATATTTGACCTCAAAATTATAACTTTTTTTTTTTATCTGCAGGAATGCTGAATCTTTTTTTCTGCTATTCAGCAGCTTTATTCTTCTGTTGGCTGCAAACTAAAATTTTTAAAAAATTAATTTAAAAAACAATTTTGTAATTAATTTAATTTAAAATATTTTAATATTTTTTATTAATGAAGATATTAATGTGCACAGAGAAAATTATCAGTCCCAGAGGAACTCTTCATGATTTTGATCAATGTAAATAGAACCAATCTGTGTTCAGTCACAAAGTGTAGCTCATAATAACATCGATCAGCCCCACAAAGGGGCTGAAACAGCCAAAGAAGGGCTGAAAGTCGTAAAATCCAATCTACAAGCACACTCTGGCATTGAATTGACATGCCTTTTCATTCTGTGTAGCACACAGCTGGGTTTTGTGCTTGTATGCACAATCTGACTTGCACATGAACCTAAGAAGTGAACGTGAACTGTTAATAATGCTTACACTATGTTCATGGGGTTTTTTTAGCTCTTTCTCACAGTGGTGGTCTGCACTACTTGCATAGAATTAAGCACTGTTGGCTGTAAATTAGGAAGCTAGCACACAATTCAGCTGTAAACCATGCAGGAGAATGAACATAGATCAGTCAAGTGAGCTATTTACAGAGTTCTTGCCTCAGAGATATGTTTTACTGTCTGTGCTGTGGAGATACAGAGTACAAATGATTTTTATTCTCGACAGTCTAAGAGTACGGTAGACTGCAATTATAACAGCATTTTAGAGAAGTCCAAACTCTGGTCTCTCTCCTACACATACACACTGAATAAAACTTTTTCTAACTCACTGAAATTCTTTCTTTTGTTCTGGGTATAAAGTAAAAGTGAATGCCCTCTTGATAAAACCTGGCAAGTGCAACTAAAAAGAAGTACAGGAAATTATGAACACTACTGCATCACTGAAAACTGAGCCCTAGCTTCAGATTATGACCATATAATTTAATTATTATGCTTAAATTAAGGCACTACCTGCCCACAACAGGTTTTTACCTTTACTGGCAGTTGTAAACACAAACTAAAAAACAAAGAAGAAAACAGATAGAACAGCAGTAGTCAGTTTTTCACTGTGTGCATACAGGTATGTCTTGAAATAAAAGCTGTCTTATGATATTGAATGTAGGACATCCTGGTGCTGTACCAGTGTGTGTCTATTCAAGACCCTGACAAACATCCTGTGATTCCCAACAATTAATGGGCTGATAGGTACACTGTGATTTCTATTTCCCTAAACTGAAAATCAGAAATATATGAAATGTGATTTTGGTTGTATTGTTGTTGTTGTTGCTATTATTATTACTGCTACTGCTACTACTACTACTCCTATAACTTTTTACTAGTAGAATCTTTGCCGTATCTGAATCCTAATTTAAGCTCATGTTGGGCCAAGCCAGGGACAACCGTCCTAGGGTGCATGGACCTCCCACAAGGTGAGAGGGGATGCCAGCCCACACTTGAGCTCTGCAAATCAAAACCACTCATTTGTCCAATTTCAAAGGGGAAGGGGATTCATCGCCTGTGGAGGACATGGTGACTTTAACCATGGAATGACACCAGTTAGCTGCTGTAAATTCCTCCTCTGTCTGTTTGACATATTCAAACCAATTCACACAATAGTAATACCAGTGGGGCTTAAAATCAAAATGAACACAAAAGGAGGCACAGGAAGACTCTGTAATTTCAAATGCCTGTGCCTCCTTTTCTGCCTAAGGTAACATTTCAACCCACTCCAACCACAGAGCCAAAGGGTTAGTGACTGGGAGTGGGGTTCTATACATGACGTGGGATCAGGTGATAGTGTGGTGGGGAGACTTTTCTTTGTTTACCTCTGTTTGCAAACTGATTAGATTTTTAGGGAATTCTGCAGGCTTAAACAGGATCCCCACTAGGCAAGTGGACAGAGAGTCATCAACAGTGGCTGAAGATAGGCAAAGGTGGTCTTGCCACAGCACATGAGCAAAGGTGACCCACATGTTCTTTTGCGATTGGGAAACAACCCACACCTCCATAGACTGGCCGAGAAAGAGGAGGAGCAGAAAGTGAAATATCTCCATCATCGAGTCAGGGATGGTGGCCTTCAATGCTGGAAAAAGGGAAACACACACAATTAAGGGGACAAATGAACTTCTGGAAAGAGGAGAGACAACTGGGAGCTGACAGGGCTCTGTTCAGGGGGGATCCTTTATGTTGATGTTGGTTTGATGCAACCGTCACTTCTTTGGGGATGCTTAACACAATTGGTACCACACAGGGAGTATTGTCCATGATTCTAGAATGTACATAAGGCTTTACCAGCCTTCTGGGGACCCACTTAGGACCGGAGGGGGTGGATATGCAGGCATATCCATGCTCCCAGGTAATCAGGTCAAACGGGTCCTCTACTTTCTTAGTTTCAAGGTCCTTCACCAGGACTGGTTGTTTCTTGGCTAGTTCCATCCAACCTGATGTTCTGATTGAAGTGACAGACGACTGGCAGATACATGTTTTCAAATGTGCAATTGAGAAAGTTGATAGTGAAGATTGCCTTGTTCAGCCACATATGTACGGAGGAGAGCTGTGAATCCTTCTGCTGGTGCTCCAGGACCTGCTTGAGGGTATGATGGACTCATTCTAGTACTGCCTGACCGGGGGAGCATGGGATCCCTCGTCGATGTCTGATTCCCCACATCTGCAGGAAATTGCCAAATGCTGGCCCATTATCAGTTTTTATCATCTTGGGGACCCCCAACATGAAGAAGGCCTGCAACAGGTGTTTGAGAGTATCCGTGGCCTCCTACCCTGCATGGACCGAGGCATAAACAACACCAGAGAAGGTGTCAATCAAAACATGGACGTATTTCAGCCTCCTGAACCGGGGAATATGAGTTACGTCCGTCTGCCACACCTCACAACTCCCAAGCCCCCTGGGGTTTACCCCAGATCCCAGAGTTGGCATGTTGCTCTGTTGGCATTTGGGGCATGTGGCCACAATTGCCTTGGGCTGGTCCCACCTCAGGTAAAATTGGCAGACTACACCCGGAACATTTTGGTGGAAATGCTGATGGCTGATCTTGGCCCACTGGAAGATATTAGGCTGGCCAACCAGCTGGACTGGAGCAGCTCGGGCATCGGCCCTGTGGTTTCCTTCAGCTATGAAGCCTGGAAGGTCAGTATGTGATCTCACATGCATCACAAAAAAGGGTTGCTCATGGTGGGAAACCAGGTAAATAAGTTTCACGACCAAGCCAAAGATGACTGGGTTGGACACCTCTTTGAGTACTGCATGCTCTGCCCTGGACACTACCCCTGCAACATAGACTGAATCAGTAATTAAATTTATTGGTTCCAAAAACCTCTCAAAGGCCCTGACGATAGCAGCCAACTCAGCAACTTGAGAGGATCCCTCAATAATATCAACATCTGCTTCCCACTGCTGAGCTTGAGGATCTTTCCAAGTTATCACAGACTTGTGAGACACTCTGGATGAGTCTGTGGAGACGGTCAAGGCCTTGAGGGATTTACGGGTCTGAATTTCTTTCAGGACAAAATTAAATTCTGTGTTAAACAATTTGTGGCCTGGACAGTGAACTGAGGTTTTCCCCCAGAAGCATCCAGGGAAATTTTCAGGGCAGACTGCAGCGTCTCATTTTCTTGGAGAAATTGCTCCAAGGTTTCCTTGGTTAAGCGCCCAGGCGATAATTTAATACGAAGGTGAATGCATGTGAAATCGCAGTCAGCCAACAGGCACATGTGGACCCTAGTCTTGCTGATCAGCTGGGCCAGCCATCAGCTCTTGCGGCCTGGTGATGCTTTTGGACAACTGGTGACCTAGGAACACCCACTCTATGATTAAGAGGAGGTCCTTCTGGCCGTTGTCCCATTGGAAGATTAGGCCATGGAGGTGTGGAAGTTTGCCCAGTATGATGTAATTAAACAGGAGATCGGGCCAACAACGGTGGGCCTGCTGGCTAGACAGTGTCGACTGAAGTTTTTCCAATGCCTGTTGGGCCTCTTGAGCCAGGACCCTCAGAGAATCCAGCTCATGTCCCCCCTTTAGTAAACTGAAGAGAGGAGCTAGATCCTCTGTGGTGATTCCCCAGCCAGGGCCTGACCCAGTTCAATGACCCACACAGCTGGTGGAGATCCCTCAAAGTCTTTGGGCTATCACTGATCTCCAGCCTCTGAGGTGTTATGGTGCAGTTGAAGATCTCAAGGCTCAAATACCTCCAAGGCAGCAGCCTCTGCACCTTTTCTTGCTGTATCCCAAATCCTGCACCAGTCAGAGCAACAATAGTCTCCTCAAGCAGGTGTGCCAAATACACTGTTGTCTAGTACACTAGTGAGCTGGATGACACTAGGATGTCATCCATATAGTGTAGGATGATGGCCTCTCCCACCTTGGCATGCACTGGAGACAGCAGCTCGGCAACATCCCACTGGCAGATTGTTGGACTGTTCTCCATCCCCTGGAGAAGGACCTGCCAGTGGTAGCATTTCCAGGGAGCCTCTCTGTTTCAGGCAGGAACAGAGAATGCAAACCGCAGGGCATCAGCTGAATGTAGAGGAAAAAGCTTTTGGAAAAAGCAATCATTTATGTCAATGACAGCCAAATTCCAATTTTGGGGGAGCATTGTGGGGAATGACATGCCTGGTTGAAGAAGGCCCATGTCCTCAATGACTTCGTTTTTTTTTCCTGAGGTCATGAAGGAGACGCCAGTTGTCCTTCCCTGGCTTCTTAATGACAAAACCCTGGGAATTCCAAGGGCTATTGGTCTCTACAATGTTACCCTTTACTAACTGCCCCTCCATGAACTCATTGAAAGCCTTCAATTTTTTTTTGCTTAATGGCCACTGGTCTACCAGACTGGGGAATCAGTCAGCCAATTAAGTTTTGGGGTAGGGTGCTCCTCAGTGACCGCCACTAAAAATCCCGAGGGGTTTTTGGGATTTTTAATTCAACCCCCCACCGGGACATGGTGTCCCTCCCCCACAAAGTATACAGACAGTCAACAATGAATGGGCATAATGAAGCCAATCTCCCATCCAGTCCCTCAATTTGTACAAGGCTCCTAGACATTTGTGCCAGTTTTGTCCCTCTTACACCCAAAACCTTACCAGCCACAGGTTGCAGCTCCCAATGTGCTGGCCATTTATATGGTGGTAATAAAGTGACATCTGCCCCTGTGTCCATCATCTCCCATAACTGAATGGAATCACCTCCTTTCCTAAGGACACACCAAACCAATGGTTTATCTTCCCCCACTACTTCTTCCCAGTAGACTGCCAATTGGGAATCATCATGGGGTATGGGCACCAAGGGCGGTAAATTTGGGATAGGAATTGCCTGGGCTATCACTTGGCCCTTAGGGAGGAAGTGGGAAGGATGGACATAGCGAGCCAAGAGAGCAAACTCCAGGTAAGATGACAAAATACCGGTGCAATTTCGATCTTCAGGGGTTTATGTTTAGTGTCCCCCACCACAAAGTACTCACATCTTATATCGTTCAGTCTGGTAGTTTCCGTCACTTCAAGGGTGAGCTCGTGGCAGTCGGGTGAGTTAAAAAGCATAGAAGCAGACAATTCAAGCCTGAAAGGCTCATTTCAGTTTTTAGTTTTAACACACCTGAAGGGCTTTTGAAGATTCCCATTCCGTTCACTGCTCCTTATTAGCACCTCCCCTATGCTGTGACCTGCCCCATTTCTTTCCACATGTGGGGCAGATCTGCACTCCCCCTTCAGTTTTTTGAAGACCTCTTTGAGGTCTCCTCTCCTCCATGTCCTCCCCTCCCCTTCCTTAGATGGCTTTTTCTGGAAAGGACAAAAAGCCATTACACCGCCTTCCCTCCCGTATTTAAGACATTTGACCTGGCTCAGCCATGGTGATTTGGGTGGTCTCGGTGAAGTAGCAGCCATCGTTGCTGTTTGTTGTTTAAATCCTGATCCTCAGGTTGGTGTGGCTTCGGGTTCAACATAGGCCTTTTTCATACGGGCTTCAATGATTGTATTTAGGGTAGGTGGTGGTTCCAGTGGCAGTCCTAAAATGATGCATCTGCAGACTTCATTAGCATTTCTGTACACCACCTCCAGCATCATCTTTTCCTGCAGGGCGGGATCCTCTATCTATTGGTCAACAATTTCCCGCAACCTGTCTATGAAATGTAAAAATGGCTCCACAGGGGCCTGTTTAACGTTAATATAACCTTGCCCAGGACATGCAGTGGGCATGATACAAAATGCCTTTTCTGCTGCTGCTTTTACCCTTTCTAACAATGAGCATAGGATATCTCTTGCCTGCTTCTGCGCCTTTGTCAAATCTCCTTTGCTGCATATGTGGTTAAATGTAATATTATCATTGTTGGCATCAAGGGTGCACTTGAGGCTCTGCAGGAGCTCAGGAAGGAGACCCCTAAGTAATCTCTTCCATGCCACCTCCCACAGGCCATATTCATCCCAGGTGAGGAGGCATAGAAACAAGTCCTTGAGATCACTAGGGGTCAATACATTTGACGTAAAAGCAGCTTTCACCAAGCTCTTATAATATTCACTTTTACGCCCAAACTCCTTCTGAGCCCTGCAGAGCTCCTTCTTACTCTGATAGGAGAAAGGTTCCCATGCAGGATTCTCCTCCTTATGGATAAAAGTAACCAGTCTGGCAAATGGGTGAGCTTCCAGTTCCAGGTTCCAACTCCCAGACCCATCACATCTGGCCTCCAGACAATGGGGACTGGATGGAAGGGTGTGGGTACCAGAGGGCAGAAGGGGAGGGTTTACCCAAGGTGTAGGAATCCGGGCAGAGCAGAGCACGGGAACGTGGGATGAGCTGTCAGGAGTGGGAGGAGTCTGAGGTGATGTAACAGTGGGAGGGGCTATGGGGAGGGATGATGAGGATGATGTAAAGGATGCAGGCCGAAGGGTAGGAGAGGGAGGGGTCAGCAAGTCAGAAAGGGTTGTAGGAAGAGGCTGGGAGAGAGGGAGTAGGGACAGGGAGAAAAGGGTTGTGGGGGGACTGAGCTCCAAAGGGGAGTCCTGCCAACTGGCCATCGCCGTTTTGTGAGTCTCGGGGGGGCCATTTTGGGAATAAGGAATCGGGAACAAACAGACTTGGGGAAGAACTGGGGGACTTTGAACTGGAGCAGGGGGACAGGATTGACGGTTTGGGGAAGGGTCCCTGACAGCTGCTGGCTTGCTATCAAGGCAAGGGTACTGGGGGGGTTGTGGAGAGCCAGAGAGACATTCTACTTCCCAGGGGCAACACTGCGCTTCATGATTTGCTCCCCGTAACCCACCCAGTGTAGCGGATAGGGTATTAGGACAAGAGGTTGGGGGAGAAGACGCAGGAAGAACTGGGGAAGACCGAGCCGGTTGTTTTCTACTTTCCCTTGATTGTTTCTGGTATTTTGTTCTTTAATCACTGCATGAATTTTTACAAATAAATGGAAAAACTGATCCCCTGAGGAGTCACCATTCTGAGTTAAATTTGTTAATTTGAAGCCAACTTTGTTCCAGAAATCTACAGTTTTAACAATCTCAGGGGACAAATTTGAGAAGTGGAAAAACAACCAGCAAACGAACCTTTTTAACTCTCCATTTGAAAACTTCACCCACCCACCAGAGAATCTGCAACTTGGAGATAAACCTTCTTCTGCTGAGTATACAGCTTAACACACATCTCTGTCACACTACAGCACGAAGAACGCCTCCGTCCCCTTTTACAGTTAAAAGGAAAAAATTAAGGTCCCAAGGACCATCCGGGGTGTCGAGGTACTAAGCACAGCCAACCCTCATGGCTCGATGCAGTCTAGGTATCCCCTCCACCACCCTCTGAGGGACCAAGTACCTACACCCCTGGGGCAAACTTCCCCACACAACTCACCAAACTGACGACCCCGGAATGGAAATCTGTAAGAGGGGTCCATGCTCCCAAAGAGTGTCCCTCTGGGTGCTAAGGGTTGTCCTCTTTGTCCCTCGCAGCACTGCAGGCTCAGGGACCGCTGATGCACCAGGGCTGATTAGATCCAAAAGGAAAGATTCCACAAAACAGCTTTTGTGGGCTCCGAAGAAAAGGGGAAATGGGGCCCTGCAGGTGTTCGGTGCTGGTATCTTGCTAGCTCTTTCACCGAACTTGCATTCAAGGGTACAGCTTGGTACCTTTCCCATCTTCTGGGTCTTGGCCTCAGGCAGAAGCATGGCATCGGCGTGGAAGAAAAGAGGACTTCAGGTGGTTCAACAGGGTTTTATTTCACCCAGAGAGTGGCCCACGTAGAAGCGTGATTTTTTCTCCGACTCTGAGCTTAAGTACAGGGAGTGTGGAAAGGAGTAGGGGGCAATCTAGAACCAATGCCAGAAAGAGGGGGTGTGACCCAGAACAAAGGGGTAATCAGTAGAACAGTTTTATACATAAAAAAGGGAGGGGAACCGAGACCCTGCTGAATCTCCCCACAGCCTCACCAGAACTCTCCAGGCTTCTGGGCGGGATTGCTGAGTGAAGGACAGGACTCATAACTCAGGAAAGACCAAAAGGGTTTAACATGGGGGTACAGGGAGGAACTATTTTAAAGCAAGGAAAAAAAGCATGCAGAACTTGGCAAAACCCAAAATGCACCAAAACAGGGCCCCACACTGGGCCCCAGCTGACACAGCTTCAGCTTCTGAAGAGTCCCTTTGGCTAACCTGAGCTGCTACACCAACCGTGCCAAGATAGGGGCTGCCCCCAAGTCCTCTATGGCTCAGATGAGATCAGTGGAAAGCAGGAAGGCTGTGACTGCTCTCTGCTGGGAGGCTGATGATATGCCATCATCAGCATATCATGATACATGTTGAGAAGCAGTGTTGAGAAGCAGTGACAACAAAGGAAGAAGGAACTCTTGTATGCTCCACCCAAGGAAAGGTTTATTCCTGCATGGGGAGGCAGGGACAAAAGCCCCAAACAACAGGAAACACGAGGTTTTAACTGGGAGAGGTACAAGGAATGGATTCCGGACATTAACCAATCAGGAGAAACCACAGGAGGGCTCAGCCAGGAACTAACAGGTAAGTAAGTCAATCGTAGTACAGGGAGGAGGGTACATACTCACACATCCAGTGGCTTACCAAGTACAACAGAACCTTCTAGAAGGAGGGGAAGGGTTCAAGGAGGATTGACAACAAGGTAGGTGTTACTTAAGGAATGGTCTGGAACAAGGCACCTGGACATAGATAAGATTGGCAGGGGACTTGGCAGGGCTTAGGGTTGGACGGTACCAAGTGGAGGGAGGAGGAGACTTGGGAGGCACCAAACAAATGGAGAAATATCAAACAGTCAAAAACCCTACACTGATTAATTAACATACTACCACAACCATAATAGTGCAACACTTTTTCCCCAGCATGAGTACTTCCCAGGCTTCAAAGAAGTTTTTGGCTAGATAGCAACTGTCAAGAAGCACGGAAAACAGAAAACAGACAGCAAAGAGATGGTTAGAAATAAATAATGTGAAAAGTAAACAATGTAACACTGGATAGCTCCTTCACTTACTTTATATGAGCCATTCATTTTAGCTGGTTTCGTGCCCTGTATTTTGGATTTTGCATTTGTTTGTTTGTTTTCTAATGCTTGTTAAATTTTGAACATTTTGCCTAGCTATGGCAGCAAAACAGGCTGTGCCATGCGGCTGAGATGAATGTGGTATGAGCTGCTTTCTGTAAATTAAACTCTCGTCCTTAGTTCATCAGTTACAACAGGTTTGAGATGAAGGAAAGCAATACTGTCTGACACTTCCCAATTTCAATGCCAAGTGACACAGCTCATGCCCACCCCTAAAAGGTCCCATGCAGAAGGAAATTGCACGCAGGCACTGCAGAGACAAAAAAAACCCCAGAAATCAAGATGAAAGCAATGAAAACTCTCATTAATCAAATTGCTGAGCTTAATCCATGCAAGTTCAGAGCTGCTGTGGTATCAGTTGTCCTAAAAAGTTTGAACTATCCGCTAACATTGATACAGATAAGAGTAAAATTTCCCAATAAACACAAAAATAATGTTTGCTCTGTGTCTGCTCGCCACAACACTTAGGAGCCCAACGCCCACAAATGCAGACCTACTGCTCAGGAATAGGCCCCCAGAGACTCCCTTCACAAAGTGGGATGAAGCTTCCACAAACCCTTGTCAAATACAAAATTGGGTTATTTGACCTAGGGATGCTTTGCCCCTTGAGATCCCCTACAGTGAGATGGGATCAGTTCCCTTGCAGCTGTGCCCTGTGCTTCTGGGGTGTTCTGAGGGTGGGCTGACTAGATCCAAAAGGAAAGATTCCACAAAACAGCTTTCGTGGGCTCCGAAGAAAAGGGGAAATGGGGCCCTGCGGGTGTTCAGTTCTGCTATCTTGCTAGCTCTTTCACCGAATTCGAACTGAGATCCGGCATCCACCAGATGCCTTTTTGTGTTTAGTTTAGGCTCCACCCAACCCTTTCCAAAACTGGAGTAGGCGTGCTCCCCAACCCAAACTGGCTAGCCCAAAACTGGAGCAGCCGTGCTCCCCAGCCCAAACTGGAGTAGGTGTCCCTACCCTGGAGCAGGCGTGCTCCTCCAACCCAGAGTTCTGTCCTTGGGGCTTGGACCCTAACAGGGTTTGCAAGTTCACTAGCCCCTCCCTACACCCCTATCAAATTTGGGAGGCCTACCCTTGTGTGCCACGCACTCACTAAGGATTCCTCTGCACGCCCGGAGGAGGGGGGGGTTCTATCCCTAAGAGGCGCCTCAATTTTTTGTCTCCCACTCGCTGCCCCCATTCCTGGCCAGCCCCCTCACGGAGGTGCGGAACTGCGGTACTAAGGGGTTTTCACTCACTTTAGGGGTCTGAGCTGCCAGCCCCCATCTCATTCACACTATACTCGCACACCTCTATTCCCACCACCAGGTGCTCTCACTACTCCGGTGCTCCTTCACGTCGCTGGTCCCTCGCTGATCCCATGATGCGGGGGTCACCAGTGATTCCTGAGGGTCCTTCGAGGAAGGCAGCCGTCCTGTCCAAAGGTCCCCTTCGGGTGTGGTGATCCCGGACAGGTTCCCAGCTGATAAAAACAGGGCAAGGAGATCTTCCTCTCCTTGTATTAAAGCCTTTATTAATCAGCGTAGGGTGGGGGCCCGACACATCGCACGCACGCCACCGCTGCTCCCTGAGGCAACTTGGAGGAGGAGGTGTGCAGCTCTTCTTACTGTAGTGTAATGCAGGCCGAGCTGGGACTTCCATCCTTGTGGGATATACCCGTAGTCCCAGTTGGCTTGAAAGTCCAGGGGTGTCACTCTGGGCCAGTCTCATGTAGGTCACGGCGAGATGGATGAAGCTGGGTTATGATGCCCTTCCCTCCTGACTGTGACATGTCCTTTCTGGTTCTTAATTTCAAGTTTTTGCTTGTCATCTGTGAGGGTTTTTTGGTCAGGATGGTGTTCTGTCGGCGGCTGATTTGCATAAACTTCCGGCTGCCATTCTGGGGAGCAGCAGGGCTCAACAGTGACCCAATGGAAATGGAAACAGAACAGGGTGGGGAAGTTACAGAGAACACGGAACTGTTAACACTGAACTGACAACCTGGAACACAACAACAGGGAATACTAAACAATAACATGAAACATAAAGCAACCACAATTTCTTTGGTAAGGCTTATTCATATCACTCCATGCCTTCTTAGCAGCTCTGCATGCTGCATGCAGCTCCATACACCCTTCCACCAGGGTTCCGTGGCTCAGCACGCTGTCCTTCACAGCTCTAAAGTCTGCAGGCACAGCTCTTCTCAGTTGTCCCACGGCTATCCCGCCACTCTTCGCAGCTCTTCCCAGCTGCACCTTTGGCCTCCCTGCTCCACCCACGGCAGCTTTGGATCATGTCTGGTGGTCACCAACTGCTGCAGCTTGAGACAGACAAGCAACAAGACACACTGGGTTCATGCACAACAGCCAATGTTTGAGTCCTCTTCTCCTTATACAGATCACAAGGTCTTCATGGCTAATTCCTACTGGCTGAATCAGTTGCCACCCGACCAACCGGCTAATGGCTGCTTGAGTCCCCAGTGGTCTAGGCCTCCTCTCCAACAGTCCACACTGGTCAAGATATATAATATATATATATATATATATATATATATATATATATATATATATATATATATTAACTNATATATATATATATATATATATATATATATATATATATATATATATAAAATATATATAGCATGGAAGCCTGTAAGCTTACAAGGCAAATATTGGCAACTATGCCATGGAAGAGTGTGCTGGTAAGTTCCAGGAATACCTCAAGCTATGAACGAGGCCGGGACTTGGATATAATGATAAAAAGGGCACTCGTTTATTTAACTTTAAACAACCACTGGGAGCGGGAACCTAGGATAAGCCCAGTCTCCTCTCAGTGAGCCAGAAAACAAGAGACAGTATGACATCACATTGGGTGCTCCTTCAGACCACCAAAGTTCTGAAGAAGGATTCCCCCACAGTCTTGCAGTCTCTTTTATCCTTTTTTGCTCTCTCCTGATTGGGGCGCTTTGGATCCTCTCCCTGACTGGCTCGTTGTCAGGGTTCTGACTGGTCTTTATCGAGGGTCACTCCTGACCAATCATTTCCTAAGGGCGTCAAATGATTGGTCAGTCGTGTCCACCAATCACAGCTCAGGGTGATGTAACCTGTATGAACTAAGTCTTTCCCTCCTTTCCTCTGATTGACAGCTACATGGCATTTTACACCTGTACAGTGTCGCAACAACTTATGACCTTTGAATCAGTACTTTTTTTAGAATAGATACAACCAATACCGAACGATTTCAGAAACGCCTCTTAAAACATTTTATAATACCTCATTATACAGGGTTAGGAAGAAGGCTCTCCCATGATGTTCTGTGGCATTATATTAATTACCCCCAGTTTTACTTTACTCATTCACTCGCTGGCATTGCCCACCAGTTATCCATATATGTTCCACTTCTAGAGAGTTCTCTGCCCCCTGTTCCCCTATTAGTTCTGTATTCCTGTCAATCCTACTCTAGTTTCCCTCACTGGACCTTACAGTCCTAATGCCCTGCCTTTGCCCTCAGATGATTTGTTCCTGATGCTCTGTTCCACCCCTTGTGCCTATACTTAAACTTGGACCTCCATTATCCCCTGTGTTTGTCCCTGGAGCCCTTCAGTGTGCAGTTGCAATAAACTCCACTGGAACTCTATACAAAGACTCTTTCTGTTTCTTGCCATTGACCAGCTATCTGTGGGGTGTGTGTGTGCTACTCATGTGACTGTTGCATGCCTGCCCAAACACTGTCCTTGTGGAGACGCCTTTGGGAAGGTAACAGCGAATCACCATCTGCCCGTGCTGCAACAAGGTACTTATATAATTAGTTACCTTTCAGTTATCCCACCATGGCCTGCTGTAGCAGGGAGAGAAGGGGTGGGTGTAGCATGCGACAGCTCAAACCCAGATAGGAAGGCTGGGTGTCACCATGGGGTTTCAGGGGTGAAAGTCCCTTTGGCAGCAAAATAAATGAGTGATGGGCACAACCTGATGACCCGAAAAAGAACCACTTTAATAAGAAGCAAAATAACAAACAGTAAGGCGAGCTCAGTATGGGGTGCACCAAAAAGGGAGGGCCAGGGGGCAATAGTAACTTATATAAGATAGAACAAAGGTGGAGTCTGAGAACACAAAATGACAGCAACTCTTCAGATTCTGAACTTGAATCTGAAAATCGCTGCATTAAAATGCTCCCAGGTGGGACCCCATGCCGTACAGAAAGCTGAAAGAGCTGTGTAAAGCGGAAAAGGATTATGGGAGAAGCTCACCCTATTTGAAAAATTTGCTCCGAGTCACCTTCTCTGCACATATCCTAGTGCCCCATGACATCAGAAACATCATGACCATCTCCATTCCCCCGCTGAATTTATGTTATAGGAGAGAAACTGGAAAACAATTAAGGGGGCTTACCTAATCATATCAAGGCAATGCTACTAGAGCTCTCTTGACAATTAAATATGTAAGTAGAGAAAGTGATTTCGAAAAGCCCTAAGACCAGGCCCAGGACCTCCCCCAAGCTGTCCTAAATGACATAAGGAATACAGCTACGACAGCCGTGTTACAGACCCCTGATGATTCCACCCCCACTTTAAATTCCGCCGATGTAAAGCAAGCTCCTGATGAGACTTTTAATAAGCTTGTTGAACGTTTAAAAAACTCAATCAAAAAACAAATTGAGAATGTGGGAGCTCAAAAGGAACTCTTGTGCAAGTCAGCTACAGCTAATGCAAACTCTGAAAGCAAAAAAATTTTAAGAGCTCTCCTCCTTGATCCAGAACCAAGAACTGACCAGATGGTAGAGGTCTATGCAAAATTAACATCTACAGAACAAATGGTTGTGATGGTGGTGTCAAAAGGGGTAGCCAAAGCTTTAGGGGCATCAAAAGACAATTCTAAAAGCTTAAATGTGAAGAAAGAGGCCATTTCATTAAAGACTCTCCTGCACATAAATTTTTGGACAACCACTGTCCGTTAAGGGGACCTTATCCATCCAAATGTCCCTCTTCATCAGACAGTGACTGCAGAGAACAATTTAAGTACTGTCACAAACTTCAGTATCGTCAGCAGGTCCATCATTATCCACCTCAACAACAACGCCACTGTCTGGTAGGGAAACTACAGCAGAGCACAGGACAGCCCTGCGAGATGACATCAAATGGAAAGCCATTCTGCCCCATTCTCCCTACCATCCCAGAAGCACATTTTGTGACGGGATCATTGTCTACCACTCATATGCCGAGGAAGAGCTCCAAGTCACTGAGGCTTTTCAACAGATTCAGGTGCAGACCCGACAACAGTTGGTGAGTGCACTGTCTATCCAATTTAATGATGAATGTTTGTATAAGATTCCCACAGGAAAATACAGCCCAAGAGATGTATCATCATTGGAGACTGTATCAATGTGTAATAAATAGCTCACCACTCACCACTGAATGGGGTTAACTGGTTTAATAAACATCCAATCACTAAAATCTGGGGAGCTAGGAGAGGGGAGTAGCCCTTCTCCTCTTCCTGCTGGCCAGGGGACCAAGGTTCTCCTGAGCACCTCCTTATATTCTACCGTCTATCCTTCCCATTGGTTCCCCTCCTTGAGGTCACTGTCCATTGGCCAGTCTTTCCTGCTTCCAGGCTCTGTGTTGACTCATGTCCACGGTCCATCTCCTGCCTCACAGGGCATCGTGTAGTTTGTTGTTACCATAGCCTGGACTCAAGAGATGTTTGGCAACCAAAGCTGTCCATCCGGAGGAGTCCCTATGGTCCTCATTTCCCTTTCTTCCTCCCTTTTCTATTCTACAGCGCCGCCTATCACATGCTCATATACTTTGCTTTCCTCTTTCCCTAGATCATACAAGCGAAACGAGAAGACCCGAACCCAAACCATACAACCAAAACTGCAGAGATAAATTAATTTACAACAAATGGACCTAATGAAATGTTTCTGCTTCCCGAAGTACAAACTGCCAGACCAAAAGACGAGGTCATGGTAACTGTTTGCTGCACAGACCCAATATACTTCCTGTACATAGGTACCCCAATTGTCCAAGCATTACATTGTGGGGTGCTCCTGGGGCCTTTCGTGAGTCCTTTGTGTGTGATGCTAGTGGAAATAAACTAACTTATATACAGTTAAATGGGGACAAAATCATTGAAGCAAAAAGAAAACTGCTTATTTGTAAGGATTCAGCTGAGCTCGGCACGTTTCTCTCCCCTGACAGCTGAACACATACTCCTGCCAACATGCCGCTTTGGCAAATGGCTGCTTTTATACCCTTCTGCAGCTGGAGGCAGTCTCTGTCCCTTTTCCCATTGGATGGGTACTCAGGAACTTACAACTGCCTACTCATCTGTCCCCTCCCCTCATTCTCCTTCCTTTTTTAGTCAGGTCTTTAGCCCCACCCCTCTCTCAGCTCTCAACAACACCCAACAGATTAACCAGAACAAATCAAAACCATAGTTAAGTACACACAGAGAACAAAACCAGTGTGTTTCATTTTTTACCTAATAACGTTTGTTATAAACAACTCAGACTCCAAGAGGGAATGAGTTATAAATGTTTTATTGAGAACAATAATAAAAATCTTCAAAGCAAAAGGGACAGCACTGGACGCACGGCCAAACATCAGAGGCTCGTGCACAAAATGGCAGCTCTGCCTTTTATATGCCTGGTATTGCATCAGCTTTATGGGTATTTATTTTGATTTTACATAGTCTTGCCCCATGTCACTCTTTTTGGCCCCAACGTAGTTTCATCACTGTGGTCATCAGGGTTATCACTGCAAGAAGTGCTACTCGTCTTAAAGTTGTGTCTCAAAGGTTTGGCCAGCAACAGTCCATCCAATGTAAACTCATAAACCCACACTACAACATACAAAACCATCCTCATGAAAACCAACTTCATAACTAGGCCACTGTAACAACATCAACCACTTTATAACACATATCACTGTCTTAGGATTACCAACACCATAATATTTAATATCAATTCATATAATGCCCTGTGAAACCAATTCCCATTAACTTGTTTCTCACACCTTTTTTGGCTGCAGCAAAATATTACTTCATCTCTCACAGTGCCAATAAAGACTTGTTGGTTCTGGGGGTTGAAAGGTTGGACATGAGGCAGCAGTGGGCACCCACAGCCCAAAAAGCCAAGCAAATCCTGGCCTGCTTCTGAAGAAACATGAGCAGCAGGTTGAGGGAGATAATTCCGCTCCTCTGATTCTGCTCTCAGGAAGCCCCACCTGGAGCACTGCAGTCAGGCCTGGACTCCTCAGCACAGGAAAGATGGGGAGCTGTAGGAGCAAGCCCAACGGAGGCCATGGATGACCAGAGAGCTGGGGCAGCCCTGCTGTGAACACAGGCTGAGAGAGCAGGGTTTGCTCAGCCTGGAGAAGGAAGGCGCCTCGTTGTGGCCTTCCAGCAATTGAACAGAAGCTTAGAACAACCTGGGACAGCAACTTTTGACATGGACAGAACATGAAAGCACAAGGGGAACAGTTTTGCATTAGAGGACATTTAGATTGCATCTAAGAAAAGAACTTTTTACTGTGAGGGTCCTGCAGCCCTAGCACAGATTGCCCAGAGCAGCTGTGGCTGCCTCATGCAGGGAATGTAAAAGGCCAGGCAGGATGAGGTTTGCAGCAAACTGGGCTGATGGAAGTCATCTCTGCCTCTGGCATGTCGGGCTAGAGCTGGAGGAACCTGAAGGTCTCCTCCAACCCTGAGCATTCCACGATTTTCTGATCTTGGGTAGTAACTTGGGCCGTGGGCATGGAGCCCTGACAGGAAGGCAGCCTGGTGCTGTCGGGATCAGCATCCCGGGAAAAGTGGCGCAGGAGTGACAAAGGCTGCCTGTGCACAGCCCGTGTGAGGCACATGACAGCCGGGGAACCCACGGCCACACCGGCCGATACCGGCCCACCGGGCCTCTTCTTCGGGGGCTGCCGGGCGGCTTCCAAACACATGCGCGGCCCCTCGTGGAGGGAGCGAGGCCAGAGGTCTGCAGAACGGAGCCGCCACCACGCTCAGCGCCCGCCCGGCTCCCTCACGCCCCGGAATGGCGCGACACCTTCTCTTGGGGCGCGGCGGAGGCGGTGGAGCCAGAGGGTCCGGCCGGAACCGCTGTACCTCTGCCCAGACCAAGGCGCGGAGCCCCTCAGCAGCTGCAGGGGTGTCCAAGGCCCTGTGGCTTGCAGCGAGCAGCAGCGGGAGGGGCTGGAGGTGGAGCGGGAGCAGCCGCCGGAACCTTAACCGGGAAAGGCTCTGGAGCACCAGTCTGGGGAGGATGAGGCAGCTCAGCCTGGAAAAGGCAACTCAGGGTGGTAGAGTGGTGAGGCTCAGCCCCTTCTCCCAAGTGACAGGATGAGCGGAAATGCCCTCAAGTGTCGCTAGGGGAGATGTAGGTTGAATTTTAGGGATTTTTTCTTCAGGAAAAGGGTTGTCAAGCACTGGAACAGGCTGGCTGAGGAAGTGTTGGAGTCGCCCACATCCTCTGTGTACTGGCCAGGGAGCAAGGGGCATTACTGTCACCTCAGGTCTCCCCAAGCTGAGAGATGATTGTGCTTAGGTAGTAAAAAGAAAATGAGCTATGTATTTGAGGTCTGCCTCTGTGCATCAGAGTATTCTAGTTGAGCTGAACAAAAGAAAACAGAAAAAAAAACCAGGCCCAGCAGACTGCTGGATTCTTTTTGCTGTGCTGCCCATCAAAACTGCCAGTGATTATATGTAAAAACAGATCAATTGAATTGGCATATCTTGAGTCTGCTTACATTAGAATCGTAGAATCACAGAATATCTCAAGTTGGAAGGGATCCATAAGGGTCACTGAGTTAAACTCCTTACTCATAAGAGGATGGTTTCACTAAACCCTGTTCGTAATAGCATCATCCAGATGCTCCTTCAACTCTGACAGGCTTGGTATTGTGAACACTGCCCCGGAAAACAGTCCCACAATAACACTGGGCAGCTTTTTGTGTATCCTGGGATGAGCTCCACAGGGCTCACAGACTTATGAGCATTGAGGTGGAGAAGCAAGTCTCAAGCTTGGCTGGGAATTTATCATCCCTGCAATGCCAGTATTCCAAGACAAGGATCCAGGGTTCCCAGGACCCATTATCACCGTTAAAGACAAAGGGAAAAGGAGGTATTAAACGGCTGTGCTTTGTCTGTGTCCCTTGTGAGAAGTACCTGACTTCATCAAGTAACAGACCAGTATTCTCTCTGATCTTCCTTTTGGTGTTGACTTGTTTGTAAAAGCCCTTTTTGTTGTCCTTCCCAACACTGGCCAACTGTAATTTTGCAAGAGTTTTGGACTCACAAATGTCCTTCCCACTGTGGTGAACAGCAGCTGTGTAGTCCTGCTGTTGTCACCTCTTCTTGCCTCCAGTGGTCACACATTTTTCTTTGGTGCCTGAGTTCTAAAAGAAGGTTGCTGCTCAGCCAAGTCAGTCTTCTGCCCTACTTGCCATTGCCTTACACCTGTGCTCTTGGGAGGTGGCTCTTCAAAGGTGACCAGCATTCATCCTGTAAACTGATTCCTGTGATATGTTATCCCCCTTAAAGCTTATACTGGAAATAAGATATTGGTATGTATTTTTTTTTTCACACAGGCATTCTATCACTGCAAATTTTTTATAGCTGTGTCTGTCCCTTACAATGTGTTTATACAGTGTGGAACAGGGACCTTGACCTTTGCTAGGACGCCTTAGCATGAATCAACAGAAATAAGGCAGAACTTCTTCATTATCTTTTGCTTATAGTGTGTCAGTATTTCAGACTGGGAGCAGGGGAAAAGAAAAAGGAAAAAAAAATAGAGGACAATTTAACTTGATAGTCTCCCCCGAGTTACAGTAGAAAAAGTATCTTTAGCAGCTGCCATATTCGTATGAATTAATCATGCAATTCTGGTAGTAATAGCTCACATTTCTTCATCGTGTTCAATCTATTGTAAAAAAGGGCTATACTTTCTTGTGCTGAATTTTAACATTCTCTAAAGATATACTGCATTTGAGCCACCAACTGTTCACCTAAAGCAGAAGACAAAACCAAAGGGGTAAGCATAGCAGATTCTGGTTCATCCCCATGGGAAAAGAAGCAAAGCCTAATTTTTCTTCATTTTCTGTCAGTCTTGTGAAAAAGACTGAATATAGATTTCTTCTTCAGCTGTTTCTGGAACTTTCATCTGAAAACTCTTTACAGATGAACAATCTGGAGAAAAATGATGACCCTTTTTTACACTTTCTGTGTCTGGACTAGTAAATTAAAACAATCCAGGACTATTGTCTTGCTAAGACCAGCTGGAATAGGACCATCTGCTTTCATCCCAAAACTTCCATTACTCTCCAAACAAATCTAAAATCAGAGAATCACGGAATGATTTGGTTTGGTCCTTAAAGACCCTCTACTTGAAACCCCCTGCCATGGGCACGGACATCTTGCACTAGACCAAGTTGCTGAGAGCCCTGTTCAACCTGGTCTTGAACCTTCCAGGGATGGGGCAGCTACATCTTCCCTGTGTAACCTATGCCAGGGAAGAATTTCTTCATAATAGCCAATCTAAATCTGCTCTCTTTCAGTTTAAAAACATTCCCCCTTGTCCTTTCAAAAATGCTTGTTAAAAACAGATACTGCTTGTCCTAAATTACAAACGGTGTCAACAATCTGTGTAGCAGAGTATGGGTCGCCCCAAGAACTCTTTAACCATTTGTCTGCTGAGATGTCTGTGTTCTGGACCTGGGCACTTCCCTGTCCCAGTTCAATAGAGTAAGTGTCAGCACTGTGGGCAAAAGCAGACTTTACATTCAAATTGGTGAATATTGGAACATTAGGCAAGCAATGGATCTCCAGATGGAACGTCTGAAGACTTAAACTACTATCCTGAAATAGAGAACCATCTTTCCATTTTCTTTCATCCCTGTTGCTCTGCACATTGCAAAGCCTATGTTAGCAGAAATAGAGAGAATAGATTTTCCTTTTAAAGTATCTCTTCTACCTATGAATTGTGCCATTCTTAACCACCACAAATTGCACCTTGGCAGATGGATTACACTACATTGAGGTGGTTGTAGTGTATCCTTAAAATATCCTTTAGCCTATAAAAAAAATTCTGGTGTTGTCTTCTGCATTTCTACCACCATAGCCACAAGCTCCTTTGCAAACCAAACATGCTTGCTGCCATTCCTTCACATCTGTAACATTTAACTTTAATGCCTCTGCCCCTGAGGAGCTGCAGAGTAGCATTTCAATTCACCATCCATAGATTTGTCCTGAAGAATTAGAGACATGTCAGCTTATCAGTCTGTGGCTTTTTGTATTAACATTGTCTTCAGGTTGACTTGGCAGCACACAAGGAAAATAAATCTTGTTACCTGAAGCTGGTCTGGCTTGCCAGGATAGTGCAGCTGTGGCTCAAATCTGTTAAATTTTTAAACTGCAAACATTGCTATGACTACATGAAATTTATTAGGTAGAATAATCCCTGGTAAGGGATGCAGAAAAAAGCAATGGAATAGAAACCATAAAAATAGATATGGAGGAGGGGTTTTTTTTGCAAAGCCTGGAAAGTTTTTTTGTTCATCTTATTTACAACCTGGCCTGACACCCTAGCGATAACACAAATGGAGTTATCATGTAAATTATAGGACATTTTCACGTTTCATTCTTTGGAAGATCTACGTGGACACTCTTCCAAGTAAGCTGCATCACCTTATCACCTGCTCCTAGGCTTTTTCAACACCATTTTCTGTTGTCCTTTTAATGATAAAGATATGAGGAGAAACATTATAACCTCAGAATGTGACACCATGAATAATTATTCTGAGATGATCCTGTTCTGGCATTATAGCCCCTGCACTTCTCACTGCTCTGATTTTCTATGATATCCTGGCATGGAGCAATGTGTGATCTTCTCCAGGATGCTCTCCATGTTGATATAAGGCTATTTAGTGCTCAGAACAGCTGGCTAAACACACAGTGTATTTTTGAGATACACAGGGTGTTTGAGATGTGCTCAGGAGATTTGCAGTTTTGGTATAGGGGTTATTCTTTCTCAGATCCTCAGCTGGTCAGGAGGAAAAGATGAGCTATCTCAAAGGACTTTTTATTTGGTGAGGATACTGGGTTGATGTTTGGACTCGATGATCATAAACCCAATATCATAGAGTCATAGAATCCAATCATGTATAATTGGAAGAGCCATTATTGCTCATCCAGTTCTATTTCCCTGCTGGGGGCTGGCACACCTTCCGCTATTTCAGGTTGTTCCAAGTCCTGCCCATCCTGGCCTTGGTCACTCTCAGGAATGAGGCAGCCACAACTTTTCTTGACAACCTGTACCAGGGCCTCACCAACCTCACAGCCAAAAATTTCTTCCTAATAGCCAATCTAAATCTACCCTCTTTCAGTTTAAGACAATGATCTTAGAGGTCCTTACTAACCTTAACAATTCTATTATTTGAAGATTCTGACAAATAAATTGAGCTCCAATAGTGGGATTCAGCTACAGATTAAGGCACTTTAATTAGTGTCTGGATTCAGTTAGAGTCTAAGGTCCCACTGGAGCTGATGGAGATCAAGTTACTGCATGCATTAGAGCCCAGAAAAGGAGCTGAAAACAGCTTGAAGCAGGGATATATTTCTGTCCATGAGTCTAGCATCAGCTGGAATTATGTTGCAGCAGGTCTCTGACTGCTGTGAAGCTTAGACATCCAAGTTACATTTAGATACGTACATAAGGACTGCAAAATGTTTGTTGGTTTTGTTGATTTTGGGTTTTTGTAATGAATCTTAACCACCATAGTTGAATAATCCAGGAAATAACAGTGAACCTCCAACCAAAACAAAAACAAAAACAAACATACCACCCCTCTCTAAAAAAAAACCTTAAAAACAAACAAAAAAGCCCCAAATAAACCAAAAAGAGTAAGAAAGGCTGTTTCCTGTGATTGTTAGCTTAGTGAGACAATATGATTTACATTTTTCCTTCTACTTTTTAGCTGTAACATCGGCCAGGTTTTCTCATTTTAAGTAACACTTCTTTCTCACTTGGGCTCTTCCAGATGCTTGTACAAGTGTCTGATCTCTTCTGCTGTTCTTAAACTCCATCATAGCTGTAAGATAACATAATTCATGCATAAGCAAGATTTCCACTGTGAAAAGTAAATCAACCAAAAATATTTTTGGCTTATATATTTTCAACCTCAGGAAAATACAAATTAATTGAAATTAAAATTAAATTTTATCAAAAATGTATTTCTATCAGCATAAAACAACAAAAATTATAGTATGATCTAGGAATTCTTGTTATGTTTCTGTTGCTCCCACTTTTTTTTTTGTTGTCCAAAATCAGATGCTCAATTATGTCCTTCATGGTGCATAATATTTCCCTTGCTGTGTAAGGGGAATATATCAGGAATATGTCTGTTAAGTAACTGGTAAAGGGATGCACAATGTCAGAGCCTATACAAAAAAAGAGGGATAAAACACATATGACTACAGATCTACAGCTACAGATCTGCATCTTTTGCCATTTCTGAAAGCACGTTCCTTCAAAAAAACTCATCCCTTGTTCCACTTCTTTTTGATTATAGTGTTTTTTAGGAATTTCAGCTGTTGCTTAGCATATTGAGAGAAGTTAAAAATTTCATTTTTATTCTGTTCGTTTGGAGACTGCATAACTTCTACCACAGTAGGAAAATTAATAGAGAAATGTTCTATTTAAAAAAAAAACAAAACAAAACAACAAAACAAAACAAAAACAAAAAAGCAAACAAAACAAAACAAAACAAACAAACAAACAAACAAAAACAAAAACAAAAAAACCCCAAATCCACATGTAAAACTCCAGGGTAAGGAATTCATTGCAGAACAAATTTCTGGAACCTTTCTGGTAGGTTGCCTCATTTTTACTATCTTCTCCTAAATGTTTGTTCCTGCTACTGTCAAGTGCAGGTTTTTAGGTTGGATTTTTAAGGTCAATATTTCTGATTTGGTTCTAAGTGTCTGCAAAAACATAATAAGGAACTGAAAAAAAAATTCACTATGAATCAGTAATCCCTTTTTCTGGGAGGCATTTGGAGCTTTGCTTGAAACTGTTCTAGGCAAGTGCTGAACTGCATTGGCTGAATCATCTTTTCATGGGAAAAATTCCTAAGTGACAACAGAACATAAAACTTTCCTGTCTTCAGAAAAATCGCTTGGTCCCGGGTATTCCCATGCATTTATCTATCTTGTAATGATCTTAAATCATTTGCATCTTTAACACTAAGGATGTAGATCTTGGATGTTTTCACCCTGAGCCTGAAAACCAAGTCATAATGAATTATAGTAACATTTAATACCGCATCTCAAATTGCAGCAGATGAAACTTAAATACCTTAATCATGTTGTCTATGAAATTTCTACCATGAAATTCCTGAAATCAAATGCTGAGAAGGATACATAGCCTCAGATAGAACTTTTTCAGCCTTTTACAGAGAAGAGCCTGGACCTCTACCAGACTGACGCTAAATATCTCAAGGAAAAAAGGGGACTTTTATGTTAAAAAAAACAGACTTGTAAGTCAAAATCACAGCTAGTCAGTGCTTGGCTTGTACTTTTTGATCATACTAGCTGGTAATAGTCTCCATAGAAAATTAGATAAATGCAAATCTGTAAAATGGATTATGATATTCTGCACTTCTTTATGCAGATACATGTCAGCATGTTCTAAGTGCTTTTTACAAGTGTTGGCTGAGTAAAACAAACAACATTTTATTGAAAGATCAGAAATTGAAGTATCATGCTCCGTTGCTGATTAAGTTTTCACTAAATAATTTGCTGGTTTATGACCGGTCTGAAAGTCATAATGACCCACATTTCAGAATGAGTTTGACAAAGTGCATTATTTTCAAATCTTACATGAGGCAAATCAACACGAAGTTTGGTGCTTTAGGCTTATATTCACAACTATTCACCTCATGCATTGTGCAGAATTTGGGCAGACTTGAATGAAGAGAGAAGAGGATGGTTTCTAAGGCTCAGTGTTGGTGTGCATGACTCTTTGGTCAGCCCGGTGTTCGGCTAGGCCACCCAGTAGCTCCGACACGCCACAACAGGACCGATTTGTGAGTCTTGGCTCAGCAGCCCCTGGACTTTCGCTGTCACGGCCGTGGTGTAAATGAAAGAGGGGACTCTCGGAGGTTCGGGAGGGACAGAGGTTTATTGGAGTCACAGGGGAACCCCTTACCTCCTGCCTGATGCCTCAGGAGAGACCCCGGACAAAGGCTACAGGGGGGTTTTGTCCAGGACAGGCTCAAGGGGTGGGTACAAACTACAAACCAATAAAACAAAGCAAAGTAATATATGCCAACTGAATTACCTAACTACTAACAAGTCAAGGTAATTTGGGGAGGGGTCTCGGGGGAATCTGCCAACTGCTGTCCAAATCTCCTCGAAAGTTCTGGACCTTGGAGAGAGGGACTCAGTGATGGACAGGGGAAGAAGGAGAGGATGGGCAGGGAGCATCATGGGGAAAGGACCAATAGGAAACAGTCTCTGGGCAAAGACCAGAGAGGCATAACAACCCTTATCAACTTATGATAAGAGAAAACTCCAAGACAAGGGGCCCTTATGGGGTAACTAGAGCTATACTAACTTATAACAAAACCTTTTTTTAAACATGGAAATCTTGCAAACCCACAGCTCAGGGTTTGTATCACATCTCATCATCCTTCTTTTGATGTGTTCCATGTGTTTAATCTCCTTTCGTGCTGTCAGGGTATCTGCAAATGAATAGTTAGACATCTTAGGTGTATTCATGGAATACACAGTTCAATTTACACTCAGTAAGTCAAAAATACTTTTAAAGGCATATTAACAAGCATTATATTAATGATTTTAGCTAGTGTGCTATTCAGCACAAAATATTGACAACATAACATCCGATATCTCCAATGAGAACCAGAGACTTTCGCTAACAATGTATTTGGAGGTTCCTTTTGTTCTCCAGATTTTCTACAGACAATTTGCACAGCATTTTGAAGCTGTGCTTCAATTTTCAGTGGTTGTTTCCAGGATGTGTAATGTCTAAGCTATGGAGGTTATTTAAGTCATGTAATGCATGAAGTTTATTTGTTGGGGAAAACATTTGAACATTTTTATGCAGATCCACCTACTTAACTTCAAGTACCTATATAGCAAACTTTCAGCCTCCCTATATAGTTAAGGATTTTTATCACTTTTAAAGGATTGTGGTGGGTTTACCCTGCTGGATGCCAGGTGCCCAACAAAGCCACTCTCTTACCCCCCTCTACAAGTGGACAAGGGAAAGAAAGTGTAACAAAAGGTTCATGAGTTGAGGTAGGAATGAGGAAAGATGACAAAACAATTACCATCATGGGCAAACCAGACACGACTTGGGGATATTGATGAATTTATTACCAATGAAAATCAGAGCATGATAATGAGAAGTAAAACAAATAATAAAAACAGCTTTTCCCACCCCTCCTCCTTCCTGGGCTCTAGGTCTTCCCCCCTAGCAGTGCAGGGTGGTGGGAATGGGGATTATGGCCAGCTCATCACACACCGTTCCTGCAGCTGCTCACGGAAGGAGGTCCTGCTGCTCCAGAGCGGGGTCCCTCTTGCAGCAGACAGTCCTCCGCAGACTTCAGCCAGAGTTCTCCCTACAATCTGCAGCTCTTCATTAACTGCTTCAATGTGGGACTCGTCTCCACAGGGTCAGTCCTTCAGGAACACCTCCTCCAGTGTCCCCTTTGGGGTCACAACCCTGCCACCAAACCTGCTCCAGCTGGGGCCCCTCTCTCTGTGGGTCTGCAGATTCCTGTCACAACCCTGCTCCCACTTCCCGCTTTTCAGAGCCCTCTTTTGCGCATCACCGTGCTCTGGCATGGGTCTCTTCCATGGGCTGAGTTGGATCTCTCTGCCCCTGTGCCCTCCCTGGGCTGCAGGGACACAGCTGCCTCAGCATGGGCTGCTGCAGGGGGCTGCAGGGGAATGTGAGCTCCAGAGCCTGGAGCAGCTCCTGCCCCTCCTTCTGCACTGCCCTGCCTGTCTGCAGGGCTGCTCCTTGCACATGTTCTCATCCTGCTTTTCTCTTGAGCACAGCCGCATCTGCACAATAACTTCTTTTCCTTCTTAAATCTGTTACCGCAGAGGTGTTGCCACCATCACTGACAGGCTTGGGCTTGGCCAGTGCTGGATTTATCTTGGATCCATCTGGTATTGGCTGTCTTGGACATGGAGGAAGCTTCCAGCAGCTTCTTAAAGAAGCTACCCCTGTACCCCTCTTGCTTCCAAAATTTGGCCAACACAAACACAGACCAGGGATATGAACTTCACGGAGACCTGAATAAGCTTCTAGATATGCCTTACTGTTTCACTGTATCAAATATAGGAGCAATAAGAACTCAGTTTAAAGTCATAAATTTAAGTGGGATGTGAATATTTGGCTTTCAGGACAAATCTATAGCATTTGATGCATTTTTCAATAATAGTTAATTTAAAGCATTTTTCAGTAATATTTCTAGACAAACGCATGTAGAAGGCATCCATATTTAAGAAAAATTCATGCTGAAGGAGACAGATAACACCAAATTAATTGATTAAGAATTAAACCAAATATTTGCAGATATATTTGAATAATTTCTTAAGTTTGGGCTCTAATAGTAAGAAGTAAAATATTTTCATAAGCTTTTTTTTTTCCAGTGTATGTCATATGAAAATATTCTTCCCATGTTTCCTTCCCCATCAGCTTTCTCATCTATTTCAAACCTCATTTCAGAATGTCTTTTCATCATTACTTAAACCTATTAATTTCCCTTTTCCTCTGGGATTTATGGATGTATTTTTACTCTGTAAACTATTTTGAGGGAGTCTTTTTTATGAAGTACCAGGGAGAAGAACTAACATTGTTACCAATAGGCAGCCACTTTCTAGGCTGAACTTCTAATTAAGTTATTCTTGGTTCATGCAGGGGAATACTAACCATGTATTCTGGGGTTACCAGGGTTAATTGTCTGTCTAGACTATAGGGACTGCATTTCTTTAACTAACAGACCACTGAAAGAGTAAGTGAAGCTCTCTGGAAGATTATTATAATTTTATATATAACAACTATATTTGAAGTGTCTTCTTGGAGATTCAAATGTAGATGGAGTAAGATTTGGGCAGCAGAAGGAGTGAGGTACACAGCAGAACAGTTAAAATGAGATAAGGAAAAAGGACAGATGGAGCAAAGAATGGTTCAACCTGATAGAGGGATTAAGTCACTGCATTTTGTTTGTGTGTTTCAGTCTTGGTGTCACTGGATTTTGTAGATGTTCCTATACAAATTAGCATGGTGCAATGGTTGTTAAATTACATTACAGACTCTGGAACCAGGAAATAGCTCACAGTCCTCCGAAGAAGAAGGAACAAGCCTATTCAGTCTTTTCCTGATGCAGAAGTGGCCAAAGTGTACTTAGATAAGACATTTTTAAGTCAGCAACAGAAGCTGTTTCTGCAGGTGCAGGAGTGGGCACATAAAGCAGTGTTCTGTACATGGCTAAGGTAGTTGGGAGACTTCTTATATTTGGTATAAGATTATATATAATGTAGCATTATCAGTGTCCGGGGGGAGTCATGTAGGGCTGTGGAATGGGTGTACGAACTGAGGGGCTTTGCCCCATCCCAGCTGAAGATGTTGCTTCCATGACCCTTGTGACAGAAACTGAATCCACCAGAGACAGGTAAACAACCTGAGTCCCCATCCCCATGCATGCTTTACCCTGTGCATGGATCCCAAAAGAATTCTTATTTGTTTATTTTCTCTTTTTTTCCCCTTTTTTTTTTAACAGCTCCTCTATCTGTTAATCTCTGTACAACATGGACATCAAACTAGGTGAATGCTTATGTTAGCACTGCACCCCACTGAAGCACAGCCCACAGTGCTAGATGGTAAGAAGTTGACATGAATTTAAACCAAGGTTTCCTTCCTTCCTGTAACCCTTTAGCAAGCTGTTAGCTTTCATTGCTGGAGGTAAAGCACTACCACCACTACTGTGATTACATTGTGTTAATTGGCTTCACGCAGTTTATATGAATCAAATCAGAGCATAAAGTAAACTCTCGGTTCCTAGGGAGCTGGTAATGTGTACAGCCAGAGTGTTACTGAGCTGATCCTGGCTTTTTCCTAAACATTAGACAACAACTGTGTAAGAGTTCAGCTAAGTCGGTGTGCTTTTATCTTTCAGACTTGCCCAGTGTCATATTGAATGAGATCGTGTCCGACAGCAATCCCAGTGCTCGCTTTGACAGGTTCTTGGGAGAGCTGCTGCTGCCTCAGCATAAGAATATCCCATCCTGCCTCTCCTTCTGGACCAGCTGTGTTCCAGCTGTGAAGAACGGGTGGCAAGCTGGGTTGGGTGTCAGACACTATTAAAGCTGAAGTGCTGCTGCTGTGTTTGTTTCATGACCTGTGGAACTTCACTTACTTCAAGAATAAAACTGAGCACATTAAATGATTTAGCAGCGTGGTGGCCAGCTCAGTAAACTGACAGAAACACATTTTCTGAGCAGTCAAAGCATAATGTAGTGAATAAGCCCTTTTATAGTAATAAAATTCAATAACTGGCCAGAGTGGTTTTCCTATTAGGTACTGAATAAAGCCTTTGGCACAACACCTTTTTGTTTGTTTGTTTGTTTTTGTTTGGGGTTTTTTGTTTGTTTTTTTGGGTTTTTTTTTTGTCTATCCCTTTTAAGTTTTTCACATATCTACTGATTACTGTAGTGTAGGTTTATGCAATTGTCACCTGATGCTCTGCTCATGGAATTTTGGCTTGACCTACATCTCAGTCATTGAATGGTGCTGCTGATTTTCAAGGGATGTACTAATGGAGGAGGTAAAAATTCTACAAAAAGGAATGATATGCTAGTTTTGGTCAGCCTATAGGGATATTCCTTGACACTTCCTTTGGATGATTTCTGTATCACATCCAAGCACCAGATAAGGAAGACTAACTGTAGATAATTTAAATTCTTGTGGTATTCAAAACATTCTTTGAATACACAATATCGAAGAGTTTAGGGAACAAATATTGCAGCTCTTTAAGATATTCCATGGCATTACTGGTAAAGCACTTTAACAAAAAAGAATATTAAAAAAACTTTCAGAAGCAATTGCTTCAAATAACTAATGAGTTCAGAAACCTAAGCACTGGAGCAAGAATTCTATTGGCTTTCAGACACATTTTTATCCCTTGTTGGTAAAAGTCCAGGTGAAATTATTACTGAGGATAGACCCATGTTGCCCTGTGATACTAGATTTTGCCCAGCTGTAACCCAGAGGTGTTTTGCCTCTAGAAGTGGAGATACCATTCACACACCTCAGTGGCAGGATGAGTGTTTGAGCACTCCTCATCTGTACCATTCCTAAGCCAGACAGCTCAGCCCTACCATCGGCATTCAAAAAATTTTGGCACGTTACTTATTTCAAGCATGAGAAGAGAGAAGACATATCAGCTCAAGTTACGTAGAACAGAAACAAGGCTGTGATTTAATTAAAGTACATTTCAGTCTATGAGGTGTGGTTTTATTTAAAAACATGTTTTGAATAAACAGCAAGATTTTTATGCTGCTCAGAAGATCTAAAACCACTGATACCCATAGATGTATGGGTTCTTTGCATGTGCATCTTTAATTTGGCTTAGAAATCCTTAAATATAGTTTACAGGATCTTTCAAACTGTTTGAAAATTTCTGTGACTCAAAATATTACTTAACTCACAGTTGAAAGCTTATTATCTCAAAACCTATGGTGAACAAGTGACATAAGTACTACACCCACCTAATAATAATAATTTCACTTATAACTGAAATGCAGCTTTCTCTTCAGAATATAGAAACACAGAAAAGCAACCCAGTATTCAGACTGAATTCCAGTAATCCAAATGTGGTCAGTTCCTGTAGAGGTGATACAGCATTTTCTAATGTATTTCTATGCACCATGCACTTGTCTGTACTTACTTTTTATTCACTGTTACAGGAATGATTAAAACTACTCATCTTAGGAGACGGACTAAAAGAAATGTCTTATCTAATTGATAAAAATATTAACACTTTTACTAAGCAAAGTGTAATCAGCTGAAATGGAAAGCTAACATGTTACTCAGGCTAATGGCCCCTAGAATCTACATGAATTACTAATCACTGTCTTGCAATTCACCAGATACGCTCTTTTCCTTACCCTCTTGATTCTCATCTGAATAAATTTTTCTTAATGTTTATTTAATACTATCCCCAATAAAATGCAATACAGCACTTTTTGTTATTCCCTAACCAATTAAGCATAATAATTGAATGCCTCTGCTGCCCTTCCTATGTTGTTAATATAAATCCATAATTATCTGACTCCTATCCTATTTAGTGAGCTTTGGATCAGACCATATCTGCTCTTTTCTATTCTGGAATAGATCACTATTTTCTTAATAGTAGAATGGCTTTTTCTGTGTTACATTTCTTCTCCGGACATGACCTCTAGGGATTTCACAGACTTCTGTAGCTGTTGTGTGAGACCTCTTATCCTTCATAATAAGTGCCTGTCAGACATTGCTGCAACGTGGTAACATATTGGCTCTACATTGGGATCAATCAAATCCCAGGCCCTGTGATTCAATACATCTTCTCTAAAAGATGTGAAATTTGCTGAATAAATTAAGGAGGAAGTCTAAAGTCCTTGTGGACATAAATTAAGAAAACTGATTTATACACAATGAGGATGAAAATTCTTCATGCATGTGTAGATAATGAGCTATGTGGTCAGTTAAAAGCCATGCAAAGTTCCAGAAACACAGGCAGAGCTCTGAAGGCCACACATAATTTTGTTAATTATAATGTCTTCCTTTCCATTGCTCTAATTATGACTTCTCTGTGGCATTTCCACCTATCAGTGCAGAAATCTCATGGGAGTTCCTGTCACTCCAAGGTGCTGTTACTTGGTATTGCATGGTTATTTGTACCAGCATGCATTTTGTGCAAAATACAGCTATGTCAGATCTGTGTGGTTTTTTCTACTGGAATAAATGACTTCTCCAGGTAAGGGGGAATTCATCCACGGCTCTTCTTGGTCTGGCTATTGAATTATCATTACTTTTTTAAACACTCTTCCATGTGACAACTTCTCCATTGCTAAATGGAGATAGATAACGCCTGAAGTGGATGTACCTTGACAGAATTACTTTCCATAGGTTTGGATCTAGCCATTTCCCTTATCTTGAACTTACTTTCCTCTGTTTCTCTTTTGTATTTGATCTCATCTGTTTCCAAAGACAGGCAGAAAACCTTATCAGTAATTTACTGAGGAAGAAGGAATCAAGAGAGTAAGTGTAAGATTAGCTAGAAAGAATCAGTTTATTCTGCACAATGGTATATCCAGTTTGGGTGCAAATTGTATGGCACTTGAAGTGAACCACTGAAATAGGCAGATAAAGCCCCTGATTTTAATCCTGTTCCAGCAGTGCTTTTCCATATAATACTGACAGATGACCATGGTTTGAATTATTCTCTCCAAGGAAGGCAGTGTGATCTCTGTGAGTCTGAAATCCAAATTACCCTTTCACTTGGCAACATCAACTTTTGTCAGAAAAATCACAGCTGAACTGTGATCAAACAACACTGCTGTTGGGACAGAGGGAGTGCACTGTTGTGGTGACTGGACAACTATGATATTCCCCCTGTCACCTGTGAGCTGCACACAGAATACAGACAGGATGTAACTTCAGATCCAAGCAGAGATATGCATTAGAAAATATTAACAAAAGAAATGATTATTCAGTATCACTAAGGACAGAAGCACATAGGCCCTTTCATTTTGCTTTTTGTAGGAGTTATTTTTTGGGTTGTTTGAGCTATTTCTGAGGGGGTTTTGTTGTTTGTTTTTTGGGTTTTATTTTTTCATTTCTTAGAATGAAGAATTTTACATTAAGAGCTGGAAGCACAGTTTCACTGCTGATATTCTTAGACAACATTAGCTGTAGTAGATAAAGCTTGGTACAAATCTGCCACCCTAAGTTATAAGGCTGGTGGTCTATTTTTTAAAAGTCTGTTGAATAACTTCATAGTTCACTGTCATGGGAAAAAAAACTTCATTACTGGACATGAATCTATTACATTAGATCACCAGAGCGTGACATATTGGAGAAGGGCCTTTATCTAAAATTTGCAATTAAACTCTGCGTTGTGAGTGGCTGCTGAACTCCACTGTTGAAAAATATTCATGAATGAACAGATTTCAAAGCCAGGAGGGTCTCTTTCTGTAACCTAGCTCAAGTGATTCAGTAACATGGGGCTGGGAACATCATCTTGCATGTGTTGCATCCTGATCACAGCTCTTGCAAGAATGACAGAATCTCTTTCTGAAAATATCTAGAAGTTCTTATATAAAAGATTTAAGGTAGTGAAATCATGTGGGGTTTTTTCCAAATAAATGATTCTATTACTTCATTACTGTATTTAAAATGCATGCCTTTGCAGTTTATTGGTAGTTCTGAACCTCATTGCTGCAGGGACTGTCAAAATCTCCCACATGAATAATTAACGAATTTCTCTCTGTGAACCATTTATATAAGCCATACATTCATTTAGAGGGATAGAACAGAAAGATTTACTTAAAGATGATCTCTGCAGACCGTGCTATATTTCCCAGTTTGCACACAGAACAACTACACTATCTAATTAAGCCATTTAATCTGGATATTTAATCAATAAAGGTAAAGGCCATGATATTAAATTTCCTTTTTATTTATTTATTTATTTATTTTCATTCCTGAGAGTCTCTTTCATTTCTTGGTCTTATATTAGAAACTGTTTGTGTGTGCTTGTTTGCACACATAATGAACAAACACAGAGGAAAAGAAATTTTTATGTATATGTGAATAGGTAGGTGGATAACGTGCATAATTTCTTTGAGCAGAGGGTAGGATCAGATGAACCCCACTGGTCCTTTCCACCCTAAATTAATCTGTTGTTCTATGATTCAATTCATTGATCATTAACAGAATTTAAGAGTCTCCAATTTGAAGATTTTGGAGAATTTTGGAGATTTACTGCAGCTCTATCAGGTATTTCAGTATTCCTTCCTTTTAGGCATTCCTACATCTATAAATTATAGAATCAGAGAATGCTTAGACTGTTTTGGGTTGGAAGGGATCTTAAAGATCATGTAGTTCCAACTCCCCTGCCATGGACAGGGATTTCATTCACAAGATCACATTGCTCCAAGCACCATCCATCCTGGCCTTGAACACTTTCAGGGTTGGGGAATTCTCAATCTTTTTGGGAAACCTGGTCCATTGCTTCATCACCCTCTGAGTAAATGATCTCATCTTAGAGCCAATCTCAACCTGCCCTTTCCAGTACAAAACCACTACCCCTTGTCCTTTCACCATCTTCCTGTATAAAATGTTCCTGCCCACCCTTTTTATAAGCTCTTTTCAGCCACTGAAAGGGGCTCTAAATTCTACCCCAAGCCCTCTATTCTCCAGGCTGAGCACGCCCAGCTCTCTGAGCCTGTTTTCACAAGGAGAGGTGTTCCAGCCCTTGGAATATCTTCATGGCCTCTTCTGAACCTGCTCTAAGAGGTCCATTTATTTCTTGTGTTGAGGACCACAGAGCTGGACACATCACCTCAGGTTAGGTTTCACCTGAGCAGGGCAGAATCCCCCCTCCCATATGCTGGGGGATCAGCCCAGCACACGGGGGATTTCAGGGCCAGAACACATCCAGCTGTCCCCCCTTACAGCCCCAAGTCCCTCTTGGCGGAGCTGCTCTCCATGAGTTCTCCCAGTCTTTATATCCTGGATTGCCTCAACCCAGTTGCAAACACCTTGCCTGGACTTGTTGAGCTTCATGAAGTTCTTGTGAACCCATATTTCAAGGCTGCCCTAGTCCATCTGGATGGCATCCCATCCTTCTGTTGTGTTAGCTGCACATCTTTCAACAGAGGAAAACAGTGAAAAGCAAAACTGAACTAAGTTCTGCAATGCATATTGTCTCATTTTCTCAAAGCTTTCTTGACAACAGTCACATTTAACCATTTTAAATGCTTGTTTGGAAGTCACAACATAAAAATGTGATTGAGATTTACTGCCTATTGTTAGGGCATGATGTTGGCAGTTCATTTAGACAAAGAATCATAGAAAGAGGAGTGGATTCTTTAATTTGAATTTTTTTTGTTTTATTTCATGGGTAATGTTGATCTTTCTGAAAAAAAATCTAAATTAATTTTCTATAGATGTACAGCTTTTTCTTTCCAAATTATGTTGCCAGAAGTAGAAGAAAACAAGTATTTCATATGCATTGGTTGATCCTATGCAAAGTTAATATTTTTTTCGGGTTCTAAGTGTTTGAATGGATGTGGCATCACACATTACCACTAGCATCACAGCTACTCTCTGTTGCATGATTTTTGTTTCCTCAGTACAGAAACCAAAATCAATTGCCCTTGGCTGTACAAAAAATCTGATCCTTTGAAGGCAGAAAAGGTGTTGTGTCCTACTTCTGAAAGACTAGGATATTGCCATGTCAGAAAATGCTTCATGAGATTGTTTTCCTTATAAGATTAATGACAAACCATAACAATATTACTTCAAACAGGGAAAACGCATGTTTCTACTAACGGTAAAAATTGATATGGGTGTGAAAACAAGGGAATTGTTAAAAAAATTCTCCAGTTCTCCAGGAAGAGGCTCACTATAAAGATATTTTACACAGCACTCATGTGGATATTTTATATTGTTTGCCCATGGTTTGTTCTTCAGTCTCTGTGGTTCAACAGTAATTTTCTGATTTACCATAGCTGGAAGGCATGCAAAATATAGTTACAATACTGAAGTAAATAAAATTTCAGATGATTAATTTCAGGGTTTTTTTAAAAAACAGCTCCACAAATAAAATGAACAGAAAAAATAGGAAAAGCTTTCAGGGTCATTTATTTTAGGAAATTATTGAATGAATTAGAATTAAGTAAAGACTGTGAGATTTACTCTGGTGTAATAGCATGAAATTAAGACCAAGTTTTACCTGTGCTGTTACTAATAGACAATATATTCAATTACATACTAAATCTGATTCACTTGTCTGTGCAATTAAAATGCAAATGTTCAGGTCATAGTATTAGAAGCCTCCCATTTTGAGTGTGGCCTTATAGGGTTTTCTTAGTGCTGTTGTTAACAATAATTCATATGTGAAGGTAACCTGACTTTAACTACCAGTATGTGCCATCTTGAAACAGAGTTTCTTGTGTCTTATATGCAAGTCTAAACTGCTGCAATGAAGCACACATTTTTTCTTGGTGGAAGTCTTTGGTTTCTCCAAGCACTACAATTTAAACTATGACAGTGCCCTCTTTGTCCAGCCCTGTGGACGAATGATTCCAAGTAATATGCTTTCTTTGATCTTCTTTTTGTTTATTTCCCTTAATCTTGAAAATTGGATTTTCAAGATGTTCTTTGCTTCATAAAGTGTGAACGTTAAACACTAAGTGGGACTTTAAGCATGCTGACAGGCTGAGACAAACTGATCACAAAGCAAAATAAAATGTATTTCATAGAAATAAAAAGCAAAAAATACTCTGTGTCTGATACATTTTAATTATTGAAAGTATTCATGATCCATAGTATTCAAAGAATATTTGATTATTGACTAGTAATGATATTGTAAGAACAATGTCAGGAAACCCAGAGGTCTGGTCAGTTTCCACAACTACTGTCCATCTGTGCTGGTTTCAGCCCCCAGGTCAGATGGAATCTGTTCAGCAGAACAGTGAATATAATTTGTATAAAAGGCAGCCTGGGATATATGTCCTCTGTTGTCACAGACAGTTTGATAAAGGTAGGTTTTATTACTTCAAAATTGTTACAGTAAGGACAATTTTTTATGCTGGCTTGTCTACAGAGCTTAGGAATTCCCAGTGTTATCCTTATGGGAGGCTAGAGATATGTTTTATTGTTACTAAAGAATATATAGAAGACTTGAAACTGACAGTTTATTGTGGCCCAAGAACCCTAAAATTGGAAAATAGAGAAAACTTGTTTTTTGTAGCTGACAACTTTGAGTTTATTGCCCTCTGAAAGTGAGGGGCTGAGTGTATATCAGTCTGTCTCCTGCCCTTGAAGAAAGGTTTTTATTAGGTTTTGGTTTTGGTTTTTGGTGTGGTTTATTTTTGTTTGTTTGTTGTGGGTTTTTTCTCTTTTGTTGGTGGTGGTGGTTTTTTTTTTTTTTTTTTTTTTTTTTTTTGTTTTTGTTTTTGTTTTTTACTTTTTGCCTTTTTTTTAATCTAGACCTATTTATGGGCTATCACAACTGCTACTTACAACAACCTCTTGGGGGAGACAATAAAAGAATGCAGTTATGTTTTATTACTGCTGTGTGATGTAGGAGGCATCCTGGTTTCACTCAAGTGCTTGAGCCTTTCAGACTTTAGAAATGAAGCTATTCTATGTCAACCCACTGCTTTAGACAGAAGCAGTGTGGTAAATGAAGACAACCAAGCTGAAAAATTGATCACTAGACTGCAGAAACTGGGGTGAAAGAAGCTATTGACTTATGTTTAAAAAAGGAACAAGGATGGGGCAGGTTGGCACGGTTGACAGGTTGGTTCTGACCATGTTCACGTTCAGGCCGTGTTCACATTCAGGCCATGCACTACACAGGAACAGGCAGTCTTGCTTAGGTTGAACTGGCAATATTTTGGCAGTGTCTCTTCAGAAATGTCACCATCTGTCTCAAGTCCAGTGTCTCTTACAGCTGGTCAAAGGGAACTGGTCACTTCTTGCTGTTAGCCACCGACACACCGGGGATTGTTAGCAATCATTCAGAAGGAATGCTTTGGATGAGCCTTCTCTTCCATTTGGAGTCTGACCCATATGCCACCCTTAGAATTTAGAAGCTCTTGAAACACTGGTGTTTCATCTGGTGCTACTTCCCCTAACTGCATTGTCATATTAATCTACACTGGTCAAGGGCCAGCATCCCAAGTCTTTACAAAGGAAAGGCAGAGATACTCAGTAGTTCCCTTCTAGCTCAGATTTCTTCACTTGAAGAAAAAATTATTCCCAGGAGTATGGATTAGGCAAAAAAGCCATTTCCAAATTGGACAATAAAACTGCATCTGTACAAATATTGCATGTATCCCAGATCAGTCTCTAGTTATGATTCCCATTGACATGGGAGGACCTGCATCTACATCAGTGATTTTTTCCAAGGTCAACCAGTCAGACTGCCTGTTGTGTGTGGCTCTGGTCTTCTGCACCTTCTCTTCTGTGCCCAAAAATAGTTTGGGAATGTGCCTTTTGGCACAGATTAAAAACATGTTAGAGACTGTCCTAAAAATTTAGTGTAAAGACAAGTGAAGTGCCTGGAAATATTCTTTGACATGTTCAATTTATTACTCTAGACAACAGTCTCAGGAGCAGAAGTCCAGGGTGTGTCAAGGCACACGCCCTCATGCAACAAAGCTGCACTCACCTTCATGAAGCTGCAGATCTCCTTGATACCTTCAACATGACAAGGACTGGCCATCTGCTGCACAGAAAGAAGGCTCGTTCAATAATAGATTATTGGTTTGTGCTGCTGCATTTTTTTAATGCATCTAAATGTGACTCTTAAGAGACACAATCTCTCTTCTGTACATGTTCCAACCCCACAGTGCACAAATGTCTTTGTACCATGATAAGAAAAATCAGCTCTGTAATTGAATCAAGAGTATTATTAAATAAGCAAGGGTTCCTAGACTCAAATAACCATAGAAATACACCAAGATTTAGTCCTTTTGGGGAGGAAGCTCTGAAATTTCCAATATGTTTGCTGTGTAGAAAATTGAGTAGCCAAGAGAGAAGAGCTTTTTTTCCCTGTAAAACGCACCCATTTTGTAGGTTGTTCTTCTACCTGTTGGTTTCTCTGGTTCCAGATTCCTGCTGATGGCAAAAGACAAAGTGCTTTTTGTGCAACACACCAACATAATTACAGTCAGATGGGTGTCAAACCCATCATTTACCCTCTAAGTCCTAAAATAGGAACTCCATTTTTTTTTTTGTCACCCTTAAAGTCCCCTGGTGAGATGCACAGGAGGATCATGTGGTGGACTTGAATGTTTATTTTTAAGTTGATAGGTGGATTTTTTTCCCAAGACAATGAATTTGCATGGCTGTGTGGTATAAAGTGGCTAGTTTGATGGGGGTGCTTTTACCGGCTAGCAGTCCCCCAGGCCAATTTATAGCAGTCTGTGGGTCCTCCAAATCTGCTGGCTGGAAGCTTGGATGAGGCTTGGAATTGAAGAAGTGGGTCCTGGCTTGGTAAGGTGTTTATTTCTGTGGCTCCATGTGCAGGAGAGCACTTGCCAAAGCATGTGCTCGGGAGCCAGAGCCGGAAGCCAGAACAGGTCAGAACATGTGCCTGGGCTTCTTAAGTACCCAGGAGATGAGCCTGGGCAGGAAAGGAACTTCGGACTAATGGGGAAAAGGGAAGGGGGTGGGGTTACATCAGGGGGAAGCCAGGTGTATTCAGGGGTAGGAATGGGGGGGTGGAAGGAACATACCATTACAAACAAATAACAAAATACAAATACAAATTCAAAAACCTAAAACATGCACTGCTACAGTGTGGGAGAGGGGGAGGAGGAAGAAAAAGGTGGAGAGGGACAGAAAGGAAGAGAGGGAGTGAAAGGGAGAATGTATGTAAAAACAAATCTCTTTGTGAGGGACAAGAGAAGATCATATAATCCTAGAATGATTTCGGTTGGAAGGGCCTTTAAAGATCATGAAATTCCTACCCCCTGCCATGGTCAGGGAGACGTTCCACTAGACCAGATTATAGCACTGTCCAACCTGGCCTTAACATGTCCAGGGATGGGTCACCCACAGTGACCCATGCCCAGTTTTTCTAGGCAACCTGTTGCAGAAATACATGACTATCATATAAAGACAGGGCCTTGATTTAAATATAGCTTTTATCTTTGACAAAGAATGATGATTTTTTTTTTTCTCAACCAGGTGAATTACAGTTTCTTTGTAAATGTTACTGAAGAAGCATGGCACTAGTCTGTCTTTCATTAATATTGCTTTTATTAGGAGACTATTCAATATTCTGAAAGGAAAACAAGCTGTAGAGCTATAAGAAAATAATAAGCCTTAATAGCAGCAAGGTAGGAGAATGTAATTTTCAGTTTATGATCATAAATGCCTCAAAGCCCTTAACAAATATCTAGTAATTTAGCTTCAAAACAGACCTGAGAAATAGTTAAGTATTTTTATCACAGGAAATTGGAAGAAGAGAGAAGCTAAATCAGAAACTAAAACTGTAGCTGATCCAGGAATATAACCTCTGAAGTCATCTCTATTCTTCTTTGGGAGGTTAATACCAAATTGACACTAAGCTGAGTATCTTTTGCCCCTGACAACTGAACGAGGAAAATGTACATGCTTTATTTAGATGCCACATCATCAGCGCTATGAGTTTCTGGCCTTAAGAGGGCTATCCAGTCCACTAACACAACTACCAAAGTTCCATACATAAATTTAACTGAGCATAGCATTAACCTCTGAAGACTTGTTCAGCTTATCTGCCTCCCTCTTTCTGTCAGATTGCTCAGGGCAGTGACTCTTCATCTAAGTAGAAAAGTAAAGCTTCAAAGGCTGACCTTAACTTCCTGCCATCTTGCAAGTTTGGAAACTCATGTTTTAAAACATCTGCAAAAACTTTCCATTTTGTCCGCCAGCAAACTACAATGCTTGGTGTTGGAAAACACAATCACCATAATGCAGAATCTGTCAAGCACAGTGACACTTGAAGCTCAGTTCAGTTGCCCCACAAAGATGTCTGGTGCCATTTGGGATGATGACTGTCATCCTGCCTGGCCTCCAGCTGATGCTTCAGGGAAGAGCAGGGTTTCTGCAGATCCTGTGTCATGTTTTATAGCTGTCTGCAGCAGATATTCACATGTGATGGGGGGGAAAAAGCAAGAAGATGCTTTAATATAACTAACTTAAATGAACTCTCATGGTCACGTTTATTTTATACAGCTTAACTAAAAGTTCATATTGGAAACCAGACTCTATCCTGGTCACCCAGGCTCAGTTAAAAATTATAAGCACCTTCAGATAATGGTTTTTCTAAACAGGAGCTTAAGATAGCTGAGAATGATCACTCTCTGAGGTACCTGCATTATAGTCATATCATCTATATCAGGATTTTAAGGTAACAGCTGAATTTTAGTTGTCTGTCCTTTAGTTCTCTCAAGTGAGGTTGTTTCTCCACAGAGCTTTGAGTTTTTCAAAACATTTCAGTTTATATAGAACCTTCCCCATCCACCTATTTCTTCACAGTATTGCTTTAGCATGATCACAATGTCAAAATATTTTATTGCTGTGAACTTTGCTTCTTTAATTTTTCCCAGAGCAATGTTAGTAACACCATATCCCATTTACTTGCAGCTTTGTTCGCATAGTGCTGCCAGGTTCCCATCTCCTGACACTTCTTTTTTTTTTTTTTCTCCATGGTGATGTTACATTTTCTGTAACAACTCACAGAACTGCAGAACCATTTAGGTTCCAAAAGACCTCTAAGGTATTTGAATCCAACCATTAACATAACACAGCCCACAGCCATGTCCCCCACTATACCATGTCCTCAAGCACCACATCCACATGTTTTTTGAACACTTCCAGGGATGGTGTTTCCACTGCTTCTCTGGGTAGCCTCTTTGAAATGGTTATGACCCTCTCAGTAGATAAGTTTTCCTTAATATCCCATCTAAACCTCCTTTGGTGCAAATTGAGGCCATTTCCCTCCTCCTGTGCCTGTTCCCTGGGAGCAGAGCCTGACCACCCTGCCTGCCCCCTCCTGTCAGTGAGTTATGTAGAGCCATACATGGCTCTACATAAATCCCCCCTGAGCCTCCTTTTCCCCAGGCTGAGACCCCTCAGCTCCTTCAGCTGCTCCTCATCAGACTTATGTAAAACTACTATTAGGCACTGAGAGCTAATTTACTTGTCCCACGAGTTTGTTGACCAGATTGTGATTCCTAAGCCATATTGGTACTGTCAGTGGAAGATTAGTTATTTATATATATATCCCAGAGAGTGTCCAGTGGTGGAGAGAGGGTGATGGAATACGAAGCTTGAGAAGCCTCAGTTACTACCTGAGCCCCAGGGCTACTTTTGGAGGACATGGCATGAATAGATGTCACAAAAGCAGACAGTTGAGCTGGGAATGGGGGAATGGAATCTGCTAAACTTAGAAGAATTAGGAGTGGTGAGTCATTTTCATCTGCCTTTGGCAAAATGCTTTTGTTGGGATGCTGCTGAGGGCTCTGACAATGAGCTCTCTGACTACATGTGAGAGAGGAGAGAGCAAACAGCATGGAGATCCTTCTATAAACCCTGATAAGAAGGAGGAGTAGATCTTTGTGTGTCTCTTTCTTCCTCATCATTGCACACAGGTCTGTAAATTTTCTCTCATCCTGAGAGAAGGGATCACCTCTCAAAGGTATGGTTTTGTGGTTTGCTTTCCACTCAATTGAATATTCTGTTTTTCAGGTCATGTCAAACATTTTGTAGGAGCTCAGGAGAAGGAGCAGAGCAGTAAATGAAGGGTGGCAGATCTCACTTCCAAACCTAGATAAACTGAAACACTACAAAGTCTTTATAGAACTCCTATCTCATTCCATTTTTTTTCTATGTTGTAATTAGGAAAATTGAGGAAACATAGTAGAAAAGACTAACAAAAGTCACAATAAGGCAGTTTTGAAAACAGAAGGAAAATCTACATTCCAACCTTGGTCTAAAATTCAGGAAACACTTCTCAGAAGAGATTAAATCATCCATTGAATTTCCTTCATTTCACAATTTTAAAGGTCTTGAGTTAATGGATATTTTAAAAAAAGCCTGTATATTGATCATCTATGCTGCACACTAATTCAGCATGGGAAAAAAGAAAAGCTCTTTTGTTCTAGAGGTAGGAGGTAACAAGAGTGCAGAAGTAGGCAATATGATTTGGAGAATTTTCCTTAACGTCAAACAATTCTTCAGGTTGTTTCAAGTGCTGACAAGGAATCTGGCCCCTCCATTTACTCAGTAAGTTGCTGCTCCCGTCAGACTCTCCTTGTCATTATTCAAGTGCAGCTAAGTATTTTTGACTTAAAAAAGCCTTGGCTTTTTAAGGATCCTAAAATATGTTCTAGGTGTCAATTTGACTTTATATAGCCCATATATTACATGGATTCTTCTCACAATTTTTGCCTAGGAGAGAGGATGAATTGGCAAGGACTAAAATCTTAATTCTGGGAAAATAGGAAGGGAAGTATCTTTTCTTCATCACAGACAAAAAGAGAAAACTGGTATGTAGGTTAGTTTAATTGCCCAAAGATCCTTGGTTTAAAACAAAGCAAAATAAATAAACAAGCAAACAAAACAACAACAACAAAAACAAACCCAAGAAATTCCCCATCCAAAACAAAACAAAAGAAATATTAAAAAAAAAAAAATCATGTTAGGAGGTATAAGAAAGGCAGAGGGATTTATTATGATGTCTGTATGGTTTCCATAACAGGAAAAACCCTTCCCCTCCCATCCTAACTCAGTTGATTTTTTAGTGGCTAATTTAAAGGGTTTACATTAAGTACTAGGCATTGATTTCTTCACCACCTTATTTCTGTTTTGGATATCAGAATGTTTGTGCCAAACAGTTCTTCTCTATCAGAAGAACTTGTGGTAATGACTCTCAGATACCTTGGCATGTAACTGGAAAAAAAAAAATTCTTCATGGAAAACTTACTTATTTATTGGGAATTGGGTGAAACATGAAAGACTTTTCTTTTGGAAGCAGATGGAAAAAAAAAGTGAGATTAGCAATAATTTCATCATCTCCCTGATGCAGAAACATAATACAATATAAACAGATTCTGATAAGTTTATGTATGTGGTTAAAACGTAGGCACATATCAAGGCGTTCAGACTAGATTCCAGCTTTTTTTCACTCAACATCCATGTAGCCTCCTCCTGGCCCTCATTACCCTTTCCCACTTAAATCACACCATGAGCTGGACCTCAAGACAGGTTTGCCCACACCCTGGTCAGAACTTGGTCCTGGAAAACTGCAACACTAGCAACTTTGTCAAAGCTGCAGGCCCCCTACACACAGAGGTCCAGTGATGTATTAGATGCAACCTTTGTGTACCATTTTGTCAATTAATTCATCATTGATTTAGGATAAAAATTGCATCTCATTTGCCGAAGGACACCGAGATTAATTGATTGGGTATTGTCAAGCAGTATACATTGCCAGCAAACAGTTAACACTTTCTGCCATATTTATATCTTCAAAGATGTGCTAGCATGTGTAAGTGTCTATGTGGTTGCAGAGTACACATATGGATGCCAAAACACCAGAAAAATAAAAATATTAAGCTAAACTTGTTTAGGGGAAATGTCTTATCCTGTAATCAGCCTATATGAAATCCAACTGCACAGTCCCAAGTAGGAAAATATATTAAGATTCTAAATATGCACCAATATATTTCCTCATTGGAATAAGATAGTTGTGCAAATATCTACTGTAGGCATTTATGATTTTTTTTTCCTCTCAATCATGATAGCATCTGATGCTCCAGGGCAAAAACTAGATTAGTGTCCAGACAGTATATCTTGAGACCTGGTGACCGTAATTTTGCTTCACAGTGTCTGTATTTTATCACTTTGAACATGTCTAAATTAAAGGAATATGCATATGAATGATCACTGAGTTTGAGTAACTCCCAACTCAGGTCATTTGCTTCTGAAAGTACATGTCAGCATGCATTTTAGTGCTGGAGGAAATGTGCAGTCCATCGAGGGGATGTCGGCCAGTTCCACGTTCCTTCAGGATGAGATATTATTTAAATTACTCTTTCTCAGCCAGATGATATCTATACCAATTAGGAAGATGAAATGTTGGAGGATACAATTTTAATGCAATCTTGCATTGAGCAGCTTACTCTGAGATTGTATTTTCACACAAGACTCTGAGTTTGGGGTTACTTTAGAGTTGTGAATTACATTTTTTAATACTCAGTATCATTTCCTGTACAGTCTTAAAATTTGACTCATAAATCAGAATTTTACAATAGAGATTTGAAAAAACTCTACCTCAGTAGCATAGTCCATTGTTTGGTTGCTCAGAGTTGCATGGTCAAGTCAAAGCCACTTTATTTTTCCTATTTATTTTTCCTTAGTGATTCTCCTTCTTATTCCACCTCAAGTTTATGATAGTTGAATTTTGTTGTTTCAGCTCATGCTCTGAAGGGTGCAAAGTGAAGGGAGAGTTTCAGTTCTCTTCTTTCAAAAAAAAAAAACAACAAAAAACTTGGAGAAAAGCAACAAAATATATCCTCAGAGAAACAAAAGGGATGGTGGCCAGAGGGAGCATTAGGAATATTCAGGGAGTGGGTAGTTCAGTGTCCCAGGCCTTGAGAGCTCTAAATGCCGAGCAAGATAATCAGGTGCCGCTGTGATGGCAGCCTCCCTCCCAGAAGTGATGCGAATCACTGCTATTATTGAGTGAGATTCTTTGAGATCATATGATGGAAAGCCCTGCAGGAAGGTGAGATGCTGTTCCTTATTGCCACTGCCTTCTTTCTCAGCTATTCAATGTGCTCAGCTAATGGCTGCACTAGTCATTATCTTTCCTATATTTCATGATTATACTATATTACACCAGTCACAGTCCTCCACCTATTTCACTATTAAATGAGACTTACTTTTCATTTGAATGTTATTGAGGAAGTTAGTGCATCTAATTGAAGGTTTCTGACTCATTTATGGTAGTTTTAAAACTTAATCTTCAATTTTGAGGGCCTAGATGACCCTGATTACATGAACCATGAGCTACAATATGACTTTCTATATTTTCTGTGTCATTAAATGCTCTGATTCATTTCATGGCAGTGTGGCATATATCTTTGCACCTCTGTGTATATTACATATATATTCAGCAACATCAACAAATAACTGTTGAAGAAATGTGTTAAACTATATTTATCATGTACTGCTGCTGTATTAGTCCTACTGTGGAAACTGTGCCATACAAGCCCTTCTAACACAGATAGCTGAACTGAAATTTCAGTTCCTTAAAAATGCATGTAAGAGATGTCAAATGTGGCTTTGTCCTAGGAGTCATATGAGGTCATCAGGTGGTAAAGAAAAAAGAACGAGTAATAAACTGTATGTAATGATTAAAATAATGTTTAGGTATATGTTACCATGCCCATTTCTCAAGCCGGCTAGCCTCGGCACCGGTAACACTCCAGTGGGATCTTCTCCGCTCAGCCGCGCCCATGTGGCGATGGCTGGAGGATGAAAAAGGAGGGACTCCAGAACGACTGGGTCACAGCAGGTTTATTGGAACTCCGGCGTGGGGTCCTGACCTCGGGTGTCAGCGTGTCCAGAGACCCCGACTGACTCTCAGGTGAGACCTTATAACTGGGAGTGTAACACAGAAAGGGAACCAATAAGGTTTAACAGGGGGGTGGCTCATATCATAAACAAACATACAAAACAACCATACAATGAACATTAGAAGGTGACAATCAGGATTCTGTCCAATCACTTGATGCCTCTCTCAGAATCTTCCAGAAGTGGGGAGCGACCCCAAAAATGATAGACAGCAACAGGAGGCTATCCATGAGGTGATGGACAGATAACTGTCTCTGGGGGGAGAAAACTTAGGGAGAATACAGAACCAATAACAGAACTGTCACTGGGAAAAAATCAGGGATAAACCAACAAGTGGGTAACAAAAGAGGTACAGGGAACAAACCATTTTACAAAGGAACATTAACTTATTAATTAAACTTAAAATTAAAAAATTCACTCCCACATGTATATATATAAGTTAAGACAAGTATCCAGCATTTTGATACTTTGAGAGATTGTTCTTGATAACTATCTAAAATAAAGAAGGTCTATTCATCCTAAAAAAATCCAATAAGGCAAAAAAAGTCTACTTAGATGATGAAAACTAGTAAATTCTGAGTGTGTGGCGTGAAATGAGTAAATCTTTTGATTTTTGCAAAGAAAAGTTTCATAAGGGCTCTAATCTATATGATTGTGGTGAATATGAATCAAGAGAGGTCATTACAGTCAAAAAAAGTCATACTACATTTGATATATCTTTGGATACTTCTGGTTATCAATTCATTTTTTAAGAAGGTCTAATGATATTACTGTGAGAAATTTTTGCCAACTGCTTTTGATTTTCCTATTTATAGTGCATTTATGTAAAGACTGTCCTCTTCTGGACAAGTTTCTGAAGGCTTTGGGGATATTTTTATTTAAATAATAATCACAGTTCTCGAACCTACATAAAGATGATAAGAAAATAGTTTGTTTTGGGGGCATACTAAAGAATATGGGCAGAATCCTAAAGAAAATACACCTCTTCACAACTAGAGCTGGGTGAAGAAACTTTAAATGAGCACCAGTCCTTATCTGTGACCCTGGAGGGATGATCTCCTGGACAATCAGTCTAAAGGATGTGTCCAAATGTCTATACAGGAGAAAGCTGTAATGGAACAACACAGATTTTTCTCTTAGTAGTATTTCCTGCTTATAGGAATTATACCTTTCTCACCTTAGTCAAATTACAGCACTTCTCCTTCAAGACTACCGGCTAAAACTGGATCAATAAGTAGCTAAGACCACAACCATATCAATAAAATGGTTAGATACATCCACCACTATTCCCAGGCCATTCCACTCTGAAATATGAATACCCATAGTATTAAACTTCATTGCCCTCTGAAAGAGAGTAACTGCAACCAAATTCCCTATTGTGTGTGGTCCCTTGTGTATGCTAACTCCTGCACTATGCCCTGAAACAATTTCGGAAAATGTCAGTTGTGTCAGGCAAATAAGGTACCTCAGACTCTCCCAACAATTCCAAGTGGGAGTTACGGAGCAGGAGAATTTCCTGGTGTGTTTAAACAGAAAGATATAAATGTATCCTCTCTGACTTTGACTTGCTTCATTTGTATCAATTATCTTACAGGAAGTAATTTTTCTGGGGGATATTCATGCAATAAAACCAGAATTCTGTTAAATGGTTAAATAAACTTTGCAATACCCTTGACCTTTCAGCTGAAACCATGCCATGGTTCTTTGGAGATGACTAGCACCCTTATCAGACTTTGTGCCGAAAGTCCTGTTTCTGTACCAGCACATTTTTCTTTGGTTAGGGTCACTGGCAAAGAGAAGGATTCCACCTCCATGTTTCCCATTTGAATGCCTACAGTCATCTTCTATCCATCATGACACATTTCAAGGGAGAAGTTAGAAATCTCTCAGCTTTCAAGGACTGACTGACAGGGTAATGAATAAAAACACCTCAAGTTTATCAGGCCAAAAGCAATGCCAGACAAACTGCAGAAGCTACAATATTTTTCGATATTTTATTGACTGTCATGTCAGTCAGGGAAGCTATCTAAAACTTAGTGTAACACTTACTAAGCTATCTTGAGATTCAATCTCTTTTCTTGATAGAGAGATAATAGGAGGGAGTGGAGGTGTGTGTGTTTATTTCCTTATTTGTTTGTATGGCATTGATCTTTTGATGGGACCTTGCAGACAGTAACGGGGTCACTAAGGATCCTTGTTCCAGACAGCAGCATCTTACTCAAGGTGTGAAAGGCTGGCATGCTTCAAGACGCTCTGGGACTGGGTCAAGGCTGATGTTTATCAAAACCCTAGTGATTTTGGGAAAACCCTCCTAATTCAGTTCTTCTAGCTTTGCAACATCATCAATGGCATTTGTTTCAATATTACTGAACACTCGCCTTTTGAAAGTCAGATCCCCCTTCTACAACTGAGCTCTGATGCTTGAAACCACTGCCAATTTTTGAAAATAGCTGAACATATTAATGTATTATTTAGTACTATAGACTGTGTTTTTTTAATAGCTCTAACACTATGGCAATGAAAAGAAGTCATGACAGAACTCAGATTAGTATCTGTTTCTTCTCATGATTTTTTTCTCCTTGTTCATACTTTGAGAGGTTTTGAGCAATGGATATTTTTTTGGAAGAAAGATTGCTTAGTATAACAGAGAAAGTGTCATGGACATTTTTGTTTTATCAAGGGTGGTTTGTGTGCCATCATCATCATGGTTTGTGTGTAAAGCAGAAAAGACTGCTCTACTACTACCATTCTCTCCATGGTATCTCCATGACATTTATTTTCTTGCAAGCTGGCACAGGAAGAAAGAGGGAACTAAGATCAAATTTTTTGACCCACACAGATAAGAAGTAAAGGAGCTCAGGGAAATTACATTGTATATATATGCATGTGTGAATATATATATATATTCACATAAAAATACACACAAGGAGATATTTTGAATAATACTTGCTATTTTCCTAGCAAAGCATCACTCCATTTAAATAGTGGCTGTTACAGATACAAGTCTTCCACAGGCCAGTTTTTTACCCCTTTCCATCAGTGAAAGGTTTCTCAGTCCGAAAGGGCTCAATTCAATGAATAAGAATACTTGTTATAAGTTTCCAAGAGTAATTTCCAGCATCCAATTTCCCTCCCCACCCAAAGGGAGAAAACACCACCTCTCTTAACAGAATAGTTTCTGTCTTTGTAACTACAATTTATTTTCAAGCCTTGCTAACCTTTGTGCTGACTCTAAGAAGCTAGGATAATTTTGAGAACATAATGAGGCTGTAATATCATAACTGAGGCTATAAACTCATAATTTTGAGACCATAATTGTTATAGTTTGACCTGAGGCATAGAAGTGGCTGAAGAATTTCATGAAGTGGCTCCTGAATCAAATTCATCTTTTCCACCGTAGAAACAGAGCCCAGGGTGATAGTTTATGCTGCATGAAAACATACAGAATGTGCTAATGTGAGAAATACCTAGAGCATCCTTTTTGGTCACGATCCTATCCTTGAAAATCCCAAATGATACTTGCTGTTCCCATGAGCAGCGTGCCATGGCATTGCCCACAGTCCTGGCACCCATCAGTGGTGCTGGAAGGACTTCTGGCATCCTGGTTCTGTTTCCTTTCAGCTTGCGTGCCCAAATTTTCCTTGCACAGAGATAAGGATGTACCCAAGGTATGCACTTGTTAATGCCTTTGTGTCCTACTGATAGATTTACCTGGTAGCTTAATTGCCTCATTATAGGTACTCAAGGTTGGAAAAAGCTGATGCTACAATTTTACTACTTTCATAATAAATATTAACCACCTAATTTTTTATTTCTTTTCCTCACAAACACATTTTCTACTTGCAGGTTTTTGCCCTTGGGAAATAATAATAATAATAATAAAACCTAAAAACTTGCTGGTTTTCATATTCTCTTGCTTTTCATTTCAGCAGGAGAATGGGAAGGAAGGAAGGGCTGCAGATAGTTCATATTTTCTTGCTTTATTCACCTACCTTTAACAATGTTATTTTCTCTTTTAAATTGCTTAGTACAGGACCACAATGTAACTAAAATAAAATAATTCTTATATCTTCCTCTGCACAAACCTTGCAGCTATGTGTAAAGAAATCTAGGTAGATATCTACCCTAAAAAAGAATAAACTGAAAAAACCTTCACACTATTTCTCCCAAGGCTAGTTTTAGCTTAGAGTTTGAGAATTTCTATAGGAAGAAGAAGTTGACAGTATAAAAGAGGGATTTTTTTACTGTTATTTAATAATGTCTTCCAGTGCCATAATTTGAAGCACCTTTCTTCCCTTAGGCATAAGATCTTCTGTGAAACATCACTCAAGAGAGGTTCCTTTTTTCTTCTAAAACTTAGAGTGGAATCAAAACTATTGATGAAGTCTAAAAACTTATAAAAGGCAGTATAGTAATTACTGTGCTGCCTTTTTTCTTCCCTTCAGTACTTGGTAAAACTTTAGCTCTGTGAAGAAAGCACTTTGACATGATCAATATCCTAATGCATTTCCTGCCTTATGAAACTGGCAAAAGACCTTGTCTGATTTGACCCATTACAACTGAGTGCTTCTCCCTCCACCTCCACCCTTCACCCTAACTTCTTAATTCAACTGTTTTCCTTCCAGTGCTGCTTGGAATGGATCATTTTGTGACCAGTGACGTCAATTGAACTTCATCCCCTTTCTTTTACCATCTGGAAAATTGCCCATTTGTATAATACAACTCACAAAGGAACCGTGTTATATTCAAATGCAGCCAGCATCATCAACTGAAATTTAAACGTATATCTTGAAAAAATTTAAGAAAAAAAAATTATTTTAAAAAAGTCATTAAAAATAATACTTTTCCCTGTTCATTGTTCATTTTCAATAATATCCAAGCAACCATGCACCATTGCAGTCTCAGCTGTTTCTGTCACAAGATGAAAAATACAGAAAACTCGCCAGGAAATGAGTCTTCTTTGAATAACTGAGATGGAATTTTTAATGTCATGTCAAATGGATTCCTCAATCTTGGCTGCAATAGTGCAATGCGTAAACTGTAATGAGCTTTCTGTCACCTACAACTTGTTGAGAATAAGAAAACCCAAAATTTATTAATCTGAAAAGCTGTGTGAATGCCTGAAATGGTAGTTTAGTTATGTGATTATGTCACTCCTAATGGCCATGTTTTCATATCTGACATTAGCCCAAAAATATTTGCAGAGGACAGACATAATCAATGTAATTGATCTCACAAAGAGATCTTCATCTACTTGTTTCAACCTAACTATTCCAACTTCCATGTGACTTACCCAGATGAAATTTTTAAACTTTGTTTTACAGTCCATGAGTTGATTCCCTTAAGCTAATAATAAATAACACAAAACTGAGATTCTACTGAAATTTATTTGATTCAGGATCTTTAGTCAAAGCTTTTTTTAACAGTAGTATATGACTGTGTGATAGAAAACCAGTCTAAATACAAGCCCTCTTTTTCCATATACGGCTAACAGCAGTAACATAATTGTAGCATTGGCTACTGATAACAATCTATAGGGAAAGTAGAAAATTAAGTGCTAAAACAGAAAAATGATGGTATATTAGTATGCCTGTATATGAGCAGAGAGCTTACTTTATGTGGGAATAACATCAGGAAAGCGAATGCACATCTAGAAGCTATGGTCCCTTTGTGCTTGATGATAAATGCTTCCAAAGTCTGGGATCAGTCAGAGCTTCCCTGTAAGAAAACTAGCCAGAAGTGTCAAGCATCATTCTATAAATGGATTTCAGATAGGAAGGTCTCCGGCAGGTCAAGACCTGACCAGCCTGGTCTCTGATGAGCAGGTGACCTGCTTGGTGGACGAGGGACAGGCTGTGGATGTGTCTGCCTGGACTCCAGCAAAGCCTTTGACACTGTCTCCCATGGCGTCTCCTGGAAAAGCTGCAGCCCAGGGCCTGGACAGGTTCAGTCCTCTCTGGGTTAAGAACTGGCTGATGGCCCAGCCCAGAAGGTGCTGGGAATGATGCTGCATCCAGCTGGGAGCCGGTCACTGTGGTGTCCCCAGGGATCAGTGATGGGCCCAGCCCTGTTTAAAATCTTTATTGGTGATCTGGATGAGGGGATCCAGTCTAGCCAGAGTAAATTCATGGAGGACACCAAGCTGGGTGGGAGTGTGGATCTGCTGGAGGGCAGGAAGGCTCTGAGGAAGGATCTGGACAGGCTGGGCATGGTCTGAGGCCAATGGTGTGAGGGGCACCAAGGAGAAGTGCCAGGTCCTGCCCTGGGTCTCACCAACCCCTGCAGCTCCAGGCTGGGGCAGAGGAGCTGTAAAAGGCCCTTTGGGAAGTGCCCAGGAGGTGCTGGTGCCAGTGGCTGGACAGGAGCCCAGGAGTGCCCAGATGGGCAAGAGGCTGATGGTCCCTGGGCTGTCCCAGCCATGGTGTGACCACAGACCAAGGGCCGTGATTCTTCCCATGTACTCAGCACTGGTGAGGTCATGCCGTGAGTGCTGTGTCCGGTTCTGTGAATCTCAGTTCAGGAAGGACATTGAGGGGCTGGAGCATGTCCAGAGAAGGGGAACAGGGCTGGGGAAGGGTCTGAAGCACAAGTCCTACAAGGAAAAGCTGAGGGAGCTGGTCTCGAGAAAAGGAGGCTCAGGGGGGACCTTCCTGCTCTCCACAACTCCCTTGGAGGAGGGTGCAGCCAGGTGGGAGTTGGGCTCTGCTCCCAGGGAACAAGGGGAGGACAAGACGACATAGGCTTTAGTTGTGCCAGAGAAGGTTGAGATAGAACATTATGAAGAATTTCTTCACAGAATGGGTGATTGGGCTTTGGAATTGGCTGCTCAGGGAAGTGGCAGAGCCACTTTCTCTGGAGGTTTTTGAGAAAAGACTTGATGTGGCACTCGGTGCCATGATCTAGTTGACATGGTAGACTTGATCTCAAAGATGTTTTCCAACCTAACTGATTCTGATAAAATTATGCAAATTATATAAATATATAATGATATAAATTATCCAATATGGACAGAATGGTGTGATTCTATGAGAATGGTCCATGAGCTTTCTCAATGTATAAACACCTTATTGAAACTTTGATTTGAATTTCTTCCTTATGGATACTAATGCACATCTTGCCGCTCATTCAGAAATTCAAAATATGCCACAGTGCTAGGCTCTGAAAGCTTACTTCATAGGGATTGATAATCTATTTAAATTTTCGTAATTATGGAAGAAAATAATGTAATGAATTACAGGGATTTAGAGCTAAAAAGCAATGCAGTTAAAAAGAGACAATACTGTGATATGAACAAGCATAGCCATTTCATGATTGTAGGGACTTAAACTTCTAGAAAAAGGAGATGAAACAGATGAGAACTTCTGCTATCTACGAAGTTAACAAGAAGACTGGACCACTTTGAAGTCTGTTCTTGCAAAATGTCTTTAAAAAAAAAACTTAAAAAAAAAGTGTGGTCTGTGGTCTTTATTCCCACCAGCAGTGATCTTGTCAGGAATATCAACTACCACATCCCAGCTGAGGATTTCCATTCCTGAAAGGAGCTGTGAGCTGGAAAAGGAGGTTTGGAGCCGTAAGTTGGCCCTTTGGCTTTCACAGAAGAGTCAGAGCCTGTCACTGACTCAACAGCAGCAGCTGGCGATGCTGGGGCATCAGGGACCTGGAAAAGGCCCACATAACTTGGAGGTTTCTGTCAGCTTGGCATATTTGGAAAAACAAAATGATGGAGGCTGCTGACAAAACCCATTAACCCATTAAACCTGGCTTAATATTTTCCTTCCTTGTTTGTTTGTTTGTAGTTGGTTCCCTCCCCCCTCTCCAGTAAATACAGAAAATTTGCATTTGCTGCTGATGCATTATTGAGTTTCAGCATCTTCATAAACTGCAAACAAGACATAATGGTCAACCAGCAATGCCTCATATGATGACCCAGTCAATAATGCTAAACAGTGGCTGAATAAACTCTCTGCATTGATCTTGGAATCATTCACCAGAGAAGAGCATCATTCTTATCCAAAAAAGAAAAAAAAAGAAAATTAAAAAAAATCAAATTCACCTTAGGATCAAGAAAGATTGGTCTTTTATTCAAGGCTTACTGATAAAGTTTTTAAATGTTCCCCTTGTCATTTATAAAACCTAACAGACAGATTTTACTCTGAGATTTAAAAAAACTTCAAATGTTGCATAGACCAGGATAGACAGCAGTTTTATCCAGCAAGGACTTCTGTAGATCACAAGTCCTTAAAAATGGAGAGAGACCTATGGCTGTGATCTGCTCAGAGGGCAAACCCTGGTGAGCATGGCGTGGCAGAGCATGGCATGGCACAATGTCTCAAGGATTTTTGTACACAAAATGAGCTAGGACCAGATACAATAAAATAACAATATCTCTTCATAGAAAGATAAAACCATTACTCACGAAATACAAAAATCCAATGGCTATGCTTTATTATAAACACATGACACATCCAGGCATGCATATATTTTCCTAAAGTACTTAAATAAGGCTTCATGCACTTCCACAATGTGTCAGAGATTGGGCTTTTGCTTTGATTTTCACTGAAATGTGGCAAACTTTGTTTGCTATGCAGTTCTGCTTCCCATTGCAAATAATTGTCACTTTGGTAACTCTAGAGAGTGATTAAGGCTGAGACTGGGCTCTGTTTTACCTATTTTGCTCATACTCGCCAGTACAGCTGTCTCATTTTTGCACAAAAATGTCACTGTTTTGCTCTGTTACCCAAAACAGCACTGTGACAGTTTTGATGCACTTGTTTCAGCCATTGCAGCTGGAATTATAGAAACAAGAAATGCATTAACAAATAACTAAAACCCTGCAATTTTCTGCCTCATGACAGAATCAGAAATTATAAGAAACCACTATTTACATTGCATGCCATCAGAACTCTACAATCAGACAGAAGCTGGTAGATGATATTTAGCCTTTGCATTAAAAAACCACAATTTCTCATAAAATCAAACTCCAAGCTCAATATTGTCCTTCAGCAAACTTTGGGAAAGAAAACAAGCAAAGCAGAAAAAAACCCACAAAAGTTATTTCTGTTATAAAGATTCACAAGGTTTGCTTGGAAGAGAGTGTAATCAATTAATATCTTTAGGTTAAAAAAATTAGCTTATAATGCACAGGATCTGGACAGCAGGATATCTTCTAGTCCATAGTGGGAAGTGGGGCAAAAGAAGCAGCACAAATGGCCACAAAAGGCTGCTCTAAAGGTCAAAGGGAGAATCACTTTTAAAACTGAAACACAGTTATGGCACACTACTTTTTTGGGTGGGGGGGCAAGGAAAGCAGGTTTTTTTTGTCTTGTTAAACTCAGTGGGAGAAATCTCAGGACTTTCAAGTGTCTGATGTATTCCAGACACATCACACCATCCAAAGTGCTCTCATGAGGCCAACAGATGTGACACAGCACCTGCTGGTCTTTCGGCTTTTGAAGCAGGAGCCGGAGACTGGGCAGAGCTCTCTAAAAATGGTGCCTGAAAAGGAAGTGGCCTTTTCTTCAAAAGGTAGTGGCCTTTTCTTCAAAGAGACATGGACTGTTTCTTCAGGGGAATGATCCAGGACTGGGTTCAATGCCGACAGAAATGTGTGGCAAAAAAAAGGTAAATCAAACTTGGAAGCCTTTTTATTCCTTCCTCAGTCTTAAAGGCAGTAAAAGGCAGTTTCTTGCTCAAATGAATGGTTTGTATGCAACCAGAATATGATCCTGGGAGGGATCAATGCAAGCCTTTGTACCTGTATTCACAAACATTTTAAAGACACAATAATTTTTTCTGCTAGGTTTGTTTTTGACCTTCTGTCTTTTTCATGTGCCCTTTCTCTCCTTTTTTTTTGTTTGTTTGTTTGTTTTTTTGTTTGTTTGTTGGTTTGGTTTGTCTTGCTATGGTTTGTGGTTGTTTTTTTTTGTGTGTGTGTGTGTTTGGTTTGGTTTTTTTGTTGTTTTTGTTTTTGTTTTGTTTTGTTTTTTTTCTCCTTTCTGACTCAATTACTTAATTTCTTAGAAACCATTTTCTGCTTGCTTCTGAAGCAGAGTAGAGCACACTTGGACCCATTTCATGTGAGTCCTATGTATTTTACTGCATATGATTTATTCTCCCTCTCTTTTCCCTGAGTTTGGCAGTGGCATCTAAGAACACAACTTCCAAAACCATAATTCCCCTTCTTGTCTCTTCAGCTCAAGATAACGTCAGCAGCAAAAATCTGTCCTTGGTGCAGAAGGGAAAGAAGCAAAAGAAGCAACAAGACAATCTGTGTCCAACCTGCATCATGTATCAGACTGTGAAGTGCACCAGAAAACATAGCATTTTAATTAATTTACTCTAGATCACTTTAACTTCACAGTAGGGTTTAATGATCAATGTTAACAGCTTTATGAGTCTGATTTTGCTTATTGCTCATATAGGAATAACCAGATGTTCTAAAAAAAAAAACAAACCACATATAAACAACCTGTGATGTTACCCTGAGCTTTTATTAGAGGACAGAAACACAGGCCATACTCTTTTGGATGACAGAAGATAGCTTGTTCCCACAGGGAATCTTTTATAATATCATAAATCCTCCATCTGGCATTTCATTCAATTCATTTTTCAAATATTTGCTATCTACTGAGGCATTGAATTTTCTTTGCTTTGTTAATGTCTATTAATATGTGGACTTTTTTTCTAGATACCATAGTGGAAGAAGGCCCCTGGTGTCATAGCGCTCAACCACTTCTTGTCTGAGAAAAACAAACACACATATTCTCTTCTCCTTTGAAATTTTTTATCTTGAACAGTGAGTGTTTTCTCACTAGACTTGTTTTTTCAAGACTGGACTTTGGGTTTAGGAATGTGATTTCCACAGACATATCAAGGAATTCTCGTTATCCCTAAACTGTCTAAAATACTTCACAAGAGCCACGAACACTGACCTTGGGAGGGGTACCATGAAAGATGTTGGACATCTAATTTATTTTCTCCATGTTCTTAAACTATGGTCCATGTTGTTCAAATTTATAGGTGGTAGGGATGTGTCTACCTAATAAAGCCATTATTCTAAAATAAGTTATTCTAAACGTGTGTGTAAATGACTGAAGAAGGATTCTGTCTGCCTAAACTAAGGCTCTGGCACTTTCCCCCATTCATCAGAAGCTCTTAGACTGTTTTACCTGAGACATTAAACGCAAGGGTGAAAATACCAGTTTTCTCAGTGGAGAAATCACAGCTGCAGTTTTACTATTCTGAGACATCAGGATCAGACCAGATTAAAGAATAATCAGTAGCACTGCCATGACCACCTACTTTGGCTCACTTTTATTCATGAGAAAGAGATCCTATTGTCACCCTTATTATTCTGGGCTACCTTTTCCTCCGTGAATTTACCTCTCTTTTCGTTGTTCTTTTGTCCTCAAAACTGCATCCAGGAGCACATTTTCTGCCTCAATTCTGTAAGTCCCAGGGAAGGGGTGGAGTACTCCTCCCTGGAGATGTTCAAGGAACAACTGGACACGTGCACACAATGTGTCAGTGTCAGAGTCATGTTTTCCTTTTTTTTTCTCTTTTTTTCCTTTTTTTTTTTTTTATTTATTTAGATTCTTTTTATTTCATCCCTTATGTTTTCTTTAGGTTTTTCATTTACCTTTGCGGAAATGTGATCGAACAATCTAGAAGTTAATTAAGTAACAGGAGTTGTTCTGTAAAGGTTTTGGCTTTTAAAAAGAAGATACAGTTAAATAAATTACTTTTCCAGTGTTTTAACTTTTAAAGTTTTTAAGTTCCTTTCTCTTTTTTCCATCCTTTTCTGTAACATGAAGTCAAAAGTCTTTTGCAATGGGAAGAAACTAGAAGCAATCACAAGCTAGGAATATGCTGGAGAGGAGTTTAGGAAGTTTTACAGTCCCATCTGTCTTGAATCTGTCATACTACATGACCCATGGCTTTTTGTCCCATCCCTGCTCAGCTGACAGAGGCCTTTTACAAACACACAAACCTTTGTTACCTCAAAAACTTAGAATTTGCTTCACCATTATGTGGTTTAACAGCAAATAAGTTTTTGATTAACACTTTGACCTCACTGAATTCTCCTTGCCTGCCTAAAGAAAGTAGTGTTTTATATCAAACTTAAGCTTTTCTATTTGATGCAATATGGTGAAAAAAACCACTTTGCTTCAGTAACACTTGAAACATCATTTCAATTGAAAATGTCACACCAAAACATCCAGCATTACCATGTCAAGTCTCTTCATATTTTTTTTCTTTCTACAGTGAACATTAATATTGTAGTCTTCATCCTGGCTTTTGAGATCCCTCATAGTGTGGAAATTCAGAATTGTAACAGGGATACTAATAATTTTTTCTATATGTATTTTTTCTGCCTTCTCTGTTTTGGTCGTGTTCTCTTTGAGGCAGAGGCTTCCTCTTATTAGATGAATTAATTGCAAATAATAAAATAACTGCATGTAAATTTGTTCCACTGATACTTAAATGTTAATGTGCAAAATACTACTTGCAAAATAAGCACTTTAAAAATATGAATGTTATTTTTTTTTCCCACATATGAAAAAATTCTTGAGAAGATTGTAATATATATGAAGAATTAATTTTGGGAATATTTTCCATTCAGTGATTTATAAATATTCTACACTCTCTATATTCTTTATGGAAATCCCTTGCAAATGTATTTATAACTGGGGGCTAAAAGTGAGTCCCAATCCATTCCCATAATAGCTGGGGAATATTAATATACGTATATTGCAAAATGATTTCAAAACCAGAAAGGAAGAAAAACACTACTTTCTTCCAGATCAGATTTTTGAGCAAGTTTTGGATAATCACTTGAATGTTTGGACATCCCTCTGAAGCAAAGCTTTTCTGATGTTTATGCCTCATTCACCACAATCAAGAAATTGGAGCAGTTTATGTTATCTGCAAAAAATATTTCAGTTCCTTTTATATGGTTTTCCCCAACTGTTCTGCAACATTGTCAGCTCTGAAGAAGGTGAAACAGAAGAAATAGATATGAATTAAATTAATTTTTTGCCCCTAGTTATTCCCTGAAATGCCATACAAACATACATATGTATACATCTATATGCTTATATTTACATACGCATATTATTTTGCGTGTATGTACATATATATAAGTTCATGCATAAATTTATTCTTTTATACTTGCAAAGAAAATGATTTTTTTGCAAATGTGTATTTCTTCCCTGCCATAAGATGGAGTCATCACCTCTGAATCTGAATGAAAACTTCACTCCCAGCAGTCTCTACTGAGGTATTTGTGAACCCAGCCATCATCTGTATCTAAACTGGGATGGACAGGAGCCGTGTCTGCCATCTGGCCACCACTCTGAGGGCTCTGTGAAACAAGCTGGTGGTGCCAGAGCCCTTTCTTGCAGACAGATGTGCACCTTCCACTAACATTCATGGTTGGCGTCAGCCACCAGCCGCAGCAGACAGGTCAGTCACTGAGCTGGCATCAGGAGTGGGATGTTTCTCCAAGCCACAGAGGTGTGTCCCTGTGGTTTTCTGTACTGGGGGGCAGGTTAAGGGAGGGTGGGATGTCCTGCTAACACAGGAACATTAGGGCATGTCACCAGGGAGTCAACAAAAGGTGTCTAGTTGGCTTCAGGTTTCGACCCACATTTTGTGTGACAGTTGTCAAATATTGCAAACTCTGGACCACTCGTCGGACTGCTGGATAAAGTTTATCTCAATTCTCCCATTTCCTTGTCAGTTTGCTGAGGATCGTGGACCTGCCTAAGGGATAACCATCAACAGGTGGAAGGAGTGTGTGGAAGGGCTTGGCAGTTGTGCGCATTCCTTTCTGACTTCCCATTGCAAGCTTTCATGATCTCATTACCTTACGGCAAATTTTGCTTCCAAAATGTGATTTCCAGGCTGTGCAGGGTTTTCGGGGATTGCAGTCTTTTTTTTTCTTCTTTCTTTCTTTCTTTCTTTCTTTCTTTCTTTCTTTCTTTCTTTCTTTCTTTCTTTTTTTCTTTCTTTCTTTCTTTTTTTCTTTCCTCCATTCTCTCTTACTTCGTTCATTTCTTTCGTGCGTTGTGCAGGAAGGGGCAGCTACGTCGCAC